>VSWD01000008.1:60809339-60919192 GCA_033119305.1 Pinctada imbricata | reverse complement strand
GATTTTGTTATCATTGCATGCTTACATAAAAAGGTCAGACTCCACGGGCGGTTGCATGCGTATAAGCTTGCCCCAGTCGACAGAGAACGCACTACTGTTACCACATCCTTATATGCTTTTGATACCATTTCAGGAGGACCAATTCAAGGGATTCAAGATCAAAAGCTAATTAAAACTACCTTAATTGATCAATGTATCCTAAATGAAGAAATATACAACAAGAGTTTATCTCAGTCCAGCTTTTTAAATATATTTTTTTATACAATATATCATCATCAATACTCTTTGTGATTGAATATTATGACTTTGGCAAATTGGGTCCATTAACTTTACAGATTGTGTCATATTCGTTACTTTTCAAAAACTTCTTTACATATAGGATAATTCCATTATATTCCAAAAAAAAAAAAAAAAAAAAAAAATTGTTCTGATATTAAAAACATTCTTGAATTCATTTATTGTGTAAAATTCATTGTCATTCTTTAATACATCATTAACAAAAGTCACATTTTATCCATCCATTGTTTCAAAAAGATATTTTTGTTCCCTAATTTTATGTTATTGTTTTTCCAAAGTGGAATAAATGCTGGATTATCCAAGTCATCATTTTTATCTTGAAGCATTTTCCACGCATTCAATACATCAAACCAAAATTTATTTTTAATGTTTTTCAAACTACTTTCAATAGCTGTTGTACCACATTTAAGTATAAAATGTATGTTGACTGATTGTAAGATTAAATTTTGCCATAATCCTTCCATGTTCAAAATTCTTCTTATCCATGTTAATTTGAGAGCATTAATATAAGATTCCAAATTTACCATATTTAGTCCACCTTTTGAATAATCTAGTGTTACAATATTTCTTTCTATTTTGTCTACTTTTCCATTCCAAAGAAAATTAAATAGTAATGTCTGTAGTTCATTTGTAAGAGTAGTAACCGGATTGGGAAGGGAAATAAATAAATGGTTAAATTGTGATATTAATAAAGATTTTATTACAGATATGCGATTTATTGGGGTTAGAATCCTATTATTCCAGATTTTCATTAGCGCTTTATTTTTCTGAATTTTAACCCTATAATTTATTTCACATATTTTTGATAAGAGTAAATACATTATTTCCCCAATTTAATCCCCAATCCCTACAAAGTTTTTCTTCACTGCATTTTTTACTTCCGATCCAAATCACCTGTGTTTTATTGAAGTTTATCTTAAGACCAGAAATTTTCTCAAACCATTCTTAAGTAAGAAGTGCTTCGAATAAAGATTCTTCCGATCCATCAAAAAGAAGGGAGGTTTCGTCTGCATATTACGATATACGAAATTCATATCTGTCAATAGTGATTCCTTTTATTTTAGGATTACTCTTTATTTTCAGGGCAAGAATCTCAGTACATAGGATAAAAATATACGCCGAAATTTGATCCACTTGTTTACAATCTCTTTCTGGTGTAAATGTGTCGGAAAGATTTTCCCCAATATTAATTCTAGAATTTATATTATTAGACAGCAAATGTATCCATTTCTTAAATGTCAGGCCTAAGAAAAAAAAAAAAAAAAAAAAATCCAAAACTTTATCTATGAAATTACACGAAAGAGAGTCAAAAGCTTTCTCAAAGTCTATGAATAATAAAAGGCCAGGAATATTTTGTTCTTCAGTATATTGTAGAATGTCATAAATTAAACGTGTATTTTCACCTATGTAGCGACCTGTAATAAAACCAGTTTGTTCTTTACTAATAAGTTTATTAAGTGTTGGTTTGAGTCTATTTGCAATTGCGCTAGATCCTAATTTATAAACTGTATTCAATATGGTTATTAGTCTCCAGTTTTAAAATAAATGTTTAGGCTTGTTATCTTTTGGAATGCAAGTAATTATTCCCTCCCTTTATGAAATGACCTAACCTGTTCCAAAACACCATAAAAAATTCAACACTGAAGCCATCAGATCCCGGACTTTTATTAGATTTCATATTTTTCAGAGATGCCAAAACTTCTGCATAGGTTAATATACCATTTGCATTATCCCTTTCTTGTGAAGTAAGCTTATGTGTATCAATCTTTTCAAAACAAGTCTGAAGATCAATAGTCTGTAAATCCTGTCTTTCCTTATATAGGTTTTCATAAAATAAACTTTGTTTCATTTAAGATATCATTTTGGTCAGTAATTACCTCACCATTGCTTTTTTTTAATCTCGGAATTATTTTATTTGTGAAATTTCTTGACTCAAGGCCTAAAAAGTACTTTCTTGGTTTTACCCCTTCATTTATCCATTGTGCCCTTGTTCTTATCATAGAACCTTCTAACTTTTTACTTCTTATGTTCTCTAGTTCAAGCCTTTTCATTTCTATCTCTTCTATGTTATAAGTATCAGTACTCTTCTCTATTTCTTTAATTTCCTCCTTTAAATTATTCTCTAACATGTTGTTTGTTTTCTTTTTAAATTAGGCATATGAAATAGATTTTCCACGGATTTCCATAAGTAAAGTTTCAAGAAAAAGTTGATCACTTATTTTTAACTGAATTGAATCTTTTGGAATTGAGTCTATATTTTCAAAATTATACAGTGGGACTGCATATTGGATAATTATTTAATTTATGTTCTTATTAATTTCATCTATATATGTTTTATCATGACCCAATAGAGGATTGCCGGGTGCCCAAACAGAAAGAAAAAAAAGCAATGAGTTATTTAGTTTCCACAATCCTTTACCCTTTTTGAAATCACTGAATTTTAATGTTAGTCGTATTGGTGAGTGGTCTGACCTGTTACTATTTTCAACCGAGCAAGATATAATATTGTTAGATAATATTTCTGTCATTAGAAAAGAATCTAGCCTTGCCTGTTTTAGAGGAGTTTTCTTGCGCAAAGTATATCTTCTCTCATCATTGTATATTTCTCTAAATGGATCGATTCTTCTCTTATACTAATTACTTTTTGTCTGGCTCTAGGGTTATTGATATTAAGGTTCATAGTTACACCCTTTCCAAAACACCCCCAAAACACTATTAAATATCCCAGGTTAAGTTTTATTGATTATATTGGTAGAGAACAATGTAATGTATAGTATTTTAATGAAAAAAGTATATGTCAACGAGCTTCCAATGGATTTATGACCTTCCAAAGAAGTGCATGTCCATTTTTTCTTGAATTTTCCCCAAATTTGCATCAAATGATCAATAGACCCCTGTCATTTTAAACCTGATGCATGAATGTATGTGTTCATTCTTTTAATAACGAAAGAAGGTCTAAAACAAATAAAAAATCGAAAATTCATCAATGCTGGTACGTCAAATTCTATGAAATAGAAATTATTATACCATTTAGGGCTCTATTCTTGACGTCATTATTTTTAGAGTCCAACCGGTAAATGACGGGTTTAAGTACTTTGTTAACATGCCAATGAGCGGGAAAATTGTAACTTAATCTAAGTTAACATATCTTTCAGCAATAAAAATAAATGTAGCAATCATCGCACAAAATTTTAAGTTTGATACAAAATTATGACCTTACCCCCTCCAGATTTTGTTACAAAATGCTGGCAAGAGATCCCCTCCGTGCTCTATTTGGATTTATATCTCCTGATCCATTCACCTAAATTACTCCATTTTTCATCCATATATCAATTGGAAATAGAACTCTGTGACCCATTTTATACTATTTACCCATTATATCAGTAATATTAACGCCTGCAACAGTTTTAAGTAAATGACGGCACGTGATGCATTTGGCCATTTAAACATCAAATCAAGTAAATAAAGAAATAAAAACGGCCCGAATGAAATGGGGCGATGAAAATAAGACGTTTATCCTATGAATAGAATTATAAATGAATAGAATGTATTCAGACAAATGAATACGCAAAGAACATTACTACATGTAATACTTGAATGTAAGTTCAGGCTTATAGTACATGTATGTTGCTATCCATTGGCTTTGGTTGAGGAGAAAAACCGGGAAGGTTTAAAATCGGCCTCGTGACAGAATATTTTTTTTTAATGATTTTTTTTTATTCCTATATTTATGAAAAATCATATTTATTTCCGCATGACATCTGTTTTCTTCTAAGACAGGGTAAACGATAGCACGAACAACGCCGTTTTGAACCAGGACGTCGCCTTATTATTGCTCGGCGTTTTGAAACCTATTAGTCATATATATACGGTGTTCATTAGGGGACATCGCTTCTTCAAATCTTCGCCCTACTTTATATCACCAGTCGAAGAATTGAAGAATTGAAGTAATGATGCGAAGAATTGAAGTAATGATGCGAAGAATTGAAGTAATGATGCGAAGAATTGAAGTAATGTTGCGAAGATTTGAAGAAATGATGCGAAGAAACGATTATTTCTTCAAATCTTCGCATCATTCCTTCAAATCTTCGCATCATTACTTCAATTCTTCGCATCATTTCTTCAAATCTTAAAATCTTCGCATCATTTCTTCAATTCTTCAAATCTTTAAATCATCGCATCATTACTTCAAATCTTTAAATCTTCGAATCATTACTTTTAATCTTCAAATCTTCGCATCATTACTTTAAATCTTCAAATCTTCGCATCATTACTTCAATTCTTCGCATCATTACTTCAATTCTTCGCATCATTACTTCAATTCTTCGACTGGTGATGTATAGTAGGGCGAAGATTTGAAGAAGCGATGTCCCCTAATGAACACCGTATATATAAGAATCTGGGTTTCAAAACAGAAAATATCAAAAAGGATACTTTTTATATTTTTAACAAAAAACAAATAATCCATATAGACAATGTAAAATTCAATTAACTGACTTATATCAGTAAAACAATACTGCAACTGAGTTCTATCTTCTATTAATATTATAAACGTTCCATACCCCCCCCTTCTTTTTACTGGTCTACTTGCACATATTTCATTATGGTCGTTAGATGACAAATTCTTTCCTGACTGCAAAATAATTTTAGTGTACAATGCAAGACGATAATAAAACACCGCTATAGGCGGTATGGCCGGATTGCAAAGTAAGTTTTTGTCACTAACTGGGTCAAGGTCAATAGGTCAAATAATACAGCATAAATTGAAAGGTTTTGTCAGAGGCAACCTACATGTATAAAATAAAGTTTCTACTGCATACAGTTCCATAGATTTTGCTTAAACCAGGAACTTTAACCAAAATCCTTAACTAGGTCAAAGTCGAAGGTCAAGGTCACTAGGTCAAATGTTACGGCATAAATTGAAAGGTCTTGTCATGGGCGAGCTTCATTAATAATATAAAGTTTCTACTGCATACAGTACCAGGAACTTTAACCAAAATCTTTGAGTAGGTCAAAGTCGAAGGTCAAGGTCACTAGGTCAAATGTTACGGCATAAATTGAAAGGTCTTGTCATTGGCAAGCTTCATGTATAATATAAAGTTTCTACTGCATACAGTACCATAGATTTTGCTTAAACCAGGAACTTTAACCAAAATCTTTGAGTAGGTCAAAGTCGAAGGTCAAGGTCACTAGGTCAAATGTTACGGCATAAATTGAAAGGTCTTGTCATGGGCAAGCTTCATGTATAATATAAAGTTTCTACTGCAAATTGTTTTTTAGATTCTGCCTCAGCCAGAAACTTTAACCAAAATCTTTAACTAGGTCAGAGTCCAAGGTCAAGGTCACTAGGTCAAATGTTACGGCATAAATTGAAAGGTCTTGTCATGGGCAAGCTTCATGTATAATATAAAGTTTCTACTGCATATAGTTACTTAGATTTTGCCTCAATCAGAAACTATAACCAAAATCTTTAACTAGGTCAAAGTCCAAGGTCAAGGTCACTAGGTCAAATGTTACGGCATAAATTGAAAGGTCTTGTCATGGGCAAGCTTCATGTATAATATAAAGTTTCTACTGCATATAGTTACTTAGATTTTGCCTCAATCAGAAACTATAACCAAAATCTTTAACTAGGTCAAAGTCCAAGGTCAAGGTCACTAGGTCAAATGTTACGGCATAAATTGAAAGGTCTTGTCATGGGCAAGCTTCATGTATAATATAAAGTTTCTACTGCATATAGTTACTTAGATTTTGCCTCAACCAGAAACTTTAACCAAAATCTTTAACTAGGTCAAAGTCCAAGGTCAAGGTCACTAGGTCAAATGTTATGGCATAAATTGAAAGGTCTTGTCATGGGCAAGCTTCATGTATAATATAAAGTTTCTACTGCATATAGTTCCTTAGATTTTGCCTCAACCAGAAACTTTAACCAAAATGTTGACGGCAGACGGACGGACGGACAGACGGACAGACGGACAGACGGACGGACATCGTCAATCTATAGACCGGAATTGCTTTGCAATCCGGCCAAAAACCGTATTCCTTGCATTTACGTATTCATGGAGATCATATAATGTAGGTTAGTCGGCATACGTCTTTTTTTCCATCAAACATGCTGGGATATTCAGCATTATGGCATCCAACGTGGGTCAAGGTAATCCTCAAGGTCAGTGTGACTTGTTCAGGATCAGATATCCTTTAGGTAATTTTAAAATATGTATGCACTTTCCATTCCTATATTTAACGTGCACCGGTAATAATAATTCACTGCCGGGGAGAGGGTTTAGGCAATAATCCTGAAATCATTGATTTATAACAGGTCCATGAATATTCGCATTGTAAGAAAAGGGGAAAAACAAATAATGTGAAAAAGGAACTTTTTCAAAAGGAGGATTCACTTTGAGAAGATTTGACTTATAGTACTATAATGTCATTTGTCATGAAAATTCTTCTGTTCGATAAAATCAAAATAAAATTATTACGGTTCGCTTATAATAAATTGCGAACCTTACACATAGCGGAGAGAAATTGCGACGTAACAGTAATACCCCCACCCCCACCCCCTACCCTTAATGTGATGCTTGCTGTTCTAAATATATTTACTCCTAGACATATAGACATTTTGCGAGAAAAGTCCATACATTTTTTTTTACCCAAATCCCGCATGTAAACTAAGGAGTTGTTTCCTAATAAAATGTGTAAAAAAGCATCACACACATTTTAATTAGATTTGGCTTATTCTAACCCCGCGTATAAATCAAACGGTTGTTTAAAAATAAAACAAGCATAAAATTATTCTTTCGTGATTTTCTCGTAGAGATGACGGCGAGCGGCAAAATGCGCTGTCAGCCTTTTTTCTGAATGAACATACCCATCAAAGAATTGTTTTACATCAATTTTTAATCAAGATTCAAAGGAAAACGATAGAAGTCCCAATCTAATCAAAATACAGCAGTTTTATTTAGCACAATCCCTAAAATACTAGTTCATGTTTCAGGGCGTAGGTGAGTCAGCGTCAAATAATAAGAGTGCCAATGCAATTTCGGCGCGTTTTTCTTGACGTCATAGATAACGTGACGTCGATTTTGGCGACGAGAGATACTCCGAAGTGATTTGTTGTTCGGATGGTGTATCCTTGAACCTTAATATAATTGTAGTAGTCAGGTTCTGGATTTTGTACCAAATTAAACCATCACACAAAATCCTATTTTCATTACCACATTCTAAAATTTCATCAAACATTTTATCGTAAAAACGTGGCGTATCAGAGTTTGGTCTATAAATATTGCAGACAGTAAAATTCTTATCACTAATTTGGAAGTCCAAAATCAGATAATTTCCCTCTGGATCACATTTTTGTTTTGTTTTTTTTAATTTATACTCAAAATTATTATTAAACATAATTGCACCCCGTGAATTTGATGCATGTGAGGCAAACACATAATCAAACCCCCATTTAGATCGGATGATTTTTATACGCCCGTCATTTGACGGGTCGTATTATTAAGTCCGTCCGTCTGTCCGTCCGTCTGTCCGTCCGTCCGTCCGTCCGTCTGTCCGTCCGCCTATGGAACGCAATAACTTAAATATGCGTCAACGGATTTTCACGAAATTCATACATTATGATTGGACTGTGGAGAGGAAGCCGCCTTTCGATTTTCAGGTTCATCCAATTTGTCGTTACAGAGTTATGGGACTTAGATTTTTAAAATACAGTGAAAATACACTAAAATAGGTAAAAATTATTTAAAAATCTATTTCTGATCGAAATGTTTTGAAATTTTGTATACTTCAAGTAGAAAGGATGTGCTTTGACACATGTAACGAGTTTTTAATTTTTTTTTGTCGCATAATCGAGATATTGTGTGTAATGGGAGGGAGGGGGGATGTTATATGCACATACATGTAAAGCTAAGGGCAAAATAAAGGATGAAACGCTATAACTTGAATATGCGTCAACGGATTTTCACGATATTTATACATTATGATTGAACCGTGGAGAGGAAGCCGCCTTTTGATTTTCAGGTTCATCCGATTCGTCGTTGCAGAGTTATGAGACTTTTATATTGTTCTCATTTTCGTGCTTAAACATCGACGGCGGGTGCGGCTAGCCAACAGGGGATGCTTACTCCTCCCGGGCACCTGGTCCCACCTCTAGCTTGCTAGGGGTCCGTCGATGCATAATTTTGTGCTCTATTGTGAGTGCTGTTGAGATTATCGTCAGGATCTTCTTTAACTCATTTGTGTCACACTTGACAGTACGTGTTTTGAATATATTTCCCTGACATTGTCGCCATAGCACTTTCTATATAGACATAACGTCAGACAGTGCATGAAGTTTATATATTGTTTTCATTTTCGTGCTTAACCATCGACGGCGGGTGCGGCTAGCCAACAGGGGATGTTTACTCCTCCCGGGCACCTGGTCCCACCTCTAGCTTGCTAGGGGTTCGTCGATGCTTAATTTTGTGCTCTATTGTGAGTGCTGTTGAGATTATCGTCAGGATCTTCTTTAACTCATTAGACATTTTAAAATACAGCGAAAATATACTAAAATTGTTAGAAGTTATTTAAAAATCTATTTCTGGTCGAAATGTTTTGAAATTTTGTATACATAATTAGGTAGAAAAGATGTTCTTTGACATATGTAACGGGTGCATATAAGCCTTCGCCCCTCCTATTACACATAATTTCTGGATTATGTGACAAAAATTTTAAGAACCCGTTATATATGTAAAAGAACATCTTTTCTAACTTGAGTATACAAAATTTCAAAACATTTCGACCAGAAATAGATTTTTGAATAATTTTTAACTATTTTAGTATATTTTTTCATTGTATTTAAAATATCTAAGTCCCATAACTCCGTAACGACAAATCGGATGAACCTGAAAATTGAAAGGCGGCTTCTTCTTGAAAGTCTGATCATCATGTACAAATATCATGTAAATCCATTGATGCATATTCAAGTAATTGTGTTCCATGTGCCTATATTTTGCCCTCACCTTAACATGTATGTGCATATAACCTCCCCCTCCCATTACACATAATATCTCGGTTATGCGACAAAAAAAAACTAAAAACCCGTTAAATATGTCAAAGAACATCCTTACTACTTGAAGTATACAAAATTTCAAAACATTTCAACCAGAAATAGATTTTTAAGGTCATACCAAATTAAATGTTCTTTGGATTTCCCGCACCATATTTTTCAAAATTCAAAAAAATAATATTATAAAAATAAAATGCTCGCACGCACCACGAAATTTCTGGCTCAAGATTTTTTAGGGTCGGTTCTGACTTCTGCAAATCTTAAAGCGTCTAGAAGTCTCAGATTGTGCAACTTTCGTAGAAAATGATACTTCTTGTGTTTGAAAAATTATGTTGGGAGCAAATTTGTTGTCCCATCGAAAGTCAAGGAGGGGGAATGTTCGAAAATCTTTTCCGTAGAGCTATGTGCCAGGCTTCCTAGTCACCAGATTTCTATGGAGATTCCTTTTTGAGTAAGAAAAACATCAGAAATGTTTTACTGGGGTAACCTATATCAAAAATGAAATTATTTTACACGCCCGCACCTTAAAAACTGCAATACTTAAAAAATAAAATAATTATATTTTCGCCAGCTCGCACCCTTTTTTTCACAAGAAAATCCAAAGAACATTATATTAATTTGTTATGGCCTAAAGAATTTTAGCTATTTTTTTATATTTTCATTGTATTTAAAATATCTAAGTCCAATAACTCCGTAACGACAAATCGGATGAACCTGAAAATCGAAAAGCGGCTTCTTTTAAAGTCTGAATACAATACACATACACATATGGCAAAATATAGGCGCATGGAACGCAATAACTTGAATATGCGTCAACAGATTTTCACGATATTCATACATTATGGCTGGACTGTGGAGAGGAAGCCGCCTTTCGATTTTCAGGTTCATCCGATGTGTCGTTACAGAATAATGGGACTCAGATATTTTAAAATACAGTGAAAATATACTAATTTAGCTATGTTAAGATAAGGGCAAAATATAGGTGCATAAATACTTATAAATAAATTAGTATATTTTCACTGTATTTTAAAATATCATCGTTACAGAGTTATGAGACTTAGACATTTTAAAATACAGCGAAAATATACTAAAATAGTTAAAATTATTTAAAAATCAATTTCTGGTCGAAATGTTTTGAAATTTTGTATACATAAGGTAGAAAGGATGTTCTTTGACATATGTAACGGGTTTTTAGCTTTTTGGTTGCCTAATCGAGATATTATGTGTAATGGGGGGGGGGGGGGTATATGCACATACATGTTAAGCTAAGGGCAAAATATAGGCGCATGGAACGCAATAACTTGAATATGCATCAACGGATTTTCATGATATTTGTACATTGTGATCAGACATTGAAGAGGAAGCCTCCTTTCGATTGTCAGGTTCATCCGAATTGTCCTTATGGAGTTATGGGACTTAGATATTTTGGCGTTGTGAAAAAAATCCCAAAAACGTTTCATAAACATGTTAATGTCAAAACATTTTCTTTTTCCATGCAGGGAACGGTCGTAAACCACATGATGTGGCTTTCCTATCTCTATTCTTCGTCCATATTCACCTAAGTTCTACCGAAACAACAAAATGTTCCTAACCAGACTTGATCCGCAGCCGTCCGCTAGACTTGATCCGCGGCCGTCCGCTCCCTTATGGGACATCCCTCTTACTTGCGTTTCAACATGCTGAACTAATGTACAGTACTACCGGGACCACTAGACAAGTGATTTTTTGTACCTTCAGATACGTTATATCAAAACATTTTATCTAGAAACTTACAGGTCGTCTACGCCGCATAAAGTGATTTCTAACCATGTGATGCCGTCTACGCCGCATAAAGTGATTTCTAAACATGTGATGCTTTAATTCGCGAATGAAACAAAATGAAAAAAAAAATATTATCAAGAATGTTTTGTCAATCAAATTAAAATTAAAATAAAATTCAAGGTTCAATAGTTATTGTATTATTTTGAAAACATTTGTGCTGTTTTATTGCATTTTATATAACATGATCAATATATTCCACTAAAATTTTATACAAATGTTTCAACAACGTTATTGAAACATTTCGAAATAATACTCAAATAGGTTATTTCATCCATAGCTACGGTGGCCGTAAAGGGCTGTGTGAAAAATAAAATTTATTTCGTGTGGGACGAAATAATATTTCGTGCGAGAACGAAATTATGTTCCGAGAAAACGAAATATTATTTCGTGGGAACGAAACTATATTTCGAGGGAACGAAATTTTATTTCGTGGGAACGAAATATATCGTGGGAACGAAATATTATTTCGTGGGAACAAAACATTATTTCGAGGGAACGAAATAATTTATGCCTCTACGCATGCGTTGAATTTTAAGATAACATAAAATCAAATTTTAAGATATCAAGATGGAAGACGTCAAAATTAGAAAGTATGCTAATAATGACGAAAAATGTCCGAGGTAGACAAATTTGCGCACTTTTTTATTTTTACGTCACAATGGAATTGCGTCTTTTAACAGTGACATCATAATGTAAAACAATGCCAAAAGATGTTGACTCGGACATTTTGTGCTGTCTAACAAAATCGGAAAATGCTCTATTAACAAAATAAGAAGGATGAAAGATAGACAACAAATCCGTCAGAATCATCAAACGGCTTTTATACCGTGGATATGATCCTAATGTCACCAGGCAGACACTGCTCTTTGTACTTGACCAATCTACAGTCTTGTACCAGCATATTCTTAAAACTTGGACTGACTGTGACGACAGGACTGCATGGCGAGCCCTGTCCAAGCCTCTATAGAGAAGACAGAGCCCCGTCCTCTATGAATGTTAAACGTCTTCAAATTCATTAGCATTATTTAAGACCTGATACATTTACAGCATGGACCAGTGTCAGTCGGACTCCTCGGGTGATAACATATATGATCTCGCTACAGCCGGCAGAGCACGGATTGTATTACTTACGCCCTCTTTTTAAATCCATTTACATATTCATTGTCAATATTGAAATATTTGTTCTATAGAGTTAAAGAAGATCCTGACGATAATCTCAACAGCACTCACAAAAGAGCACAGAATTGAGCATCGGCGGACCCCTAGTAATGTTAAACGTCTTCAAATTCAATAGCATCATTTAATAGCAGATAAATTTTCAGCATAAGCTAGAGGTGGAATCAGGTACCCGGGAGGAGTAAGCATCCCCTGTTTGGCTAGCCGCACCCGTCGTCGATGTTCATGCACAAAAATGAAAACAATATCTAAAATGCATGTACTGTCTGAGGTTATGTCTATATAGAAAGTGCTATGGAGACCATGTCAGGGAAACATATTCAAAACACCTACTGTCAAAATCCTCGCGGGGGACTTTTTTACCAGCTCCACACGCAAATGGCATAAGTGTGACACAAATGAGTTAAAGAAGATCCTGACAAAAATCTCAACAACACCCACAATAGAGCATATAGTACCAATTTTATTGCACTAGACACGTGTTTCGGATCAGTAGTACATAATGACAAACGGTTCAAATAAAGCCAAAGTGAATTTTCCTGGCGCCATCTATAATATAAAGTTTTAATTACCTCTTGCCAAAATGAGCGGCTCCAAATTTTGTGTAGGATTCAGAAGCGTATTTAATTGAAAAAGATGGCCAAGAATCAATGGAGGGTAGGCGCAAGGAGCTTAATTCTAAACTTGAGCGAAAAAATTTTGTCGAAACCCAGCGAAGGACAGAGCTATGCAATGAGGGAAATACCCCTTAGCTTTAGAAACGACATATATGGATAATGACCATAACCCTATATAAAGCACAAAATCGATAATTCAGAAAATCAGAAACCGAAGGCATACAACATCAGGATAAAACAGGAACCAAAGCAAACAAACAAAAACCTCCACCATATGAAAAGAAGCGAACTTCCGATATGGGAGTGAGACCAGGTGCCCAGGAAGAGTAAGCATCCCCTGCTTGCATGCAACACCCGCCGCTTCAATTCGGTAGAACTGTCACATCCGGTTACTTCCATTGCGGAAGACATAAAGTAGAATCTTTGGTTGGATGGTTCAAATGGTCTATGACAGAATATCATCCACCATTCTGGAGAGTGGGACATCATAGTGTATGACGAGTTCCCCATATCGACCGTAGAACTTCCTCAGTGACGATGTAAGTCGGTCACAAACATATCCCTGACTGAGAAGCTTATCTGAAAGACGCCTAGCTCTCAGAACAAAATCCGTATATTTGGTACTTGCTCTGGCATAGCGTATCAGCTGAGATATGAACACGCCATAAGCAGGCGATGAAGGGATGTTGCTACTCAGAAAAGGAAAGTTTGTAATGCTGAAATTAAAGTCGTCACGTTTGTCATAGAGTGAGGTGTTCATGTGACCATTAGTGTCGTAGGACAACATTATGTCCAAATAGGATGCTGAATTATTTGTCTCTGTAGTTTCTTTGACTTCAAGCTCCGAAGGATAGATGCTGCTCAGGTAATCCGCGAATTTTGGATTATTGATGGATGGTTCTGTAAGTGAAGTTGAAGTCAGAAGCTAAGTATCTTTTCCCTTCAGAGACCAAAGATTGAATGAATTCAGCTAATTCATGTAAAGAAAAATGTCGGCAAGGAGTGGGGCACAATTGTCATTCCGACAATTTGCTGGAAGACCTTTCCTCCAAACACTACAAAAATGTTGTCGATCAGAAATTTTTACATCTGAATAATATCTGTTTCAGTGTACTTATTTTCAGAATCAGACTTTTCTTTTACAAAGTAGGTTTTGTCATAGTTAACAACAATTAATTTGTATTTGCGATTACTTGTAAACGCATTACTTATAATTTTTGCGAGTCTTTCTTTCAATTTAGAATATGGAATTGTAGCGTAAAGTGTCAAAAAATCAAAGGCTTTGATCGAATGGACTCTACTATGAGTGGATTTCAGATGTTCTAAAAGTTCCTTCGAATTCAATAAAATCCACATCTGGTTGATACCACTGCGAGAATGAACTGTCGAACAATAATTTTGAAGCCCAGATTTGATTTCACATAAAACTTTGGTGAGTAAGATCGATACAGATTTGGTAGAACATTTGGAGGAACCAGCGATGAAACGTTGTTTGTACGGATTCTTATGCATTTTAGGTATGCAGTATACGTATGGTAAATCTAAATCTTAATTGTTAGTGCCGAAGCCAAAGGCAGCAAGAGCTGATATGTGGTTATCTATTATTTCAGAGGCAGAAAGGTTTATTGGGATGTAAGTGGGATTTCCAGGTGTCGAATTTAAACTCAACTCTTTAACTAGACTGTCGAAATAGTACTTTTTGCAAGTAAATGTGTAATTATTTGAGGCTTTGTCCGCTGGTGTGATGGCATAATGTTCTTGGAGGTAGGTAAGCTCTGTGATAATATCAGGGTCTTTAAATATAGACTCGAATCTAGTGTTCACGGTTGATTTTAATCGGTAAATTCTAGATAAAAGTAACCCTCTGATGGATTTTCTCCATTCGGAAAGGGTGTCGAGCTGTACATCCTCTTCTTTGCCCAACGTCTTGCGTATTCCTCACAAGAGCCCATGATAATTTTGACATTTTGGTTTCATGTTAAGGATATACTTTCTCTGTATTTGGGACCCTTTTTAACATTTCTCTCAACTTGTCGTTCTTGACTATACTAAGGTCACCAGTAATAGCGTGTCCACAAGGAGAGTAGTTGAAATCCGATGTTCGCAAGGAAGTGGATGTAGTGAGGGATTACTTAAATCAATACACTGCAAGAGTTTAGGTCCAATTTGATGACAGGAAATTTAGAATATATTTCAATGCAGTACGTAAACACTAAAACTAGGTGAGAGATATCCTTGGGAACTTACAGTCCACCAGCAGCGATACCAGCCTAGTGGTTAAAATTGTCAATATTGAAATATATGTTCTATAGTACCAATTTTATTGTACTAGACACGTGTTTCGGATATGTTTTTGAATCCTCGTCAGTAGTACTTAATGTCAAACAGTTCAAATAAAGCCAAAGTGAATTTTCCTGGCGCCATCTACAATATAAAGTTTTAATTACCTCTTGCCAAAATGAGCGGCTCCAAATTTTGTGTAGGATTTATTCAGAAGCGTATTTAAGTGATAAATATGGCCAAAAATCGTTGGAGGCTAGGCTCAAGGAACGTGACCGAAAAAGATTTTGCCGAAATCCAAGCTAAGGACAGAGCTATGCAATGAGGGAGATACCCCTTAGTTTTAGAAATTTAGGTCAAATTTGATGACAGGAAATTTAGAATATATTTCAATGCAGTGCGTAAACACTAAAACTAGAAGAGAGCGATATCTTCGGGGATTTACAGTCCACCAGCAGCTATACCAGCCCAGGGATTGAAATTGTCAATATTGTAATATATCTTCTATAGACACACGTATTTCGGATATTGAATCCTCGTCAGTAGTACTTAATGTCAAACATTTCAAATAAAGCCAAAGCGAATTTTCCTAGCGCCATCTACAATATAAAGTTTTGATTATCTGTTGCCAAAATGAGCGGCTCCAAATTTTGTGTAGGGTTTATTCAGAAGCGTATTTCAGTGAAAAATATGAACAAAAACAGTTGGAGGGTAGGTGCAAGGAGTTTAATTCTAAACGTAACCGAAAAATATGCCGAAACCCCAGCTGAGGACAGAGCTATGTAATGAGGGAGATATCCCTTAGTTTTCATCTGTGTTGCTTGGGTCCCTGCGTTTTGCGGTCTTATTTGTGTGTGGTCATACGACAGTGAGGTGGTTGTTTTACACTACAATTGTACGTTCTTCGAGACCTATGAGAAATCGGAAAAGTGGGAAGGTTTTGCGCACGTAATCCAGGATAATCACATCTTCTGCTGTTTTCGTGGCAGATGGTCGTCCTAAGTCGTCTCCGGTTGCCCATAGGTCTCATTGGTTTATGTGTAGTCCTTTGTGTTTGATGTTTTTGTGTTGTGCCTTGGTGCTCCTTGTCCCTTTTGTGTCTCTTTCTGTGCTTGTCTGCTCTGTGTTTGTGTTTTGGGGTTTTGCTGTGGATGCTGCAACCTTGTGTTGTTGGAGATCCCCTTTTTTATTTGACGTCATTATTCCTTTATATGTGATGTCATAGTAGCATTGTGCCTATTTTCACGTGCAACAATGCAAACCTGCCTATCTGTTTCTTACGAAAAAGTGTAAAATGTTGCTAAAGAAAATGTAATTTAGGGATTTTAAGCGTAATATAAACAATTGATTATCATTTTGAGAAAAAACATTGTCTTTTCCCTACTAATCTACTAAATTGCTTATACGATATCAAACCTCCAACTTACAATGAATTTTTATACTATATATTTTAGTCAAGTTTATCCGTTTGTTTTGAGTATTTCAAAAGGTAATTCTGATTGAAAATATGTTTAGGCGTAAAAATGAGCAGCATAAGCGCATCTTGGTCTCCAAGGCGCATCTCATTCCGCTTCATTACAATTATTTTGAGAACAATGTGAATCCATGACGTTGTGATGCAAGACGACATAAGCGTAGAGCGTATTTGAAGATCGAAATTCATAAAAATTACTCAAAAATCGTAAAAGTAGGCAGGTCTGAAAAATGGTACATGTTTGTGGTAATGCAAGAACTGTCGCGATTTTCTAGCACTTTTCAGTGTACCAAACAAACAAAATAGATATGATCGAAGTAATTATGTAGTAAAGAAGAAAGATTTGAATTTTAAAAAAACGGGTTTCAAAGTCAGTAGAGAGGAAAGGGTAGGGATATCAGCCCCCCCTCTCTAATGATCTGTTTACAGTACACCACATGTAGATGGGCCGGTCCAGATTTTAATTAATCTTTTTTTTGCAGTGGGAAGGGGAGTTCCAGCTCGACCGGCAGGGAGGGTTTCCTGGAATCCCAAGGTTATGATTTTTTAAAAGTTTTGATTTTGAGTTCATGGTCTAAGGTTTTACAATTTTTTTGGTGTCTTTTCTTCTCCGCTCGCACATAAGGCTTTGCCTTGATTCATTTAGAATAATACGGAAATGATCCAACTCTTTTCCTTCTTAAAGAAATTTTTAAACCAATATTTTATGCACCAGACACGTGTTTTGTCAAATCCTCATCAGCGATATCAAATCCTCATCGGCGATGCTTCCAGCCAAAGTGATTTTCAGGAGCTGCCAAAAATCATTTCAGTTTTGTTAATTTCGGTGTTTTAGATGGTTTAAATCTAAAACATATTTCAGCTAAATATGTTGCAGTGACCCAAATATCAAATATACCCTTGGTTCAGTAGTTTTCGGTTAGTCCCCTTGCCTTAAGAGCGAAGTTGCTGTAGTTTTAACTTGCTCTGGAATAGCATATCAATACAAAATAGGGAGTGGACGAAGTAATGTTACCTTATAAGGAACGGGAAGGACCTCGCACGAATTGGCGGGAAATCCGCCCAGATAGCAAAATATCCTCCAGGGTTACTAAAACTATACCGGTGTCAAAGAAGTAACCGAACGATTTTGAAGGTTTATTCGCGATAGCTTCGTTCTTTTGTTAAATTTAGACATGAAACTTGGAACAAATAATGGTTGTCATATGTCTCAAATATTTATCGAAAAATTATCGAAAGATTTTGGACTTTTATCATCTTCTATGTCGATCTTTTAACCACAAGATTTCATCAATATCGCAAGTTTGCTAAAGCAGTAACCGAACGATCGAGCATTTGGATGTGTTTTATTGATCGATTTTCAATTCTATGTTGAAATATCTAAAGAAACATCTTTTCCAAAAAACGATTTGTAGAAAATTAAGGAAAAACCCTCAAATAGAGTTCCTACTGAAAGTTTTGGGAGGGTACCCTTTCCCAACCGTAATATCTCATCTAAAACTATCATTGCTGAATAAATGACTAAATACTATTCATCAAGTCACCCTTTTATAAAAATGTTGACATTAATGTTAATTTCTAGTGAAACTTTATAACTTTCCTTAATTTTATCCAATTTCGTTAATTCAAATACCCCCTGCATCTGATATATATAGTTCTATTAAGTTATCACTCATTTAGTGATTTAATAAACGGCAGAATTATTGTTCTCCTTCAAAAACTTGCATTCCTTTTCCGTACTGATAACTACATTTATGGTTCATCACTATACTCCCAATAGTTGACAATGGAAAAATGCACTTACATCGTTTACGTTAAGAAAAGATAAAAACTACCGAAAAAAAAATTTGCGTGGTCATGCGTAAAAAGAGATAAATAAAAGAAATTAAAATATAATCGAGATCAGTGTTCTTTGTTGTAAGTGTTTGAATGAATATCTCAAAGGAAAAAATGTAGTCGCAGAATGTTTACAACTCACCTTAACCAACTAAATGACGTCATAGAAGTAACTTTTTCATTAACATATAACATGTTATTGCAATTCATCATTACTCTAAACCCATCGAAAGAAAGCATGACAGATTTATGTATAATAACTCAAGATTTCGAGCCTTTCCACCCCCTTTTTGATATTTCGATCGCCTGGTTGACATCGTACCCCACCTTGCTACAGGATCTTACTTGTCATGCTGGTAGATCTTGCCATACTGAAGGTTTTATTTCAAGGACATCCTGTAACAAGGTGGGGAACAATACTATAAAAATCTTTTTTCCAGTTTCCATAGGCTTTAGTGTTAAATGGAACGTTTAACACAAAGTATACACAACATAAAGGTCACATGTTTGAAATATTACTGTTTTCATAAAATTCAGCAAAATCTTTTTCATTTCTTTTAATGAGAAAAACAAAATTCGGTCCCAACTGGGCGGAATTCCCTACAAATCGTTCGAGCTCCTTTGCAATTTGAGGTTGAAGTTTCTTATCCGTTTTTCTTACATTTATGTTAGATTTGGTAATAACCTCTACAAGCAGGTTGTAAGGATTCCAATGGGTACTAATTGTGCGCCTCTTGTTGCAGATTTATTTTCATACACGTATGAACAAAATTATCGAAAATCTTTAAATGCAAAGACAACATGTTTCATTAGTACTTCTAGATACCTGGATGATATTTTTACTATCGACAATATCCTGTTATTGAAAAGTAAATAAATGCTATTTATCATCCAGAACTGACTTACAAACACAGAAACACCATTTTTGGACCAAAATATCAAAATTGTTAATGGAGAGATTCATACAAGTGTGTATGACAAAAGAGATAAGTCAGGAATCAACATAGCAAATGTTGCCTGGCTTGACGGTGATGTTCCCAGATAACCGTCATACGGTATCTACATTTCGCAGCCCATTCGTTACGCTAGAGCATGTACTGATGTTTTGGAGTTTCAGAGTAGAAATTAATAGCTATTCTCTGTAAGCATTTGCACTTTTATGAAGGACTCATGACACGCAGCCCATCCGTTATGCTAGAGCATGTACTGGTGTTTTGGATTTTCAGAGTAGAAATTAATGAAGGACGCATGTCTCAGATTTTGATAAAATTTTTACATAAGGTTGGGTCTGACCCAAAAGTAAAATAATGTTTAAAATTCTATTAGTATCACATTCGGTTGCAATGGAAACAGACTTTGAAAATTGGAAAAATGCATTTTTCGGCGTTTATGAAGTCACATATATTATTCTCACTCCCATATCGGGAGTTCGCTTCTTTTTATATGGTGGAGGTTTTTGTTTGCTTGCTTTGGTTCCTGTTTTATCTTGATTTTGTATGCCTTCGGTTTCTGATTTTCTGAATTATCGATTTTGTGCTATATACAGGGATATGGTCATTATCCATATTTGTCATTTATGCAGCATAATTTAAAACAAACACTGATGATGAATCAGTACCCTATCATTGCTCCTTCCAGTTACGTAATAATAATGTTGGGTTTATGGTCATATCTATATGTTCCATAGCAACAACACAGGTACCCTATGAAAATAGCTCAAAATAGTGATACATTGCTTACATTTTTGAGTTGAATATGCAAATAAGACATTAGCATTTTCAATGGAACAAAGTTTGTGTTCGTTGCTACGGCAACATGAACTCAAATCACAAAAATGAAAGCAATTTTAGACAATATTAAGAGTCCTTTTTTACTAGATCATTGAATTTTAATTACACGTAAAAAGTGATGATAATTAATGAATGTATTCAAGTATATCTTTCATTACATGAAAGAAAATTGTCAAAAAATATTCGGGAAATAGTGTGTTGCTATGGGAACGATTGTGCAAAATTCAAGTAATCTTTGAACAAATTCAAATCTAAAATTTAGTTTAGTATTTGCTTTATCATATATGTAAAAATGTTGTGTAAGCATGTTTCGTTTTTTGAGGAAAAGGCTTCAAAAAACAGCAAAAATGCTTATTTTTTAGATTCTATAGCCAAATTGCTGTAGCAACTATTAATTATTTGAAAGTTTTTACTTGTATTTTGATAGAGACTTACTTGATCTTTATTGATGTTGAATTTTAACTTTCTAGGATTAAAAATTACTGTTTTATAGAAATAATAAAAAAATGGTTGTCATGGTAAGATATGTTCGCAATAACTTTTTCACGGTTTTTGAAAGAGCTCTTTGTGTTGGATATATTCCAACAATTTTTATCTGTTCATCATGATGCAAAAATTAAAAAGAACAACTCTGAAGATGCAAAATGAGTAATATTATAGACCAAAGTTACCGTTGCCAAAGTAACTTATGTACATAGCAACAAGTGGATTTATCTTAAATTTGCTCATTTTATAAAATAGATTTCATTTCCTTATGATATATGCGTCAAGAGAGAAGGAAAATTGGAAAATACAAACAGCATTTTGAAATCAATATATCAAAGTTAGCTAAATATGGATGCATAAAAAAATCTTTTCTTACTGTCGTGTATAGACTTATAGAGCTTCAAAGAAGCTCAATTTTGCCAATTTCTCAACTTTAAAGACCTTTGTCATGGTAACAAGATTACCTAGAAATAAAATTTTGGTCAAATTTACATTTTTTATTGGTCCCTACTTATGTGTGAAATTTCATGAAAATCGGAGACCATGCGTGCCGAAACTGTTTAAATGGTTACAGATAATTGCTTTTAACAAATTACTAAGAAACTTTTAGGTCAGGGTTTTTGCTTTCACAAACTAATAAAGACTTTCTGGAAATTTTACAAAAAGTGTTGTCACTTTCTTCTGAATTTTGGGTCCATACAAGCAACAGAGTTTATTACTTCGGTATTTCACAATCTGTATTTTATGGTGACATAACAAAATAAGAAGGATCAAAGGTACACAGAATAACCGTCGAAATTGTGTTAGAATCATCAAACGCTTTTATACCGTGAATGTGATCCTTCTGTCACGAGACGAACACTTGGCTTGGTACTGGACAAATCTACAGTCTTGTACCGGCGCATTTTTTTTTAAGAATTGCATTCTGACTGACTGGGACTCAATGGCGGGAACTGTCCAAGCCTCTTTAGAGAAGACATGGCCCCGACCACCTGCCCTCTCTGAATCTCAGTCGGACTCCTCTGGTGATCACATGCATGTGCTCGCCACAGCCGGCATATCACGGACTGCATTTCATATGCCTTCTGGTTTATTAATATCCTTTTACATATCCATCTGTGTGTTTCTTTGGTCCCTGTGTCATGCTGTATGATTGTATGTCCATCTTAAAGTGAGGAGGTTATTTTTCACCACAACTGAGCGTTCTTCGAGACCTCTGTATTTCTTGTTGCAGTGTGGAGCAGTTAAAATCGTTCCAAGTGACTTGGTGTTTAGAAGTGTATTAATTACTTTTTTCCAGCTCTGTCGCCATAAAGAAGCTTCGTTTTTGCACTTTCTCGATTTGACATCATATATACTATTTGTCTATTTCGAAAACTTGTCATTTCATTCAAAAATATCATCGAAATTAAAGGTGGTTAGCATCTTAGCACCATCGCTCTAATGCTATTTTGAACATATGTTTGATTTGGATATGCTACTGAATCGACCCTACAGGAAATTCGGAGCCGCGCACTCTCTATAAAGCAAATGTACAAATTAAAATTAAAAAAATGAAAGAAGGGGGCGCTAATAAAATGAATTATGGCGGCTCCGCCAGAAGCATCACTGATGAGAATTTAATATTCGAAACACGTGTCTAGTGCGTGGTTCAGAAAAATTGGTTTGGAATTTTCTTCAAGAGGTAAAGAGTTGGAACACTTCCGTATTATTGAAAGAATATGTTGGTAATGTTAACGACGCGGTGAAAGAAATCAACGAAAAATTGCTAAGAACTTTTAAAAGAGCTGAGTTGAAAAGTGAGGAACGAAAACGATAAAATTGGAACAGTGGTCTAGAAAGTGGAACTTAATTATACGAGAGATACCAGGGAACAGAAATGAGTCAGTAGAGGAGTCCGAAAACTGGTATGGCACTTTTGGGTTGACAAGTTGGAATGATCGACTTATTTCATAGGTTGCCAGCCAGGGAGGAACATTTTGCAGTCTGGTGCGGAAAAAATACACTTTTATTTAGATGTACAAATATAAGTAAAGTTACTAACACAACCACAACAATGGAGCCTACCCTAGCTACTATCTCATCATTCAACAATTTCAGGAGGAGAAAATACGGGACGGATATGGTTCTATGGTGGCGGCTAAGTTCAGTAAGCTCGTTCTTTGACCACGAACAAAAGAGGATCCTGACGATAATCTCGAAATTAAGACCCTTGATTGGAATGTATCATCCGACATGACAATAGTAATGATAGTAATAATCCTACCGAGGAAATATGGAGTGTTTCAAGTAGGAGAAGAGATGATGTTTAACAAAGGGTGTGGTATTTAACAATAAACTGTTCTCCCATTAGGCATCGAATCCTATACTAAACATAATAAACGCCACTACACCTGATTTCGAATTTGACAAATTTTCATGGAGCTGTTTGTATGTTCATAGGTTGCCAGCCGAGGAGGAACATTGTGCGCTTCTTTAATCTTTGCGACCGAGATGAATTCATGAAAGCAGCTTACAAGCTACCCAGGGAGAGGGGATATGGAGTAACCCTAGATCTCAATACGAGGGATAGTAAACTTCGTCTATTATACGAAAAGGAAAACCCGGCTCAAAAACGTTACAAACACAGAAACACCATTTTTCGACCTGAATATCAAAATTGTTTATGAAGAGATTCATACAAGTGTGTATGACAAAAGAGATGACTTTTGATTCAACATAGTAAATTCTCCCTGGCTTGACGGTGATGTTCCTAGATTACCGTCTTATGGTATCTACATTTCGCAGTTCATCTGGTATGCTAAAGCATGTACTGATGTTTTGGATTTTCATAATAGAAATTTACAAATAACCAAGAAACTTTTAGGTCAAGGCTTTCGCTTTCACAAACTTGTAAAGTAATTCTGGAAATTTAACAAAAATTATTGTCAACTACTTTTGGAATTCGGACCCATACAAGCAACAGCTAGAGTATATTACTTTGGGTATTTCGCAAGCTGCATTTTATGGTGACATGATCAACAAAATAAGAAGGATCAAAGGTAGACAGAATTACCATATAAAAATGCGTCAGAATTATCAAACGCCTTTTATACCGTGGATATGATCCTGATGTCACCAAACGGACAATGGGCTCGGTACTTGACCAATCTACAGTCTTGTACCAGCGCATTCTTAATACTTGCACTCTGACTGACTGTGACGACGGGACTCCATGACGGGCCCTGTCCAAACCTCTTTAGAGAAGACAGGCCCCGACCACCTGTCCTCTCTGAATGTCAGTCGGACTCCTCGGGTGATTACATACATGAGCTCAATACAGCCGGCAGAGTACAGATTGTATTACGCATGCCCTCTTTTTATATCCATTTACATATTCATCTTTGTTGCTTGGGCTCCCTGTGTTTTGCGGTCTTGGTTGTGTGTGGTCATCTGACAGTAAGGAGGTTGTTTCACACCACAATTGTACGTTCGTAGAGACCTCTGGGTAATCGGAAAAGTGGGAGGGTTGTGTGCACGTAATCCAGGATAACCACACCGTCTGCTACTGACGTGGCAGATGGCCATCCTAAGTCTGCACCGTTTGCCCATTGGTCTCGTTGGTTTATGTGTAGTTATTTGTGTTTTATGTTTTTCTGTGATTTGACGTTCCTTGTACCACTGCGTCTCTTTCTTTGCGTGTCGTCTTTGTGTTTAACAGTGGGTGTTTTGGGAGGTTGCTGTTGGTGCTGCAAATAGGTGTTGTTGGAGATCCCCTCCTTTCTTTTTCAATTTACAGTGAGGAGTTTATTTTACACCACAATTGTACGTTCTTCGAGACCTCTGGGTAATCGGAAAAGTGGATGGGTCGTGCGAACGTTATCCAGGATAACCACACTGTCTGCTACTGACGTGGCGGATGGCCGTCCTAAGTCGGGATTGTCCATTGGTCTCGTTTGTTTATATGTAGTCATTTGTGTTTGATGTTTCTATGTGATTTGACGTTCCTTGTACCATTTACGTCTCTTTCTGTGCGTGTCTGCTTTGTGTTTTTGCAATAGGTGTTTTGGGGTTTTGCTGTTGGCCCTGCAGCAGCTGGGTGTCGTTTCTCAGATATGTATATTAATGACCACTCGGTTGAGAAACCCGGCCTTAAAGTCCACAAGGTTGATCAATCTGATCTTTTTAAATATGACCGATAAATTTACAAGAATGAACAAGAATCAGGAACGAATTAAGAAAAAAACCCAATATATATTCCTCCACTTTTTGTATTTATCGATAAATGTAATCATGTATCGTTGTTAGTACAATTGGATGAAAATATGACCATACATAAGGTTCAATATCTTAGAATTTATCGATTTATTTAAAAATCAATTTCTGACATTTATTTATCAAATTTATATGTTCTTAAATGATACTATTGATTTTGAAGACGTTTAACATTTAATATAAATATGATTAAGTCTAATCGCTAATTAGAATGTAAATTTCCTGTAGGATCTTTTTATTGTCCTACAGGAATTTTTTTATTACGAAATCATTCCTCTCTGAAAAATAAAAACCCTGCATGAAAAATTAACATCCTGCAGGATTGTTCCTAATTAAAGGTAATTATCTCAGGTACAAGGTGTGCACCAGGTAAAAAGTTGTGGATCCCGACTCAATAAGGTACCTTATACCTGACGGTAGCATTTATTTTGTGGTATCTTCAAAGAAGATAGGGTACAAGCATTGATTTTTGTGCAATTTCATAATTATTTTGCCCAATATTATTTTTTCTGCATAAGAATTTTCGTAAAGAAGAAATACACTCATGATATTTAGGCTAAATGATATAAGACTAACAAAGGAGAGGATCTCCAACTACACCAGGTACATTGACTGAAGAGTTATATCTCCTTGATAACACAACTCCGCCATGTTTGCTCATACATGTACATTGGGATTTCCATAGTCTGGAGTCATTTTCGCTTTAATCTAAATCTGGAATGAAAATCTAAATGATTTTTATGAGAAAGCAATTACTTTTACTTGAATTCTATTCATGTGAAGAATCAACAAAGAGAGATAATGTTGAAAGATGCAGAAAGGAATTAAACCTAGCGACCTAGTTTTGTGATTCCAAGTATTGTATAAATAGATGTAAAACTCATACTTTAACAGTACTAAAAGTAACTAGGTATCACGTGTACCAATCGTCGCAGTCTTAAAATTAGTATTTATCTATCAATGTGTTATTGGAGTTTAACTTGTTGATATTTACTACGATTGAGATTTGAAGTCCTCCTTATTAAACAAAGCACAGGTAAGTATAGTGTATTGACTTTTTCTCGACAGATGATAAGTTGAAATGTGATTTTTTCGGCGCAAAACACCCCTTCATTACAAACCAGGAAGTTCGAAACTGCCCCTTAACATAAGACTGTCAAGTTGTGTGTGGTAAAGGCATATCTAAGTGTTTTAAGATGCTGTCGAAGTCTGTTAGATTAGAAAAACCCTCTCCCTCTTGTGGGTAGTGTTGCATTCGAAATGACACAGAGTCTATATTAGTAGTGGATCTGGCTGTTCACGTGCACATTCCGTGAATCGCGAAGCGACATATACACCCGTGAACAACAAATGTAAGAATAACATTTCATTATGTATTTTATATGATCATTTAGTCGGCCCATTTCTCATATGGGAACGGGTTACCCTAATGGGTCTATAAGTTAACGTATCCAATTTACAAATTATCTCGGTAATCTGCAGAGGTGTCTCAATGGTTTCCGTGGCTTGAGCAACGGTCGGCATATTGACATTTTATGATAAAAACATTTTTGTATAAGGTATATTTAGGTAAACATTTGACATGGTTATTACACTTGATATTCATTTGTACAACGGATATTAAACGTCTTCAAATTCAATAGCATCAATTAAAAACAGATAAATTTGCAGCATGGACCTGACATGCACGTTTCGTCAGTGAGCCTCAATCTAAACAATGAAATATGACCAGAGACTATGAAAATTATGTAATAAAAAACCCCAATGTAATATGACCAAAGAATGTGAAAGTTATTTAAAATATGTGCAAATATGTACCGAAATACGTAACAGGATGAGTGGGATATGATGCTACATGACATTTAAATAACGAATGCGTTGAAGAAAAGATCAATCGAAGTTGATCAAACTTGACTACATGTGCCCTCGGGGGCTCCTGGTTCAGCAGTGACTCTCACCTAATGGTCAACATGTTAAACGTCTTCCAATTCAATAGCATAACTGAAATAAATGTGATAACAGGTGACCTCAGATATGTTCACAATGCACAGAGATTCATGAATTATCTTTGTCTGATTTGCAGACTTTTTCATGTATAATAAGCGTCTAATATCTAAATTGAGTAATCTTAGTTTACTCTCCGTTCAGATCTGCCGTGGCATATAATATCCTTGTGTCCCTCCTGGTCTATTTTCGTTCGTGAAGCACTTCAATTTCTACTTAAAACCAGGAGTTATCTGCGGATATATGATATATGATATATGGGTTGGAAAGTTCGGATAAGTACAACTGTTAAACTTTAAATTCAATAGATAAATTAACAGCATGGACCAGACACGTACGTTTCGGGTACTTTAAAGGCCGAGCTTGGTGTATGAATAACAGCCAACCAGGAAAATGGTGGCGAATATCTTAATATTTCTAGACACGTTCAGATTGCAGAGGAAAAATTTGAATTATATCATGAAAAAGACCAAATTTGTACATGAAACTTGTTATGCATCTAAACACGATGTTCAATCGTTTATGTTTATTATATGTAATATGTAGAAATTATATTGAGATTTAACTGAGTATTTTCACTCCAAATGATGAAAGCAGGACAAATTTTCAATTCAAATTCAGAAGAGTGACATGCGGTAGGCGTTTCTAACTCTGTTATTGTTTATACCGGATGCTGAGTCATACCGATAGCGCGTTTTCTGAAGATGCAGCATGCGCTCTTACATACGTAAACAATTCTTACCTTATACTAATTTTCTTCACATTTTTCCAATTAGATGAAAATATTGAATCCAAAAACGCATCAATAATGTATGTTATGAGTTTTCAGAGACAACATGACTAAAGAATATTCAATGTGCATTTGTCGTGTTTATGCGTCAAATCATTTTTGTATTTTTCATTACAGACAAATCTCTCTGTCGTTTTCACTTGTACATCCGTTCGTAAACATTTGCTGCAACATGTGAAAAGTCCCAAGTTTTATCTTTTATAGACTGGCATTGCGTGTCTAGTTAAGAATTGAATGTTTATTTTTGCCATTTTATTGGATGATGAAATGTCAGTTGTCGTATCACAAATTGTGTAAAACCGCGTAGCGTAGCGAAGCGGTTTTACGCAAAATTTATGATACGACAACTAACATTAAAATTGGCAAAAATAAACATTCAATACATATAATTACCAAACATATGAATTTATTCCGAATTCGTACAAATTCTAGGGAAAATAAACGATTGAGTACGTGGCGTACGAACTAGTTCCATAACAACAAACATATTGGAGAGGAAATAAAAAGCAAGCCGACATTTAATCAGGAAAAAAAGCATTTCCCCTTTCAGAACCTCAGTAAATTTAACTTTTTGCACTTACTGCTGTGCTGTTATTACGTAATTTGTGATGCGTTGTTTATCGAAGGCAGCAGACGTAGAACATGAAGCAATTTGTGTTGGGATTTACACGGACTCTCAGACAGCATTTCTTGCACCCGTAGATCTTATGTGTGAAGAAAAAACACGTTGTTAAGATGTACAGGAGAAGGGAGGAGATCTCCAACAAGACCCCGTTGCAGCATCAACAGCAAAACACCCCGATGCAAAAACACAAAAGACGAATACAGCACGAGCCGGAAAAGAGACATTTCAAGACGTTTGAAGACGTTTGCATTTGAAGACGTTTGAAGACGTTTGCATTTGAAAATTTGAAGACGTTTACATTTTTACCACTTGGTGAGTGTCACTGCTGGTGGACCAGGAGTCTCCGAGGGCACATGTAGCCAAGTTCGATCAATTTCGGTTGATCGTTTCTTCAACGCAATCTAAATTTCTGTTATCAAAATTTCTTGAAATTTCTAAAAAGTGGGTCCTGTAGCATCATATCCCACCCATCCTGCTACGTCTTTCGGTACCCTTTTTCGACACAGTAAGTTTCATACTTTTTGGCATATCACATTGTTTAGATTTAGGATTTAGGATCACTGATGAGGGTTAAGTACCCGAAACGTGCATGTCTGGTCCACGTTGCCAATTTATTTGTTCTTAAATGATGCTATTCAATTTGAAGACGTTTACATTTATACCACTTGGTGAGTGTCACTGCTGGTGGACCAGGAGTCCCCGAGGGCACATGTAGCCAAGTTCGATCAATTTCGGTTGATCGTTTCTTCAACGCAATCTAAATTTCTGTTATCAAAATTTCTTGAAATTTCTAGAAATTGGGTTCTGTAGCATCATATCCCACCCATCCTGCTACGTCTTTCGGTACCCTTTTTCGACACAGTAAGTTTCATACTTTTTGGCATATCACATTGTTTAGATTTAGGATTTAGGATCACTGATGAGGGTTAAGTACCCGAAACGTGCATGTCTGGTCCACGTTGCCAATTTATTTGTTCTTAAATGATGCTATTCAATTTGAAGACGTTTACATTTATACCACTTGGTGAGTGTCACTGCTGGTGGACCAGGAGTCCCCGAGGGCACATGTAGCCAAGTTCGATCAATTTCGGTTGATCGTTTCTTCAACGCAATCTAAATTTCTGTTATCAAAATTTCTTGAAATTTCTAGAAAGTGGGTCCTGTAGCATCATATCCCACCCATCCTGCTACGTCTTTCGGTACCCTTTTTCGACACAGTAAGTTTCATACTTTTTGGCATATCACATTGTTTAGATTTAGGATTTAGGATCACTGATGAGGGTTAAGTACCCGAAACGTGCATGTCTGGTCCACGTTGCCAATTTATTTGTTCTTAAATGATGCTATTCAATTTGAAGACGTTTACATTTATACCACTTGGTGAGTGTCACTGCTGGTGGACCAGGAGTTCCGAGGGCACATGTAGCCAAGTTCGATCAATTTCGGTTGATCGTTTCTTCAACGCAATCTAAATTTCTGTTATCAAAATTTCTTGAAATTTCTAGAAAGTGGGTCCTGTAGCATCATATCCCACCCATCCTGCTACGTCTTTCGGTACCCTTTTTCGACACAGTAAGTTTCATACTTTTTGGCATATCACATTGTTTAGATTTAGGATTTAGAATCACTGATGAGGGTTAAGTACCCGAAACGTGCATGTCTGGTCCACGTTGCCAATTTATTTGTTCTTAAATGATGCTATTCAATTTGAAGACGTTTACATTTATACCACTTGGTGAGTGTCACTGCTGGTGGACCAGGAGTCCCCGAGGGCACATGTAGCCAAGTTCGATCAATTTCGGTTGATCGTTTCTTCAACGCAATCTAAATTTCTGTTATCAAAATTTCTTGAAATTTCTAGAAAGTGGGTCCTGTAGCATCATATCCCAACCATCCTGCTACGTCTTTCGGTACCCTTTTTCGACACAGTAAGTTTCATACTTTTTGGCATATCACATTGTTTAGATTTAGGATTTAGAATCACTGATGAGGGTTAAGTACCCGAAACGTGCATGTCTGGTCCACGTTGCCAATTTATTTGTTCTTAAATGATGCTATTCAATTTGAAGACGTTTACATTTATACCACTTGGTGAGTGTCACTGCTGGTGGACCAGGAGTCCCCGAGGGCACATGTAGCCAAGTTCGATCAATTTCGGTTGATCGTTTCTTCAACGCAATCTAAATTTCTGTTATCAAAATTTCTTGAAATTTCTAGAAAGTGGGTCCTGTAGCATCATATCCCACCCATCCTGCTACGTCTTTCGGTACCCTTTTTCGACACAGTAAGTTTCATACTTTTTGGCATATCACATTGTTTAGATTTAGGATTTAGGATCACTGATAAGGGTTAAGTACCCGAAACGTGCATGTCTGGTCCACGTTGCCAATTTATTTGTTCTTAAATGATGCTATTCAATTTGAAGACGTTTACACACGGCATGTAAACATCAAACACAAAAGACTACACATAAACCGACGAGACCAATGGGCAACCGGTGCCGACTTTGGACGGACATTTGTCAAGCAAGTAGCAAATGATGTGGTTATCCTGGATTACGTGCGCACAACCCTCTCACTTCTCCAATTACCCAGAGGTCTCGAAGAACGTACAATTGTGGTGTAAAACAACCTCCTCACTGTAAGATGACATCACACAAACAAGACCGCGAAACGCAGAGGCCCGAGAGACACAGATGAATATGTAAATTGATATAAAAAGAGGGCATTCGTAATAAAGTTCGTGCTCTGCCGGCTGTAGCGAGCTCATGTATGTAATCAACCGAGGAGTCCGATTGACATTCAGAGAGGACAGGTGGTCGGGGCCCTGTCTTCTCTAAAGAGGTTTGGACAGGGCCCGTCATGGAGTCCCGTCGTCACAGTCAGTCAGAGTGCAAGTCTCAAGGATGCGCTTGTACAAGACTGTAGATTGGTAAAGTACCAAGCCTAGTGTCCGTCTGGTGACATTAGGATCATATCCACGGTATAAAAGGCGCTTGATGATTCTGACGCATTTTCGATGGTTATGCTGCCTACTTTTGATCCTTTTTATTTTGTTTATCATATCACCATAAAAGACAGGTTGTGTAATACCCATAGTAATGTACTCTGTTGCATGCATAGATCCGAATCTTAAAAGAAGTTAACTGTAATGTTTGTAAAATTTCCAGAAAGTCTTAACTAGTTTATGAAAGCGGAAACCTTGACCTAAAAGTTTTTTGGTTGTTTGTAAATTTCTACTGTGAAAATCCAAAATATCAGTACATGCTCTAGCGTACCGGATGAGCTGTGATATGTAAATGCCGTATGACAGTAATCTTGGCACATCACCGTCAAGCTAGGGGAAATTTACTATGTTGAATCCAAAATCATATACACTTGTACGAATCTTTCCGTTTACAATTTTGATATTTAGGTCCAAAACGGTGTTTCTGTATTTGAAAGGTTTGCCTTGTTAAGTGTTTTAAAATTCTTGTGGATAAATTTCATTCTTATATAATTCAAAAGCAGGATTGTCAATGGTTAGAATATCATCAAGATACCTAGAAGTATTATTGAAACATTTCAAATCATCAAATTTTCTTTGCTTTTGAAGATTTTCGATAAATTCTTTTTCATAAGTGTATAAAAATAAATCTGCAACAAGAGGCGCACAGTTAGTACCCATAGGAATTCCTACAACCTGCTTGTATAGATCCTCACCAAATCTAACATAAATATTGTCCAAGAGGAAGGACAGGGCATTACACAGGTCACTACATGTCCATGATTTGTATGATTTGTAGTCTGTCGAGGAAAAGAAACCCTTCGATTCAGATGTACAAATGTAAGTTTTTCGCTCTCGATCAAAACACCATTTAATGAGATTAGATAATCGATCATTGATTTTGTCATGAGGAAGTGTGGTGTACATATTAGAGAAGTCGTATGAAGAAATCGTATTGGCTTGGAAATTTCCAGATTTCATTTTGTCAATCACATCCCCTGAATTCTTAATAGACCAAAATAAATTTACATCGTTCCTGTTTAGAACCGTTTCACAATATCTAGTTATGTGTTCTTTAATAGCAGTAAGTGCTGACGTCAGATTTCTGGACAAAATGGTAGTGGAGCAGTTACTAGAATTAGCAGTAAATCGAAATTTGTAAGGAGACTTGTGCAGTTTCGGTATGCAATATAGTGTTGGGAGATCCAATTTAGAAATAGAGATATTGAATGAAGACAGTTCAATGTTATGCTTGCTTAAAATGTTAGATGCACTTTCATTGCTTTTGATATATGTATTAGTAGACGAAAGTTCCGAAACCAAAGTTGATATGTAGTAACGTTTTCAAATGATAATGGTGTTGTTGGCTGCTTTATCAGCTAGTGCAAAGACATATTTTTCGTGTAATTTACTTAGTTTGGATTTGAAATATCTTTCTGATTTGGAACGTGGATTTTGAAAAAGATGAGGGTTTTTATGGAAGTTATCTATTCGAATATCCGTTATATCTAAAATGAGGTTTTTCCAGTCATTCAGAGCATGCGGTTCGTTTCATTCTGATTTACAACATCTTTTCGTATAATTATCTAGGGCTTCCGTAAGCACCTCACGGCATTTGACAAAATCTATCATGGATGGGATTCTATACTTAGGTCCTTTTTTAAGAAGACTACGGAGCTGTCTGTCTTGGATAATTGAAAAGTCACCTGTAACAACATGGCCAGCTGGTTTGTATCGGAATATCAGCTGTAAATTATTTCTTAGGAATCAGAACGAAATCGGCATGACAAGTTTGGTTAGTCTCGATTGCGTAGCGTTTGCTCAGTACTTTCAAATTTATTCATCCTATATCCATGTGTATTTAATTTAGATTAATTTCGATGATTTTAGACAAATGAAGGCAAGTTTTTTTTCATGCATTTCGAATAGGTCAATCATAATTTCCCTAGAAACACAAGAAATCCGTCAACAAACTGCCGTTCATGTTCACTTGTTGCAGTTTTCAAATAATGCGCGTAGCAACCGATGTAATCTCTGCAAACATTCACAGTACTGTACTTAATGTTTATGAGTCGACACATCGAACTGTCTCTAGTTTGAATGGGTTATTTGAGACCATTTGTATTGTTTATTTCATGCGTTAGACAATTCTTGATTTCTGTTGCGTTAGTGAAAAAGTAGTTCCGGTCCATTTTCACATTTTATAATCTCATAACGGAAGTCACAATAAATGCAATCGTCCAATCAAAATGCTTAGAATAAGATAAACAAACACATTTGGTAATTATATATAAATATCGCGACGTGTTAGCGAAGTAAGAGCAGGTAACTCCAGTCTATATCTTTTAAAGATGATATTCTCGTTATATAGATCCCGTTTATATTCATTGACACCACTACACATTATTCACAATGTGTAATTTTACTTTACAAAACTCTCTCGAGAGAAACATTCTGTATAGCGCCATTGTCTACTCTTTGTGACCTGAATGCACAGATCCGCGCAAAAGTACCCGCCAAAAACAAGAGGTTTACTTAGGGACTGACAGATTTATTTAATGTTATCATATTCCTTGTATTTTTTTTTTCAAATTAGATGTATTCATCTTTTAATATTTTTCTGTGTCAGAAGACATTTTAAATACTTTTGTACTAGTTCAGTAGATATCGAAATAAGAAATATTGTGGACGCGTAATTGGAGGAGTAATCCCCTTTGATGAAAAAGAAAATTAATTGCAGAAAAAGTAATTTTTGATATTTTTCTTGAATTTGATGAAATATAGTTTTTAGAAATTTTTAACCAATCGATATTTGATGCCCCATCCTTCTGTTAAAAATTTAAGAAATATTAACTTTTTCCCATAGAGTTCAATGTAAACTGAAAGGGCCCATAACTGTTACAGTAACCAACTTTTCAAATATCTAAATTGGTAAAAAATGTACAATATTTTTACAATATAACTAAGCAGTAATTTTAAATGTTTAACGTCTTCAAATTCATTAGCATCATTTAAGAGCAGATAATTTTACAGCAGACATGCACGTTTCGGGTATTTAACCCTCGTCAGTGATCCTCAATCTTAACAATGTAATATGGCCAAAATCGGTGAAAATTATGTCCTAAATATACCGAAAGACGTAACAAGATGGCTGGGATACGTTTCCCAATTACTTCTCATTACCTATTGAATACCTTAAGAATTTTAAGTGCATCGTCCTTTTTGTCAAAGTATTCAAATAGCTAACAAGGATCGTAGTTTGTATTGTAAATTATTCTTGTTCCTTTTTTGCATATATCACTGACATTTATTGAAATATTAATTCAATGTGAGAATCGGGAATAGAGGCTGGGGGAGCTCTCTGAAACAAAGATTGAAGATAACGAAGCAGCTTGTATTTAGCTGTTCGCTACAAAATTGAATATTCTTTCCTTCAGAACATCGTATTTTGTCTTTTTATCTTATTATTAGAAAATTATATGAAAACATCATACATATCCTAAAGAAGGCTTTGGACGAGCGTCGGATTTGAGCAAATAATTGAAAGTCATTGCTATGTTGCTTTACAAATCATACCACAAGATGATAGTCATGTTGACAGTAGAGTACAACATAGATGTAATTTGATTAATGTGATATTTTGGCTACTGGCTTTTAAAATTAAATTAATTATTTGCAGAGAAGATGTCAGCTGAAGGGGTGTTTTCGCCTCATGCAGGAAAGGGAGATTCAGACAAAGATAAGTCAGAAAGAGAGGAAAGGAAGGACAAAGAACGAAAAAAGGGAAATGAGAGAGGAAAGGCAATAGGGATACAGGGGCAAAAAGATGGAGGCTCACCAATACAAATGCCTGTTCATAAATCTGAGGAGTAAGTAAAACGTCGTTTTATCAACATACAAAACGGGAAAATATTCCCTTAAAATTATCGTCACATTTGTCCAGTTCTCAGTTGTATAACCTTAATAATTTCAGAAGAATTGCAGATTGTGAGGACAGAGCAGAATAGATAAATCATGATAAATGTAACAATAGTTTAAATCATTACAATGATCAGAATCTAGTTTTTACAGAATATATCAGAGTTTCTTTATATTTCAGATTCCATAATTTCAAGGTCATATTTTGACTTCCCAATTGATTATTTTTTTCAGATGATAAAGTATACAACATTAATTATGAAACCTGTTTTGAATATATTGTATCAATCAAATATTGTTTAAAACGTTTGAATTCTTTTCAGGAGTTGTCGAAGGTATTTCAGTATCTATTGATAGTTTTCGAGCTTCATCTTAGTGTCATAGATATGTTTCTGTTTTTCGTGAAGATTGTGAAAAAAAACCTTACAAGAAAAAAACTACGCCAAAGCGGTCACAGTGGAATGCTAAAGCAGCAATCCAAAAATACCGAAAGATGTAGCAGGTTGGGCGGAATATGATGCTACCAGACCAACTTTTCAGAAATTTCGAAAACATTTTGTGATCAGAAATTTTCGAATGCGTTTGAAGAAACGACCAACCAAAATTGTTCAGACTTAGCTATATGTGCCCTCGGGGACTCATTGTCCACCAGCAGTGACACCCACCAATGAGTTAAAGAAGATCCTGACGATAATCTCAACAGCACTCACGATAGAGCACCAAATTAAGCATCGACGGACCCCTAGCAAGCTAGAGGTGGGACCAGGTGCCCGGGAGGAGTAAGCATCCCCTGTTGGCTAGCCGTACCCGCAGTCGATGTTCACGCACGGAAATGATAAAATATATAAAATACATGCACTGTCTGAGGTTATGTCTACAGGAAATTTGGAGCCGCGCGCTCTCTGTAATGTAAATGTAAAAATCGAACTTCAAAAAATTAAAGAGGGCGCTACTGAAATTATTTTTGGTGGCTCCGCTGAAAGCATCTCTGATGAGAATTTAATATTCGAAACACGTGCCTGGTGTATGTAAATTGGTTTGGAATTTTCTTCAAGAATGTAGAGAGTTGGAACCCTTCGACATTATTAATATAGACACTTATTTCACGTTGCAGTGTGGAGCAGTTAATATCGTTCCCCGTGGCCTGATGTTTGTCAAGTGTATTAATTACTTCTTTTCAGCTCTGTCACCTGAAAGAAGCTTTGTTTTGGCCTTTTATCAATGTAACATCAAATATTTTTTTGCTATTTCGGAAACTAGCCATTTCACCGATAAATATCATCGAAATTAAAGGAGTTGAATATCTTAGCATCTTGAATTTGGATTCAATATAGTAAATTTTCCCTGGCTTGACGGTGATGTTCCTAGATTACCGTCTTATGGTATCTACATTTCGCAGCTCATCCGGTATGCTAGAGCATGTACTGATGTTTTGGATTTTCATGATAGAAATTTACAAATAACAAAGAAACTTTTAGGTCAAGGTTTTCGCTTTCACAAACTTGTCAAGACATTCTGGAAATTTTACAAAAATTATTGTCAACTACTTTTGAAATTCGGACCCATACAAGCAACAGAGTATATTACTTTGGGTATTTCGCAACCTGCATTTTATGGTGACATGATCAACAAAATTAGAAGGATCAAAGGTAGACAGAATTACTATCGAAAATGCGTCAGAATCATCAAACGCCTCTTATACCGTGGATATGATCCTAATGTCACCAGACGGACACTAGGCTTGGTACTTGACCAATCTACAGTCTTGTACCAGCGCATCCTTAATACTTGCACGCTGACTGACTGTGACGACGGGACTCCATGACGGGCCCTGTCCAAACCTCTTTAGAGAAGACAGGGCCCCGACCACCTGTCCTCTCTGAATGTCAGTCGGACTCCTCGGGTGATAACATACATTAGCTCGCTACAGCCGGCAGAGCACAAGTCGTATTACGCATGCCCTCTTTTTATATCAATTTACATATTCATCTGTGTTGCTTGGGCCCCTGCGTTTTGCGGTCTTGTTTGTGTGTGATCATCTGACAGTGAGGAGGTTGTTTTACACCACAATTGTACGTTCTTCGAGACCTCTGGGTAATCGGAATAGTGGGAGGGTTGTGCGCACGTAATCCAGGATAACCACAACGTCTGCTACTGACGAGGCAGATGGCCGTCCTAAGTCGGCACCGTTTACCCATTGGTCTCGTTGGTTTATGTGTAGTCATTTGTGTTTTATGTTTTTCTGTGATTTGACGTTCAATGTACTACTGCGTCTCTTTCTGTGCGTGTCATTTTTGTGTTTTACACTGGGTGTTTTGGGAGGTTGCTGTTGATGCTGCAACTAGGTGTTGTTGGAGATCCCCTCCTTTCTTTTATATCTACACTTATTTCGTGTTGCAGTGTGGAGTTGGTAATACAATTCCCCGCGACCCGATGTTTGAAGTGTTTTATTTCCAAATCATTCTCTAACTTGACTGTGTTGTAGTATCTTCTACGCAGGATCTTAATTCACCTTTCTATCCTCGATTATTTCATTATGGCATTTCTAAGGTCGCCTCGTATAAAATTAAAACCTTTGAGATTACCCTCTGTCACTACAGTCACGTTACCATCATCGACATTTAACAGTAATCAACTTTTTACCTCACCCAGAGTACATCTATCACCTCTTAAATTTATACCCCGCAGACGTATTACACCTACTACTCCATCTGCAGGCTCTACATTTAACAACAAACACAGAGGGTTCTCAACCATTCGCCAGTGCAATGGAAAGAGATGTTCCATTTGTCCGCTCATCAATTGCAATTCCACGATTACATCTAGTGTTAATGGGCATGCGTTTAAGATCGAGATTGATAGCGACGTTGATTGATCGTATCAAGATGTCATTTATGTTATTACATGAAACGCCAGGGGATGTGGCGCCCAATATGTAGGGGAAACAGGCCAGTCCTTAAAATCTCGTTTTCGAAATCATTCATGTCAGATAAGAAACTCGCGTCACAAAAAGCACAGAAATTTCCTGTACCATCACTTCTTTAAATATAAACATTCAATTTCGGATTTAAGTATTACTCCAGTTCAGTCTTTCCCAAAACTCAAAAATCTAAGTAAAACTGAAATTAAAAAACGCCGACTACAAGCTGAACTTGCCTGGATCACTAAATTACAAACTGCGTACCCCCTTGGTTTAAACGATCAAATTTACGGACAAGGAAATATTTCCTCGACCTCGACAAAGATCAATGTCTTTTCAATCCGCCCTGACGCTAAACGAAAGTTTAGGTCACACGGAAAAAGGCGAAACAGAAACCTTAGAAACAGAGCTAGAATACATCGTAACCTCAGAGATCTACTTATAATTGCACGAAACGGCGGCAGACATGAACTGCTTCATGCTCTCTCATCAATACCAGCAGTTCAATTGAAATCTGTCTTGGATGAAGCAGAGGTTGCATTCTTAAGAAATACTGATTGATTCAAACTAAATATCATTGTTGCATTCGCGCAGAATAAACTTTTTCCTGTCATTAAAAACATTCCCCTTAGAAGACGATTCATAAAAATTCCATTTATTAACAAAGGTTTCGATCTTCTTAACATCTCTAATATTTTTCGGGATCATCGCGTCCAAAGTGCTATTCCTCAATATTTTGAGAATTTTGAACCTCCTCTTATTTGTTACAAGTATAAAAAACCTATTCGAAATTTCGTATTTAACTACAATAAAGTAACATCAGATCCTAAAATTCTTGAATCAAGTCCTACTTCTTGAGAATGTGCAACTTCTGAATACCTTTATAAACCAGCTGGCCATATTGTAACAGGTGACTTTTCAATTATCCAGGACAGGCAGCTCCGCGGTCTTCTCAAGAAAGGACCTAAGTACAGAATTCCATCCAAGATAGATTTTATCAAATGTCGCGAAGAACTAAAGGAAGCCTTAGATAACTATACAAAAAAATGGTGTAAATCGGAAGGGGTCGAATCACATTCTCTGAATGACTGGAAGAACCTCATATTGGATATTACCGATATTCGAATAGATAACTTCCACAAAAATCCTCATCTTTTCGAAAATCCAAGTTCTAAATCTGAAAGATATTTCAAATCCAAATTACGCAATTTACACGAAAAATATGTCTTCGCTCCTGCAGACAAAGCAGCCAACAACACCATAATCATTTGAAAACGTTACTACATATCAACTTTGGTTTCGGAACTTTCGTCTACAAACACTTATATCAAAAGCAATGAAAGTGTTCCTAACATTTTGAACAGACACAACAGTGAAATTTCTTCATTCAAGATCCCTATTTCTAAACTGGATCTTCCTACACTATACTGCATACCAAAACTGCACAAGTCTCCTTACAAATTTCGATACATTGCTAATTCTAGCAACTGCTCAACTACAATTTTGTCTAGAAATCTGACGTCAGCACTCACGGTGATAAAGGAACACGTTGCAAAATATTGTGAAACTGTTCTAAACAGGAATGATGTAAACTTATTTTGGTCTATTAAAAATTCAGGGGATGTGATTGACAAAATGAAATCGAGAAATTTTCAAGCCAATTCGATTTCTTCGTACGACTTTTCAAATATGTACACCACGCTTCCTCACGATAAGATTAATGATCAATTGTCCAAACTCATTAAATGGTGCTTTAACCGAGAGGGTAAAACTTATATTTGTACATCTGAATCAAAGGGTTTCTTTTCCAATACAGAATACAAATCATATAAATCATGGACATGTAGTGACATTTGTATTGCCTTGTCCTTTCTTTTGGACAACATTTATGTAAGATTTGGTGAGAATCTCTACAAGCAGGTTGTCGGGATCCCTATGGGTACTAATTGTGCGCCTCTTGTTGCAGATTTATTTTTATTCACGTATGAAAAAGAATTTATCCAAAATCTTCAAAAACAAAGAAAACATGATGATGTGAAATGTTTCAATGGTACTTCTAGGTACCTGGATGATATCCTTACTATCGACAATCCTGTTTTTGAAAAGTTTAAAAATGTCATTTATCCACAGGAACTGACTCTAAACAAGGCGAACGTCACAAACACAGAAACACCATTTTTGGACCTGAATATCAAAATTATTAATGGAGAGATTCATACAAGGGTGTATGACAAAAGAGATGACTTTGGATTCAATATAGTAAATTTTCCCTGGCTTGACGGTGATGTTCCTAGATTACCGTCTTATGGTATCTACATTTCGCAGCTCATCCGGTATGCTAGAGCATGTACTGATGTTTTGGATTTTCATGATAGAAATTTACAAATAACAAAGAAACTTTTAGGTCAAGGTTTTCGCTTTCACAAACTTGTCAAGACATTCTGGAAATTTTACAAAAATTATTGTCAACTACTTTTGAAATTCGGACCCATACAAGCAACAGAGTATATTACTTTGGGTATTTCGCAACCTGCATTTTATGGTGACATGATCAACAAAATTAGAAGGATCAAAGGTAGACAGAATTACTATCGAAAATGCGTCAGAATCATCAAACGCCTCTTATACCGTGGATATGATCCTAATGTCACCAGACGGACACTAGGCTTGGTACTTGACCAATCTACAGTCTTGTACCAGCGCATCCTTAATACTTGCACGCTGACTGACTGTGACGACGGGACTCCATGACGGGCCCTGTCCAAACCTCTTTAGAGAAGACAGGGCCCCGACCACCTGTCCTCTCTGAATGTCAGTCGGACTCCTCGGGTGATAACATACATTAGCTCGCTACAGCCGGCAGAGCACAAGTCGTATTACGCATGCCCTCTTTTTATATCAATTTACATATTCATCTGTGTTGCTTGGGCCCCTGCGTTTTGCGGTCTTGTTTGTGTGTGATCATCTGACAGTGAGGAGGTTGTTTTACACCACAATTATACGTTCTTCGAGACCTCTGGGTAATCGGAATAGTGGGAGGGTTGTGCGCACGTAATCCAGGATAACCACACCGTCTGCTACTGACGAGGCAGATGGCCGTCCTAAGTCGGCACCGTTTACCCATTGGTCTCGTTGGTTTATGTGTAGTCATTTGTGTTTTATGTTTTTCTGTGATTTGACGTTCAATGTACTACTGCGTCTCTTTCTGTGCGTGTCATTTTTGTGTTTTACACTGGGTGTTTTGGGAGGTTGCTGTTGATGCTGCAACTAGGTGTTGTTGGAGATCCCCTCCTTCCTTAGCACCATCCCTCCAATGCTATTTTGAACATAGATTTTATTTGGATATGCTACTGAATCGACCCTACAGGAAATTTGGAGCCGCGCGCTCTATGTTAGGTAAATGTAAAAATCGAACTTCAAAAAATTAAAGAGGGCGCTACTGAAATTATTTTTGGTGGCTCCGCTGAAAGCATCACTGGTGAGAATTTAATATTCGAAACACGTGTCTGGTGCATGTAAATTGGTTTGGAATTTTCTTCAAGAAGGTAGAGAGTTGGAACCCTTCGATATTATCTATATAGAAAGTGCTATGGCGACAATGTCAGGGAAAAATATTCAAAACACCTACTGACAAACCCCTCGCGGGTAACTTTTTTACGAGCTCCAAGTGGTAAAAACATTACACGTCTTTCAAGATTCAAGACTTTATTCTCATAAACCAATATGTATCAATGGTATTGATGAAATAAAAGAAAATAGACAAAGAATCAAAACTTTGTCAAAAACACGATTAGAATAATACGGAACTGCTCCAATTCTATTCCTTCTTGAAAAAAATTTCAAACCAATTTCCATGCACCCGACACGTGTTTCGAATATTAAATTCTCATCAGTGATGCTTCTGGTTTTATTTTTAGACTTTAAGTTTCATACAAAACGAAACATTCCTGATTAAAACAGTTTCGCAGAATCTTGCCATAATTTATTTTGTGTTCTTTAATAGCCGTAAGTACTGACATCAGATTTCTAGACGAATTGTACTGGAGCAGTTGCTAGAATTAGCAATGTATCGGAATTTGTAAGGAAACTTGTACATTTTTGGTATGCAATATATGGTAGGGAGATCCAATTTAGAAACAGAGATGTAGAATGAAGGAATTTCACTGTTATGTTTCAGCATGGGCTGACAAATAGATTTGGACCATGAAAATCACTTGCCCCACCACAAAACAAAGTTGCACTTTCTCAATAAAGATACTCATAAAGAAACGCATGTATCTTTGGAATTATTTTAGATAAATATAATGAAGTGATTGAAATACTGCTGAACTGCTTTTTTGCATCTGAAAAAAGTACCGATACTACATGTTCACCTCACTTCAGAAATCAGAAAATCGCGATTCTGTTAACTTTTTTTTTAAAGTTAAGGATAAGGATAATACATGATTTTATGGATCTATTTTTTCGTAACTTTTTATTTAATGTTGAACGTCTAATTAAAGTTTAATACTCGTAATTCAAAGAGCCTATGCCATGTATTATGCATTAAGTCTACAGCGTCGTAGATGAAATAGCTTTGAAACGCCTTATCAAATTTATCCTTAGTTCTGGTAAATAGTCACGAGAAATCAAGATCTATCGGATCCAACATCATCAATTTTTTTCTTTAAAACTGTAGACAAATAAGAAAATTTCTGAAGTGGTACAACACACATGTATTGCAGTTAACAGTCGTACTTTTGCTTTATTATTTACCGGTCGTACAGATCGATTGTTCGTTTATTTAACATTTAAAAATGTATAAGCACTGAGGTGGATTTGTCAGCTCCTGGGCAGGTTTGCTCAAAATGTTAGAGATACTCTCATTTCTTTTGATATAAGTATTTGTAGAAAAAAATTCCGAAACAAAATAACTGAATTAGAAATCGTATGCGCGCTACTCATCATCTTCGTTCTTTTTATTTTAGAATAAAAGGTGTTTCATAATAGATACGGCATAAGTAACTTCGTCAAGACCTTACTTATGTACAAACTATTTTACGAAGTTATAGCAAAGGCATGTTCTGTATATCAAACATTTATGTTGTACATGTGCAATAGCTTCAATCGTCTGCAGCATATAAGAATCGTATCCTCTGTCTATGCTATTATACAAAATCCTTGTGGTGGTTTTTTAAAAGTCCTCGCTAAATTTGCGAACATAATTCAAACCACCGTAATAATTTCCCCGTTTACAGTATATCAATTGAAATCTGCCTCCTTTGTATAATACATCAATTAAAATACATTTCTCATATATAAAAAAAGTATAAAATACAGCAAAGTTATTATCAACTCAGCATCTACAGTTTGTATGGTACTTGTGTATATCTTCGTTTTATGACTTTGAACTAATAAACTATTCTTTAACATTTCAGTTCTGAGAAACCTGTTATGCCTCCTATTCAAGGACTAACGGTAATACCCCATTTTTATATCATTCAACTTTATCTCATAATCCTAGTGATTTAAAAACCTCGAGACATTCACTCAAATTGCCCCATATCCCTAGCAAAGTTTCAGAAATGATTCTGCTTATTAACTTATTGATAAATAAACGAACTCTTTATATCGATTCACGTAGATGCGTGACATCACAAGGCAGAAGCTATTCTAACTTTAAAATTGAACCCGCGGTGACCTAAATTATTGATTTTAAAAAGCAACAATGAAACCGACAATTTTGATTAATCTATAGAATAGCTGTTGTAATTTGTGTACTGTTACAAGTATGCAACACATAGCAATTTCATTTATTGTCTGGAATGCGCTTAAGAAAATGTAATTAATAACTAAATAGATAAATCAGGCTTCATTCTCCGAAATTAGTACGAATCTTAGATTTCCAGGATTGATATGTAGAAATATACATGAAATCGACCAGTATTAAACTGTGGTTAAAGAAGTCAAATACTTAAAGATTTTTAAAATTCGTGTAAAACATGATGAAGACAAAAATCGCTAAATGTAAAAACGATTTTAGTTGTTTGATAAATTGACTTAAACATTTATAGAATAAATGTCTCAATTTGGGTTTTGTTACGGGAGTGCAACAAAGAGTAAGTGTATTTTCCGTGTACGTAATTCTAATTGGCGCATTTCGTGTGATAAATATACTTGCTTTGTGTTGTTTACCCGTAACACAATACAAATAATGACATTAATTCTATACATATGTACCACAATTGTCAGTTTTATTCTAGTTTCTTTAATCGTGTCTTTCGCGTAAAAGGTGAAGTTCAAATTCAGGTCACCGCGGGGTCAATTTGCAGGTTAGAACTGTCGCGAGTTTATACATTGTGACGTCACGAGTATTTACATGCGAAATGCAACAAGTCTCATGACAAATATGGATTAAGACCATATCCCTGCATACAGCACAATATCGATAATTCAGAAAATCAGAAACCGAAGGCATACAAAATCAGGATAAAACAGGAACCAAAGGAAACAAACAAAAACCTCCACCATATGAAAAGAAGCGAACTCCCGATATGGGAGTGAGACCAGGTGCCCAGGAAGAGTAACCATCTCCTGCTTGCATGCAACACCCGCCGCTTCAATTCGGCAGAACTGTCACATTCGGTTACTTCCATTTCGGAAGACATAGAGTACAATCTTTGGTTGGATGGTTAAAATAGTCTATGACAGAATATCATCAACCATTCTGGAGAGTGGGAAATCATAATGTATGACAAGTTCCCCATATCGACCGTAGAACGTCCTCAGTGACGATATTAGTCGGTCACATACATATTCCTTACTGAGAAGCTTATCTAAAAGACGCCTAGCTCTCAGAACAAAATCACAATGGACGTGCATATATAAAGAGAATAAGTGTTTTTTAAAGACAGGATATATCCATGCAGACCCTTCACATGTGGAGGCAGTCCAGAATGATGTTTTTTTTTTCCAGTTGGACGGGGTGGGTGGGGGGTAGTCCGGCATGTTGGGAGGAGTTCTTGGAATTCCAAGGCTATGATTTTGAAATATGGTTGCTTATCATTCGATAGATGCACTTGCTGTGTGTTGCATACCCGTAACAAAACACAATTAAGACACTCATTCTATATATATGCACCACAGTTGTCGGTTTCATTCTTGTTTTCTGAAATCGCGTTTTTCTAGGTAAAATGGTGACATTAACATTCAAGTCAACGCGGGTTCAGTTTGCAGCTTAGAATAGCCGTCGCGGCATGTTTCTTTAGATCTTATGCATTGTGACGTCACGAGCGTTAACATACGAATTACAGCACGTTCCTTTCAATAGTTTCATCTCAAGGAGTCCGTATCCTAGAAAAAATATATCATCCAACTAACAATCCGAACCTCAGTACTCCTTATAGTCGAAAAAGAGAAGATCACTGGATTCGAGAATTGGGCACAGCTGCCCCGTATGGTTGCAACGACCATATTGAAAAAGTAGGAAATTTGACGAGTCCTGGATGCCAGTCGGTAAATGAATTGCGGTTGTTTGATCAAACAACAAAAAGGTATAAGAAAATACAACAGGCCAGATATTCATGATATATCTTTCGACGGTCTTTTGCCATTTGTCAACAAACAGTTAGGTCTACATCATATTCGTACGAAATTGTACTCTCTTCCTTTAAAGAATTTGCATGACTTATACGAATCATCAATGATCTTACATTCTACCGACACCGGTTCATCAGAACATCGCATCCAAAGTATTATTCTGGACATTTCGTCGAACAGACTTTTCAAGGCCGTCAAATCCGACATATCTGTTAGCAGTGAAAATCGTCCCTTCCTTAAGATGAAATTTGCAAATAAGGGGATCGATGCTCTACGTTTAAGCAACATTCTAAATAACAGTTCTGTTAAGGATAAAATCCCTCCTTATTTTTAATACCAGGAGTCGCCTTGCATTTCCTACACATATACACAATCTGTTGCTTTCAAAATATTTAATTATAAACAAAATTTGAAACGTCTAGATGGTTCCAGGTCGTTTTGCCCCTTTTCCCCTTAGCCCCGGGTCGTTTCGCCCCTCAAGGATGGGTCGTTTCGCCCCTTCAGGATGGGTCGTTTCGCTCCTCAAGTTGGGTCGTTTCGCCCCTCAAGATGGATAATTTCACTTCTCATCGTGGGTCGTTTCGCCCCTCATGACGGGTCGTTTAGCCCTCTTTTTAAGAACACTTTCTCTAAATGATTAGTCGTTTCGCCCTTCTATTCTGAATTAAAAGATTTTTCGAATCGCCCCTCCATACGTAACATCTTAATCTATTTATTTATTTACTGTTTTATCTATTTGTTTTTTTTTATTTTTCTTCTTTTATTCTCATTTTTTCACCTACATATTTCTTTTTCTATTGATTTCTTTATTTTTTTTATCTAATTTAGTCGATTCGCCCCTCTATACGTACCATCTTTATCTATTTATTTATCATTTTATCTATTTTTTAATATCATTTTTTCTTCTTTTATTCTTATTTGTTCATCTACCTACATATTTCTTTACTTATTTATTTCATTTATTTTTTTTTATCTTTTTTATAATTTAATTTTTTGTTCGTCTCTTATTCTCATTTGTTCCCCTACGTATTTCTTTTTCTATTTATCTCTTTGTTTGATTATTTATCTATATTTTTAAATTCTATTTTTCTTTTCTTTAATACTCATTTGTTCACCTACAATATTTCTTCATTCGTTTATTTGATTTTCTTACGCACATTTTCGTCTTGATTAATTAATACATATGAGTTAAAAAAGATCCTGACGATGATCTCAACAGCACTCACAATAGAGCACAAAATTAAACATCGACGGACCCCTAGCAAGCTAGAGGTGGGACCAGGTGCCCGGGAGGAGTAAGCATCCCCTGTTGGCTAGCCGCACCCGCCGTCGATGTTAATGAAGCATGGAAATGAAAAATATCAAAAATTCATGCACTGTCTGACGTAATGTCTATATAGAAAGTGCTATTGCGACAATATCAGGGAAGTATATTCAAAACACTTACTGTCAAACATAAAATGCACACATTTAATTATGATTAGTTTATCATAGTAATCATAATTTGCAGGTACAGCTTCTGACAAACAGATTTACACCTAGATTTTTACTCAAAGAAAAAAAAAGACACCGACACAGAAACATTCACTTAATAAAGACTGTACATTCAACCCCCCCCCCTATATTTCAAAACAACACAGATCCTACGATAAGCAACACGAGCCAACAAAGCCGCCAATGAGCAAACATTAATGTCACAACACAAGCCCATTATTAAATCGTAATTATGTAATTATCAAATGAGAGCGAAACGACCCACCAATAACAACCACAAAAATAAGGGCGAAACGACTCACCATGCAGAGAGATAAAAAGAGGGGCGAAACGACCCACCTTAAGAGGCGAAACGACTTATTTAGAGGGGCGAAACGACTCATATTTGAGGGGCGAAACGACTCATCTAGAGGGGCGAAACGACTCACATTTGAGGGGCGAAACGACACACCTTGAGGGGCGAAACGACTCACATTTGAGGGGCGAAACGACACACCTTGAGGGGCGAATCGACCCGGGGCGAAGAGGAAAAGGGGCGAAACGACCCGGGGGCGAAGGGGAAAAAGGGCGAAAGGACCCGACGCCCGTCTAGATGTACACCACAACACCCATACAATGCACATGTTCATCTTCTGATTTCATCTAACAACCGTGTGGCCATGTGGTTACTGGTGACCTTTATATCGTCGGTAACATTAAACTTAGGAACCTTTTCAGTAAAGGTCGAAAGTACAGGAACCCCGTTCCTTCACATGGCGGGAAAGCTTTGGAATAATTATGGATGCATGTGAGGAGTACGCCAGACGGTGGGCAAAAAAGGAGGACGTAGAACTAGACACACTCTCCGAATGGTAGAAATCCATCGGAGAATTACTGAAAAGAAGAATAGGGCGTCTTCGGCATTCAGTTAGCAACAGAACCGAGTCAATTTTTCATGACCCTGTTGTTGCCAAAGAACTTTCTGACCTCCATGAAAAATATATTATCGTTCCTGCTGACAAAGCGGCAAAGAATTTTACTTTCGTTTACAAGGCATACAATTTCAAATGCCTGAGAGAGGAACTTGGGTTACATTCAGCACCTGGAAATCCAACATACACACTTACACAGGACAAATATGGATAATGACCATATCCCTGTATACAGCACAATATCGAGAATTCAGAAAATCAGAAACCGAAGGCATACAAAATCAGGATAAAACAGAAACTAAAGCAAACAAACAAAAACGTCCACCACATTAAAAGAAGCGGACTCCCGATATGAGAGTGAGACCAGGTGCCCAGGAAGAGTAACCATCTCCTGCTTGCATGCAACACCCGCCGCTTCAATTCGGTAGAACTGTCACACCCGGTAACTTCCATTTCGGAAGACATAGAGTACAATCTTTGGTTGGATGGTTCAAATAGTCTATGACAGAATATCATCCACCATTGTGGAGAGTGGGACATCATAGTGTATGACGAGTTCCCCATATCGACCGTAGAACTTCCTCAGTGACGATATTAGTCGGTCACATACATATTCCTGACCGAGAGGCTTATCTGAAAGACGCCTAGCTCTCAGAACGAAATCCGTATATTTTGTACTTGCTCTGGCATAGCGTATTAACTGAGATATGAACACGCCATAAGCAGGCGATGAAGGGATGTTGCTGTGATTGACAAAATGAAATCAAGAAATTTTGAAGCAAATACGATATCTTCACACGACTTTTCTAATATGTACACCACGCTTCCTCACGACAAAAAAATGATCGACTGTCTAAACTCATTAAATGGTGTTTTGATCGAGAGGGGAAAACTTATATTTGTACTTCTGAATCGAAGGGTTTCTTTTCCGCCACAGATTACAAATCATACAAATCATGGACATGTGGTGACCTGTGAATTGCCTTGTCCTTCCTTTTGGACAATATTTATGTAAGATTTGGTGAGAAACTCTACAAGCAGGTTGTAGGGATTCCAATGGGTACTAATTGTGCGCCTCTTGTTGCAAATTTCTTTTTATACACGTATGAAAAGGAATTTATCCAAAATCTTCAAAAACAAAGAAAAAATGATGATGTGAAATGTTTTATTGGTACTTCTAGGTACCTGGATGATATTCTTACTATCGACAATCTTGTTTTTGAGAAATATAAAAATGTTATTTATCCACAAGAATTGATTTTAAACAAGGCAAACGTTTCAAACACAGAAACACCATTTTTGGACCTAAATATCAAAATTGTTAATGGAGAGATCCATACAAGTGTGTATGACAAAAGAGATGATTTTGGATTTAACATAGTAAATTTCCCCTGGCTTGACGGTGATGATCCTAGATTACCGTCCTATGGTATCTATATTTCACAGCTCATCCGGTATGCTAGAGCATGTACTGATGTTTTGGATTTTCATAGTAGAAATTTACAAATTACCAAGAAACTTTTAGGACAAGGTTTTCGCTTTCACAAACTAGTAAAGACTTTCTGGAAATTTTACAAAAATTATTGTCAACTTCTTCTGAAATTCGGACCAATACAGGCAACAGAGTATATTACTTTGGGTATTTCACAACCTGTATTTTATGGTGACATTATTTACAAGATAAGAAGGATCAAAGATAGACAACATCACTATCAAAAATGCGTCAGAATCATCAAACGCCTTTTATACCGTGGGTATGATCCTAATGTCACCAGACGGACACTAAGCTTGGTACTTGACCAATCTACAGTCTTGTACAAGCGCATTCTTAAAACTTGCACTCTGACTGACTGTGACGACGGACTCCATGACGGGCCCTGCCCAAACCTCTTTAGAGAAGACAGGGCCCCGACCACCTGTCCTCTCTGAATGTCAGTCGGACTCCTCGGGTGATAACATACATGAGCTCGCGGCGGCAGAGCACGGATTGTATTACGTACGCCCTCTTTTTATATCCATTTACATATTCATCTGTGTTGCTTGGGCCCCTGCGTTTTGCGGTCTTGTTTGTGTGTGGTCATCTGACAGTGAGGAGGTTGTTTTACACCACAATTGTACGTTCTTCGAGACCTCTGGGTAATCGGAAAAGTGGGAGGGCTGTGTGCACGTAATCCAGGATAACCATACCTTCTGCTATTTTCGTGGCAGATGGCCGTCCTAAGTCTGCACCGGTTGCCCATTGGTCTCGTTGGTTTATGTGTAGTCCTTTGTGTTTGATGTTTCTGTGTTGTGCGTTAACGGTCCTTGTCACTTACGTGTCTCTTTTTGTGCTTGTCTGCTTTGTGTTTTTGCATTGGGTGTTTTGGGTTTTTGCTGAGGGTGCTGCAACCTGGTGTTGTTTGAGATCCCCTCCTTTGTTTTAGAAAAGGAACGTTTGTAATGCTGAAATTGAAGTCGTCACGTGTGTCATAGAGTGAGGTGTTCATGTGACCATCAGTGTCGTAGAACAACATTATGTCCAAATAGGATGCTGAATTATTTGTCTCTGTAGTTTCGTTGACTTCAAGCTCCGAAGGATAGATACTGCTCAGGTAATCCGCGAAATTTGGATTATTGATGGACGACACATCGTCTATGTATCTGTAAGTGAAGTTGAAGTCAAAAGCTAAGTATCTATTTCCTTCAGAGACCAAAGATTGAATGAATTCAGCTTCGTACGAGTAAAGGAAAATGTCGGCAAGGAGTGGGGCACAATTGGTCCCCATTGGAATTCCGACAATTTGCTGGAAGACCTTTAAATTTATCTGTATCCGAAATACTTGACAATCACAAATCTGTTCTTGAGTCTTTCGGTATTCACACCGATGACTCTGATCTTGAACTACCTTATATTTACTGGATTCCCAAAATGCACAAAAATCCTTACAAGCACCGCTTCATCGCCCGTTTGTCCAGGTGCTCCACAAAACCGCTTTCCATTTTGCTTCCGAAAATATTAACTCGCATCAAGCAAGGTCTTCAAACATACTGCGAGACAACTTATTCAAGAAATTGAATCAATCAGATGTGGATCCTTAAAAAATTCTAAGGAACTTTTGGAAAATTTAAAAGCCACCAATTTCAATCGTATAACCAGCATAAAGTCTTTCGATTTCTCCACTCTCTACACTACCATTCCACACCAAAAACTCAAAAACAGACTTGCCAATATTATTCGCAACACCTTTCTTTCAAAAATTGGTAATAACAGATGGTTGTTGGCCGACGAAGTATGTCCGAACGAATGCGACGAAACTCGCCAAACATAAGGGGCCGTGAATAAAAATCATGGTATATCTTTTCAAAATTTAAACAAAAATTTAATTAGTACTGCAGTCAGTGATAAAAAAACATAAATAAATACATATATCGTTATATGCATTCGTCTCAATAGAGTTTTATTTACGTTTTTGAAAGATACATCATTATTTTTGTACACGACCCCTTATGTTTGGTGAGTTTCGTCGCGTTTCGTTCGGACGTACTTCGTCGGCCAACAACCGTCTGTTTTTCTTCCAGTTGGGTGGGTGAAGGGGGGGGGGGGGGTAGTCCGGCCCGTCGGGAGGGGTTCCTAGTATTCCAAGGTTATAATTTGAAATATGGTTGCTTTTCAGGAGATCAATAGATAAAAGGTTTTACAAATAGTACGGAGAAATGAGTATAATTAATCATGAACACAAATTGTTGAAGTTGTTCCATCGATGAGAATAATAGGTTATATCAAGATCTACTGAGTGTGACATAAAAAATTGCACGACTGACGGACATTTCATCTTTTCTCACTCAGTAGAAAGGGAAATATTTTTATGTCTCACTCAGTAGAAAGTGATGGAATCTATTTCTTCTTCCATGAAACATAGGAAAAAAGGGAATTCAAACAACGTTTCATGCCATCTAACACCATGTTTTCTGACGACGTTACTTCGACGACACAATAAGATTCTCTTATCATTGGTCAAATGGAACCTTTGCGACAATTTATGTTTCTCCCATTTGCCCCCATGTGGGATAGAGTTTGCCCATAGCGACGCTCATGTAGGGTCACTGTATCCCACATGTACCTCGCGTGACTTTTGACGTCGGTCGTATAGGCCGTATCCATATTGTGACGTCGTTGTTATCCATTGTGACGTCATGATTTTTGCACCTAAAGCGGCGACCTCTCAACAAAAACGTCGTTTTAAAACTCTTTTTTTTACATTGTAATTCTTACTAAACTGATTGAGGCTAAGGACTACGGTTTATTCTTTTAGAATAAACCATTTTTGAGGGCGCTGAAAACGAATATTCCTTTATTTTTCGAATTCGATAAAGTTGACGATTTCATGATTTCAAGGAATTTCAAGAAAGGCCCATAGAAATGGGAGAAAAACGATCAACCATATGTTTGTCATGTGGGATGAGAAAAGCCCACCCTTGGGGTCTGGTTTCTGGTCAGGGAACTCGGCAAGCCTCGTTCCCTGACCAGAAACCAGACCCCTCGGGTGGGCTTTTCTCATCCCACATGACAGCATATGGTTGATAGTTATAGTCTCACATATGCTGTCTCACATAGGCTGTCTCACAGGGTACAAGCATAATAGATTCTATCACGATTTTCTGAGTCAGACACAAAAGTTTACATGAGTGACGGAAATTTCATCTTTCAAAAGATGCAAAATGCTAAACGGTAGAAAACAGTAGATCACAAAAGAACGATCGTGCTTTTCTTACTGATGAATGGAATTTCACAATAGTTTGTCCAACGTCTTGAAAATCACATGATAACCCTCCGACGTCAAATTCAAGGAGATTGTTGTCAAAAAAGTTAGACCTGAGTTATGGCCCTTGTACTTAGATTTTTCATGCATTTTCAATGGCATACCTTGTCATCGCATCTCCTCCCAAACCATTTGATGGATTTCAGTTAAACTAAACGCAATGAAAGATCATGATATATAGATGTGCATGAAGAGAGAGGATTGCTGTCGAAACAATTGATCCGAGCTATGACCCTTGGACTGAGATTTTTTATGCATTAAATGATTTTCAATGTCAAACCTTGTCATCGCAACTACTCCAAAACCGGTATACCCGGTAGCCTTATGAGATGAGTGATGACAAGATTCAACATTTAAAATGCATAAAAAATCAAAGTCAAATGGCAATAACTCTGGTATTAACTTTTTTTGCTGCAATCCCCCTTCTTTATTCACATCTACTTATTATGATCTTTCATTGTATAATCTATCGAAATCTATCGAATGCTTTTGGAGGAGTTGCTATTGTATTCCATAATTCACAATCAAAAGCTTACATATTCTTGAATGAAATATATAAAACAGAACTTTCTCATGAGAAAAGAAAATATGAGGAACAAACACGAAGGACAACTCAATCTAATGAAAATATCAAGGTCCAATGTAAGTACAGAATGCATTATAGGTGGCGCTTTAAAAGCGGTACCGTGCTAATCAGTTCAAACATATTTATCAATTTATGATACAAAAATGTAATGATCGCTAAGCGATATAAGTCCCCTACCGGCATAAATTTATTTCCTGTATCTCTATTCGTCAGTTCATTATTTGCAATACATTTATATTAAGAAATTTGCTAAGTCCAAGGGCTATAACTCATGTAAAAATATGTCAATGGAAACAAAAATCAAACTTTGTCTGTATCACACTAAGATGTATTCATATACCAAAAATCAGTTCATTACATGCATTAGAACCGAAGAAATATTCGGAAAACTGAAAATTTCATGAAATTTGCTAAGTCCAAGGGCCATAACTCTTGTAAAAACAGGTCATTCAAAACCAAACTTATACGTAATCTGTATCACACTGAGATATATCCACATACCAAAAATGAGTTCCATATATGCAACAACAGCGTAAAAAAGTCTGGAAAACTGAAAATGTGACAACCGGACTGACAGACGGACGGACGGACGGACGGACAGACCGAGAGGAAATTTAGAGTCCCTTCGGCGTTGCCGGTAGGGGACTAAAAATACATTTTAAAGATAACTGCATCGTGCGCGTATCGCCAGATGCATATGTTTTCCCTTAAATTTTGGTGTCGATACCTCGATCAACCCAAAAAATATTACATTGATTATCGTTTAATTGCAGATTTAAAATTGCGTTACTAACAACGTTGCTTATGACGTTGCTAAGCTCGTACTTCCGGTTTCTGTTGATTTAAGTATCAACAAAATTTCTCGGCCAATCAGAATATTCTTTTCTTGGAAATAACAATGCAAAGGAGCTGATAAGGGTCTTTTTTTAGCCCTAAATCTTGTGCCGTGTTTCTTCCACATGGCGGGACATATGCAGACAAAAGATAATCATTATTGAAATAAAATGTATTTGAAGACTTTTTGTATGTTTTTCTATTCGATGAAATACTCCCAAGATTCTAAAATGAAGGTCCAAAGAGGTAGGGGTACTAGGGTAATAAAACTGATAATATCGACCCTAAACGTAGGAATTTTAGAATATTTTGCCTGAAATGGATAAATATTGACAAAAAGATATCAAATACATCTACATTCTATATCAGAAATACATTTCTTAAGTTCTATTTCCTCTAATCGGTAAAAAATGAAATCCGGAACTCAAAATACGGTCTTATTTTGTATGTAATGGCTTGAGTAGAAGCTTTTTGGCGCGAAATACACATTAGCGGAGAAATCCACATCGCTCCTGCTTATTTCGTTCCAAATTGTTGAACATGACAAATATGGATAATGACCATATCCCTGTATACAGCACAAAACATTTCATTCGATCGTATTTAGAACGCATTTTATTATGGATTAAGGTGGAAAAATTGTCAAATTTTCCATATTTAATGATCTGAAAGATCGATTCTTTAACAAATGCACCCCCTTCCTTTTTTAGATTTTCGTCTCTGGGGTAGTGTTTCCCCCGGAGATAGGAGGGAACCCCACTTTTCCAGGAAATTTGTATTATGGATATACACCTCCAGTATAAGTGGCGTTCTGTATCTCAGGGGGGGGGGGGGGGGGCAATGTTCAAAAAAACTTTTCCGTTTTCTATTGATTTCTTTTTTGACCCAAATATTAGCAATATTATGCATATTAGATCTAAAATAACTTCAGAGTTTGATGGGATACTGTATTATTATTCATTTAACGAACGATTTTTCTTAAAATTTCCATTTTCAAAATTCCACTTTTTAGGGCAGATTTTTCGTCTTATCTTATCAGCTCCTTAAATAATTTTAACGTCAATTCATAAGTCTATTATTTTATTATTGGCATTACTTTAGTGTTTTCAAATATGTAAGTGCGCCTTTTTCTTTGTTACACTTAGGTCTCAACTTTGTTCGTTGTTGCTATCGACTTTGGTACAACATACTCAGGATGGGCATTTTCCTCTAGACACGATTTTCTTTCGGATCCATTGAAAGTGTTTTCATTCAACTGGAATAATGGGGGCACCGTAATGCAGAAAACCAATACCTGTGTACTTTTTGACGAAGAAGGAAGCAAGACCGGTCGATATGATGCCTGTGGCTTCGACGCACATGAAAAATATGTTCAATTGTGCTCCGAGAACTTACACAAGGAGTACTTTTTTTTCTCGTGCTTCAAGATGATCCTTTATGAAAATATGGTAGATATTTTACTTATTTTACACACTGCTTTTTTTATCATAATACACATCTCCACAAGTATTTTGCCATTTGAATAATAAACAATAATATTTTGTCTTTTTGTGAGCAACCTGAGGGAGATTAGCACCATATTTCTAATCTCTTTAAAGGGATACTTATAAATTGTGTTTTGATGGAAATGATAAAACGTCTATTTGTACATCTGAATAGAATAGTTTCTTAACTGAAAAGTATTTGAATTATGCAAATTATTGACAAATATTGAATGCATTGATTTTCGTCTTGGACAACATTCATCTAAAATTTGGCAAAAAATCTCCACAGACAGGCACCCTATATGCATCCTAATGGGTACTAAACGTGCGCCTCCTGTTGAAGATAAATTTTCATACGCATATGGAAAAGAATTCGTTCAAAACCCTGAAACAAATTGAAATGCCTATTGACAATCCTGTTCTTTTACAATCCTGCAATACACTTAGTGCTTGCAATGAACTCTGGATAATTTTCATCAGATAAAGTTTTCATTCGTAAATCTATGGTGCTGTGTTACTGTCTCAGTCTATTTGTCCGATTTTTCTTTTCTCATGAGAAAGTTCTATTCTATATACTTTTCAAAAAATCTGAAAGACTTTTTGCTTGTAATTTTTAAACTCTGATTTCGGATTTTGTGCTTGACTTTCATATCCACAAAAAATGTCGTTGAACGAAGCAACCGTTACAAACACATGCAGAATCAAGACCCCCGATACAAAATTTGGAAATTGGAAATTCCATACAAGTGTGTATGACATAATAGTTAATTTTGGATTCAACATAGTTATTTTTCCATGCCTTCACAGTAATGTTTCTTTTCTACCGTCATAGATATTTACATATCTCAGCTACGATACGATATCGTAGTACTTATGTTTTGGGTTTTCACAGATTTACACTTTTCGGTCAAAGTTTCCACTAGTTTTTCATAAACTAGTTAAGACTTTCTAGAAATTTTACAAACTTACTGTAAGCTTCTTTTGAAAGGAGTATATATGGTTTATATAGTAAAGTAGCTCACTAAAATCGACTTCTCCGTAATCAAATTTTGTTGTCACGTTTAGAGAGTAAGATGTCTATATTTTGAAAATAAAACTTGTTACAAAAACTACTCTCTTTCTAAGACATTGTAAATTTTGCATTAATATCACGAAAACCGGTAATTTTAACATTTTTCATGAAAAATAGCATAATTCTTGATTATTTTCATTGAGATAATATCGAGCGGGATCGTGAACAATTTTTTTCTTTTGTACGAGTATGAACTTAAAGACGTGCAAAGGTAACAACATGTCAAAATATAAAAGTTGTTCAGAAGCCCTATCGACTATACCTACATATGTATTAGGAAGTTTGTCGAAAATGAGCTCAAAAATGACGTTTTCCATAGATTTGGAAAAAATATGCCAGTTTTTAAGCCCAAATTCTACGAAATTGAGAAACGAAGTTAAAGATTATGTATCATATCATAAGAAACAAAAACTGTAGAATAAATATTGGTACAAATTCATTTTTTCATGAAACTTTTAGATTTTGCCCTGAAAGGGGGCCACTGTACTATATAAACCATATAGTACAACCTTCTGGGTAGATCTCAGTAGTCCTTTGGAGTTATAACTGCATGAGATTATATTACTCTGGGAATTTAATAGAGATGCACAGTTGCATTACTTCGACGGAATACATCCCGTGGATTGATTCCACAAAGTCGAAAAGATATTTTTAGTTTTGTTTTTTGTTCTTATCTTATCCGAGTTTCGATACCCTTTCATTTTTGCAATATTCTTTATAGAAATTATCTATAAAGATAGCAGATTCATTCACTTCTCGATGATGTAATGTAACTCTCCTCATCTGGTCGTTCATTAATGACAAATATGGATAATGACATTATCCAAATACATAGTACAAAATCGATAATTCAGAAAATCATAAACCGATGGCATACAAAATCAGGATAAAACAAGTACCGAAGCAAACAAAGAAAAACCTCCACCATGTGAAAAGAAGCAAACTCCCAATATGGGAGTGAGACCAGGTGCCCACGCAGAGTCAGCATCTCATGCTTGCATGCAACAACCGTCGCTTCAATTCGGTAGAATTGTCACATCCGGTTACTTCCATTTCGGAAGGTGCAAGTATATTCAGTGATTCAAATGGTCTAAGACAGAAGACAGAATATCGTCCATCATTCTGAAGAATGGGACATCATAATGTATGACGAGTTCTCGTCTTTTGTGGGTTCCGCTGTTGTCACTGTTTGAGATACCCTTCTCATCTTATAATTTTGTATTTTTCAAGGTTTTGTATGCCTTTGTTGGTGATTCATGGATTCTGATTTAAGTCTTTGTGTTTGACACCAACTCATTATCCCCTCGCAACATAGTTGCAGGAGGATATAGTAAAGCAGTCGTTCGTGTAAGGGTGAGTGTGTAAGTGTGTGCGTCACAAAATCGTTATATACAGCCTAGAGGGCGCAGTTTTGATTGGATCTTAACCAAACTTTATGCACAGCAGCCATTTTCACAAAAATACTTACGATAAATTTGAGAATTCGTCGTAAGTAATCCAATTTGAAGACGTTTAACATTTCAAGTATATATATTTCTAAAAATCAATATTTGATATTCAAATTTTGTGCCACATTTTGGACATTTCAGTAATAAGAGAAAGAAAATCAAAACTGTTTGAATATTGTGATTTATTTGACTGAGATATGATGAATTGAAAGTTACAACAAATCCTCAAGTTTATTGTAAGTATTTTTGTGAAAATGGCTGCTGATTACTAATGACAAGAGGAAGAACCCTATGGAAATTCAAGGTTAAAGGTCAAGGTCACAGATATGAAATGGCCAAAATCCTTGTATACATTCTACAGGTAGCAGTTTTTATTGGATCTTAACCGAACCTGATACACTGATAACTTATGACAAGAGGAAGAACCCTATTGATTTTCAAGGTCATAGGTCAAAGGTCAAGGTCACGAGTAGGGAATGATCAAAATCCTTGCATACAGCTTAAACGTCGTAAGTTTGATTGGATCTTAACCAAACTTTATACACTGATTGCTTGTGAAAATAAGGAAGAACCCTATAGATTTTCAAGGTTATAGGTCAAAGGTCAAAGTCACAGATAGGAAATGGTCAAAATCCTTGTATACAACCTAGAGGTAGCAGTTTTAATTTGATCTTAACCAAACGTCATACACTGATTGCTAATGACAAGAGGAAGAACCTTATTGATTTTTAAGGTCGTCTTCCAAAGGTCAAGGTTTCAGATAGGAAATCCTTGTTTACAGTCTGGAAGGTGCAGTTTTGATTGGATCTTCACCAAACTTCACACTCTTATTGACAAGAAGAAGAACCCTATCGATTTTCAAGGTAATAGGTAAAAGGTCAAGGATACAGAATGGAAAAAGACAAAATCCTTGTATACAGTCTAGAGTTTGCAGTTTTGATTGAATTTTAACCAACTTCATAAATTGATTGCTTATCACAAGAGAAAGAATCCTATTGATTTTCAAGGTCACAGGTAAAAGGAGGTCAAGGTCAATCAGAGATAAAAAGGTCAAGATCCTTGTATACAGCCTAGAGGGTGCAGTTGTGATTGGATCTTAACCAAACTTTATACCCTTTTTCCTTATGACTAGAGGATGAAACGTATTGATTTTCCTTGTATACTAGACACATTGATTTTCCTGCTGTGCGAGGGTATGTTACTCTTATCATTGTCTAGGTTTTATTAATTTTGTCCTATTGCAGGATATATCAAAAAAGACAATGATTAGTGCTGTCGACGGAAAGAAAATGAATGCCTTAGTTGTATTCTCTGAAATTATTCGTTTTTTCGTGGAGCACTTCAGGAGAGAAAATGCTAAGCTATATGAGGATGTGCGAGACAATGAAATTCGCTGGGTTCTTACAGTGCCCGCGATATGGAATGAGAGAGCCAAAACATTCATGAGGGAAGCTGCAATTAAGGTAGTTAATAAACTCTATTAAGCTTGTAACAGCAAAGTTTATGTTCAGCATACATTAATATTATCTTTTTTAATTCATGCTCATTTCAGACAAATTTCATTTAAAATCTAATTGATTTGATGCACATAATTTTATTCGAGTTAGATATGCATTGCATTCACTTCACACATTTTGCACCTGGAACCGACCTTGAACGGCAATCTGCTGTATAATTAGCAAATCATGTTATTATCCGGATTACTTGCGCGCAACCATTCAATAGTTTAGAAATATATATAGACAAACAGAGGTCGTGCACACAAAACTCTTTTCTCTAGCTATAAGGCAACAACACAAACTAAACACTTTTTTTTCGACCTTTGGTCACACTGATCTAAAGATTCAGTCATACGAAAAACAGATTAAAGGCTGATTCTTTATAATTCCATGGGAAATTCTGTTTTCGTTTTTTCCCATTCAACTTTGATTTTATTTTGATTTGAGAAAATACTTTTGCTTAAGAATCTCGTTCTTATACGCCCGTCATGAGACGGGACGTATTATGTTATGGCGCTGTTCGTGCGTGCGAGCGTCCATCCGTCTCAAGTTTATTCAATCTCTCATCGACAATTTTCAACATAGAGATAATTCAATATATATTAGTGCACATATACAGCAAATGTGAACAAACGATTCATGTAAATTTGTTTTGGTAATCATGTGAACTTAACCTGGAGGATACAATGTACTGTCAATATTTGTAATAAAATCACACAATTGATTAAGAATAGACAATTTTTGGTGGAAAATAAATCATAAAACCTGGAGAATACAAAGTACTGTAAATATTTGTAATAAAATTACACAATTTATTAAGAGTAGACAATTTTTGGTGGAAAATAAATTATAAAACCTGGAGGATACAATGTACTGTAAATATTTGTAATAAAATTACACAAATTTATTAAGAGTAGACAATTTTTGGTGGAAAATAAATTATAAAACCTGGAGGATACAATGTACTGTAAATATTTGTAATAAAATTATATGAAATTCCTTTACCAGAGTTATTACAATTTGACAACCGCTTTTGTAGGAATTGGTCTTCAAGAGTTTGTTTAAGGTGGTAGGCTCACCATAACCCCTACATTCAATTTTCTTCATAATTGAAGTATTAAATAACTATGATGTCATGCATCTTTTGCTTAAGTTTGAAAGAAATCGAATCAATCGTTCTGCGTGAGTCGCAATTCAAAATCTCCAAATTTTGTCCCCCTTTCAATGCAGAAAATGGCGACTTTGTCACGAAATTTGTTCTCAGATATTCAATGAGCCTGCAAATTTATTAAGTATCAACATTGCATTTCAAAGATAATACATACATCTTTCTTTTTCAGTATAATTTTGATGTTTTAATATAGCTCATGAAAAAAACGTATCATTTAATTTCAATAAAAAAAAAACGAATGGGAAAGAGATTAATTATCTATCTTAAATCTGTGCAAAGGATCCCGGACCTTAAGGCCCCTTTTTTGATCACTCATAAATCGAAGAATCCAATGGCATTTGTATGACTTTTTACATATAATGAAAAATTGAACATTCGTGTATTAAATACATATTAAAGTTTCGCTTGTATTCAAAGACATTTCTAATTGTGATGTCTGTTTTGTGACAGGGGTATTTGGCAAATCCGGATAAATCGCCATCGATTCCGCCCTTGAAATTTTTTTTCTCAATGCATATGCATGAGAAGGATCGAACAAATTGTCACATGATCACATAAGCTGCGATATTTTGTGAACACGACCAATCAGGTAAAAATCAATATATGCTAATGAATCGATATTGTCCTATGCGTGATATTAGAGGTGTGGCTTAATGTTAATCTGTGTACTTTTAATGCTACCTTTTTCATGGGTTTTCTCTAATTTGAACATGAAGGCAAATTAGAATGGCTAATTCCTTCTCAGGGAGAATTTGTCAAATAAGTATGTATTTGTCATTATTCTGACATGCGTCCATGCCTAATTTTGAAAAAAATCTATCAGACTACCCGGGTTTTTTGTGCATAGTTCAACCAAAGCTGGCGAAGGGTGGATAGATTTTAGCTGACTTTGCCAGCGTTTCGGGCAATATCTTAACAGAAAGGGGCAAGAAACTTGTTACTTATACATAGTTCAAACAATCTATAAGGTCATTTCAATAAATTGAAAATTTGAAAACCAATGTTTATAGCCTTTCCTTAAGGTCCGGGATCCTTTCAGAGAAATCGAACCCATTTTTACCGAGTTAGCGCCGTTTGGGTTACCCCTACCCCCATTTTTTTTACGTCGCGATACGTAACGTCGAGGTTATGCATAGCGTTGTATGTCTTGTTGGCAAAGGGGTAGGGCCACGAGACCCCTAAATCGGCCCTCGATTTTTCTCTAGAAATAAATTTCATGAGGAATACTTGATATCTTTCATGAAAATACAAGAACGTTTACCGCTTTTAATGAAAAGAAAAATATCACCAAACGCAGTGCCATTTAACTGTAATGACGTCATGAAGTGACGTCATTTTGACGTTATTGACAAAATATGACGAAAATTGCTTGAAATTTTGTCTTTTGTGGAAGAATTCAATGTGGCCGCATGCGTTAACTGAGACAAAACGTTTATGACAAAAGGATATAATGATAATCTTTCACATATAATTTTTTCATCCTAGTTAATGCATGCGGCCATTGCTAATTTAATAGAAATATGTAGTTTTTGCATCAATTTCGCGGAATATGACCAATTTTGGTGTTTTCAAAGGGCTAAAAGCTATTGATAAACGCAATGTTTACAAAAGATAGATTCGTGATCCAGTAGAAAGTGTTTCAAAATGTCAAATCACAGCAAAAAAATCTATGAAGTACAATGTTCAAAATTAAGGCCAATATCGGGCTTCGTGGCCCTACCCCTTTATAATCAACATGCTTACGCGAAATTGTAAAATTAATTTGAATAAAAAGAAGGGAGGAGATCTCCAACAAGACTCCGTTGCAGCATCAACAGTAAAACACCAAAACACCCGATGCAAATACACAAAAGACGAGTACAGCACGAGACGGAAAAGAGACACACGACATGTAAACATCAAACACAAAAGACTACACATAAACCGACGAGACCAATGGGCAACCGGTGCCGACTTTGGACGGCCATTTGTCACGCAAGTAGCAAATGGTGTGGTTATCCTGGATTACGTGCGCACAACCCATTCACTTCTCCAATTACCCAGAGGTCTCGAGGAACGTACAATTATGGTGTAAAACAACCTCCTCATTGTAAGATGACATCACACAAACAAGACCGCGAAACGCAGAGGCCCCAGAGACACAGATGAATATGTAAATGGATATAAAAAGAGGGCATGCTTAATACAGTCCGTGCTCTGCCGGCTGTAGCGAGCTCATGTATGTAATCACCCGAGGAGTCCGACTGACATTCAGAGAGGACAGGTGGTCGGGGCCCTGTCTTCTCTAAAGAGGTTTGGACAGGGCCCGTCATGGAGTCCCGTCGTCAGTCAGGCTGAGTGCAAGTCTCAAGGATGCGCTTGTACAAGACTGGAGATTGGTCAAGTACCAAGCCTAGTGTCCGTCTGGTGACATTAGGATCATATCCACGATATAAAAAGCGTTTGATGATTCTGACGCATTTTCAATGGTTATGCTGCCTACCTTTGATCATTTTTATTTTGTTTATCATATCACCATAAAAGACAGGTTGTGTAATAAATAACAGTTATCATTATTTCAGAATGTGGACGTAATTCGTGCATTTGACTCAATTGATATTACGAATAAACACGGGAAGCAACCAAACAAAAAGTAAAATAAAAAAAAAAAAAAGAAAAGAAGGGAAATTAAAAAAAAAAAAAAAAAAAAAAAGAGAAAAGGAAAAATTCGATGGACTGTCCAATGCGCGGGTATAGATGGAGTCGAGTTGTTTAGAACCGACCCCCCCCCCCCCCCCCGGACCTCTCCGTTTGCAATTCATACACTTTTGTTTTATTTTCCCGATCTTTTTTAATAAAAACTAATCGTCCCAGATTGCCGAGCCGGACACCTTTCCTCCTTTCTGCGATACATTTTTTTCTTCTAAATGATCTTCTTATCAAACGAAGGTATCGTATATAGGTAAATATACTCTATTTACACTAAGCACGCTCAAATATAATCGAAGTAATCATGGTCATAATTATCAGATGACATCAGATTTCTTTCGACATTTACGTTAGGTCAAAGGATTAGTGTAGATACTGAAAATATCAAAGGAATAAAGAAACGTATAAATCTCGGACGCATATTCAATCTATATGTAATGCTCAATTTCAGGAAATAAAACAGAGAAAATGAAATGCTTACTTATGAAATAGATAATGATATATAGAGATACCATAAAAAATTCCCGTTTACCTCCGAGCATCGCGCGGGAAATTCCCCTATTATGACGTCATGATTAAGTCATGCAGATGCTTGTCATGAAAAAAACGATGGTAACGTAACGCCAGACAACAAACGTTCGCGAGATCAATTTTGAGTTACGTCCCTTACCCTGAGACTACCATCTTAATTTTACATTTTAACAATTTTTCATTTTGAAAGTTTTGGTTGAGCCATACATGATTAAGTCCACATTCTTCAAAAACACTTTTTATACAATCAATCCATCTAAACTTAAATCCTTTTTGTGTATTTCAAATGGAAGCTTGTACATAATATTTGAAAATTTGGTTTGTTTACCACATATTAACTTAAACCAATAGGTAAGCATTCTGCACGTAATTGTAATTCTAACCGGATATCTCTTCAACTCTCTTTAAATCATATAATTTGGTGTGCTTCTCTTCAATTTCAAAACTAATTTTCAAATGAAGTCTTTCTATTACATCTAAATTCTCAAAGCTCCATACTTCACAACCAAAGGTCAAAATAGGTAAAACTGTTCTATCAAATAATTCCATTTGACAATCAATTGACAAATTAAGTTTTCTAGATTTTTAAAAAAAGTTCATACATGGCTATTGTAGCTCGAGCTATTAACTATATAATGCTTTGTTCTGAAGAAAGAACCATATCTGGAGAAGAAAACTCCAAGGTATTTAAACTCTTTTACTATTTCAAGTTCTACATTATTGTAAGAAAACTTAACATTGTTTGGAATTCTGCCCTTACCAAAAATCAAAATTTTAGTTTTGTCAATATTCACAGTCAACTTCCATTTATCACAATAATCACTAAAAACTTATAATTGTTTTTGTAAATCTGCTCTAGAGTTTGACATCAATACTGTATCGTCTGCATATGTCGGATGACATATATTTTCAAAAAATACGTCTAATTCTTTTTCAAGTTCTTCTGATATGCAATTTGTTCCAATTATGTCCCTTGTATTAAAAAAATCTTCAAGGTCATTCAAATAAAGGGCTAATAAAAAGGGTGACAAGTTTTCACCTTTTGTAACACCTGTTTGACATAGAAAAAAGTCAGAGGTGACATTATTAAAGGCAATTCTTGATTTACTACTTTTGTACATATTGTAAATGACATTAAAAAATTTTCTAGAAATTTCATTTGCTAAAAGTTTTCGCCAAAGCCCTAACCTCCATAAATGAATATAAAAAGAGGGCGTACGTAATACAATCCGTGCTCTGCCGCCGCGAGCTCATGTATGTTATCACCCGAGGAGTCTGACTGACATTAGAGAGGACAGATGGTCGGGGCCCTGTCTTCTCTTAAGAGATTTTGATAAGGCCCGTCATGGATTCCCGTCGTCACAGTCGGTCAGAGTGCAAGTCTTAAGGATGCACTGATACAAGGCTGTAGATTGGCCCATTACCATGCCGAGTGATTGTCTGGTGACATTAGGATCATATCCACGGTATAAAAGGCGTTTGATGATTCTGAAGCATTTTCTATGGCTATGCTGTCTGCCTTTGATCCTTCTAATTTATTTATACTGTCACCATAGATTGCAGGCTGTGAAATACCAAAAGTAATAAACTCTGTTCCTTGTATAGGTCCGAACTTTAAAAGAAGCAAGAAACTTTTAGGACAGGGGTTTCGCTTTCACTAATAAAGACTTTATGGAAATTTTACAAATATTATTGTCAAATTCTTTTGAAATTCGGATCAATACAGGCAACAGAGTATATAACTTTGGGTATTTCACAACCTGCATTTTATGGTGACATAATGAACAAGATAAGAAGGATCAAAGACAGACAACATAACTATCGAAAATGCGTCAGAATCATAAAACGCCTTTTATACCGTGGATATGATCCTAATGTCATCAGACGGACACTAGGCTTGGTACTTGACCAATCAACGGTCTTGTTCCAGCGCATTCTTAAAACTTGCACTCTCTCTGACTGTGACGACGGGACTCCATGACGGGCCCCGTCCAAACCTCTTTAGAGAAGACAGGGCCCCGACCATCTGTCCTCTCTGAATGTCAGTCGGACTCCTCGGGTGATAACATACATGAGCTCGCGGCGGTAGAGCACGGATTGTATTACGTACGCCCTCTATCTGTGTTGCTTGGGTCTCTGCGTTTTGCGTTCTTTTTTGTGTGTGGTCATCTGAAAGTGAGAAGGTTGTTTTACACCACAAGTGTACGTTCTTCGAGACCTCTGGGTAATCGAAAAAGTGGAAGGGTTGTGCGCATGTTATCCAGGATAACCACCCTTCTTCTATTTCCGTGGCAGATGGCCATTGTAAGTTGGCATCGGTTGCCCATTGGTCTCGTTGGTTTATGTGTTGTTCTTTGTTTTTGATGTTTCTGTTTGTGCGTTGACGTTCCTCGTCCCTTTTGCGTCTCTTCATGTGCTTGTCTGTTCTGTGTTTTTGCATTGGGTGTTTTGCTGTGGGTGCTGCAACCTGGAAAAGAACATCCTGACGACAATCTTAACAGCACTCACAATAGAGCACAAAACTGAGGATGGACGGACCCCTAGAAAGCTACTGGTTGGTCCCTAACCGCTTGAATACTTAGACTTTCACCAAGTTATACAAACATATTTTCTTAGAAGAAGGACATTCCAGTAAATTTTATGCAATGGTACGTGTATATCAATTGTATTCCACAGAAAGAAGAATATATTTGTCTCTGACGCACAAATAAATGGTTTTGTTTTTTTTTCAAAACACCAATTTATAAGTTTTGATAATTGAACCTTGAAGTGAACTTAAGACTCCCTTCACGATTTGTTTTCGTTCTTATACAGAACGTGCATGAAGTTATAGATGAAAGACGGACATCTGGTCTTGTTTAGAAGTTTTTTTCTACTTCTCCCGAGTAATTAGTTATTAAGGGCGACATTATTAATATGTAAAGCAATATTTCTTCTCATATTAGGCTGGAATATTACCCACTCGATTAAGCATTGCGTTGGAACCTGAGGCTGCTGCTCTCTTTTGCAAAAGTTTACCACTTAAAATAGACAACAGGATATTCTCGGTTTTCCAACCAAACACAAAGTACATGGTTGTTGATATTGGAGGTAAGACTGAATACAAATTAACAATTTGTTTGAAAAGCTTACACTTCGTCCTAACAATTACAGAAACCAATTTTAGGCTGGTAACTCTCCATTGCATTAAGTTTGATATACATGTACTCTTAGGTATTTTAAACTCAGTGATATGGGATGGTTTAATTGCAAAACATTTTTTGTTGAATGATTATGTTGTGCGTTACATCCCTACTCGCTTTAGGTTCTTGTGCACTCCGTAAACATTCTTATTTCTCTTGATAACTTCCTAAAGCTAGAGTTCTCGAGAATACAGAGAAGAACTAGCAAGAAAGAGGCGAATAAACATTCCTGTCACATTCTTGTTTATTTTTTTTCTTGAGAAGACAATGATACTAAAGCGACACAAATGGAACTCAACGGTAAGGCGATTCAGCTACAAAATGACAAGCATGGAGACATATGCGACACGAATGCGCTACGATGTAAAAACAGCCAAGAGGAATGTAAGACGAATGAAAGTAAAAAATGACACGAACGTTAGCTGACAGTACTACGAACATTACACGAATGTGAGAAGGACAAAATCAGACGTTGTTAATTCTGAAAAAGGCTTTGGACAATTATATTCGAGTTTTAGAAGAACATTTGTTCATAAAAGTATATAGCTGTACGATTCAGATGAACAAATGACAAATATGAATAATGACCATATCCCTATACATTGTACAAAAAAGATAATTCAGAAAATAATAAAGCAAAGGCATACAAAATCAGGATAAAACAGGAACCAAAGCAAAAACAAAAACCCCCACCACATGAATTTGATGAAAAGAAGCGAGACCAGGTGCCCAGGAAGAGTCAGCATCTCCTGCTTGCATACAACACCAGTGACTTAGATTCAGTAGAACGGTCACATCCGGTTACTTCCATGAAGATACAAGTACATTCAGTGGTTGGATGGTTCAAATGGTTTAAGACAATATATCATCCACCTTCTGAACAGTGGGACATCATAGTTTATGACGAGTTCCCCGTATCGACCGTAGAACTTTCTCAGTGAGTCGGTCACAAACGTATCCCTGACTGAGAAGCTTATCTTAAAAAACGCCTTGCTCTCAGAACAAAAACTGTGTATTTGGCACTTGCTCTGGTATAGCGTATCAATTGAGATATGAAACATAAGCAGACGATAAGGGGATGTTGCTACTCAGAAAAGGAAAGTTTGTGATGGTGAAATTTAAGTCGTCAGGTTTGACATAGAGTGAGGTGTTCATGTGACCATCAGTATCGTAGGACAACAAAATGTCCAACTAGGATGCTGAATTATTTGTCTCTGTTGTTCCTTTGACCTCAAGCTCCGAAGGATAGATTCTGCATAGTAATGTGCGAATTTTGAATTATTGATTGACAGCACATCGCTTATATATCTGTAAGTGAAATTAAATCAGAAACCAATTATGTTTACCCTTCAGAGACCAATAGATTAAATGAATTCAGCTTCTTACGAGTAAAGAAAAATATAAGCAAGGAGAATACCTTACCTCCAAGCACAACAAATATGTTGTCGATCAGAAAGTTTAACATCTGAATAATATCTGTTTCAGTGTACTTATTTCTAGAATCGCACTTGTCTTTAACAAAGTAGGTTTTGTCATAGTTAACAACAATAAATCTATATTTACTGTGGTGTATCACGTGATACGCAAATGATATGTTCCACGTGAATTCCCTTTGATTAAACCAAGTAAATACTGTCTAAATCTACTTTATATCAGTTTATTTTAGGCCTATCATATGGTCAATATTATCAATTATATGATGGTAATCTACTCTGGTCAACAGTGATATTTTGCGATTGCCGTTCTTGCTTGTAAGCGCATTACTTTAAATTTTGCGTGTATTTCTTTCAATTTAGAATATGAGATCGTTGTGTAAAGTGTCAAAAAATTAAAGGTTTTGATCGAATGGAAATGAACGGATTTTAGATCTTCTAAAATATCCTCCGAATATTTAAAATCAAATCTAGTTAATACCTCTTCGAGAATATACTTTCGAACAATATTTTTGAAGTCCATATTTGATTTCAGTTAAAACTTTGGCGAGTAAGATCGATACAGATTAGTTGAATGTATAACCGTGTATAATTTGTTAATTGTCCCCCGCTTTCGCGAAAGCGCGGGGACATTAAAACCGGTTCGTCCGTCTGTCCGTCCGTCTGTCCGTCTGTCCGTCTGTCTGTCCGTCAGTCACAAAAACTTTAACCTTGTGCATAACTTTTGAATGGTGAGTGATAGGGCTTTGATATTTCACATGTGTATTCCTTGTGACAAGACCTTTCCATGGATACCAAAATTTTTGACCTTGTGACCTTGACCTTGGACTTTGACCTGCTTATTAAAAACTTTAACCTTGACCATAACTTTTGAATGGAAAGTGATAGGGCTTTGATATTTCACATGTGTATTCCTTGTGTCAAGAACTTTCCATGGATACCAAAATTTTTGACCTTGTGACCTTGACCTTGGACTTTGACCTACTTATTAAAAACTTTAACCTTGACCATAACTTTTGAATGGAAAGTGATAGGGCTTTGATATTTCACATGCGTATTTCTTGTGACAAGACCTTTCCATGGATACCAAATTTTTTGACCTTGTGACCTTGACCTTTGAGTTCGACCTACTTTTCAAAAAACTATAACCTTGTCCATAACATTTTAATGGAAAATGATAGGGCTTCCACATTTCACATGTGTATTCCTTGTGATGAGACCTTTTTGTTGGTAACAACATTCTGACCTTGTGACCTTGTCCATGGAGGTTGACCCACATTTAAAAACTTCAACCTCAACCATAAGTTTTTGATTTTAATTTAAATCATAGGTCTTAAATATTTCACATGTGCATACCTTTTCATAAGCCCTGTCCCTTGGAAACAAAACAAAAGTTTGTACCTTTTGACATTTTCTTGGAGTTAATCTTTCATATTTAGAATGTTGATAATATATGAAATATATTATTAAAATTAAAGAATGGGGGGATGTCTGTAAGCATTTCTTTAAAGACAAACACCCAAAAGCGGCGGACCACAATTCCTTGAATTTGATTTTTCTCGTTACATTGTCACCACCGTGTCTTGAGTGCTTTTGTAGCAACATCTGATTAATGCTTTTTATTCGTCCCATATTCTTAGAACAGAACAGAACAGAACTTTAATACTCTCAAATTCACAGTAATGTGACATATCGAGGATAATACATTAATAACATTTACAATATGAGCGAAGTTAACAGGATGTACAGAAAATGTATTAAATCAAAAATGTTTGAATAGGAATCTTAAAAAAGAACATAGATTGTTAAGAATTTTACAATTACTTGAACTCAATAATTCTTGAAATTTAAGTATGTTTGGTCTCGTATAATAATAAGAAGGTATATATAATTTGCGTTTTTCTTTGAAAAATTTACATTCTAACAAATAATGGAATTCATCTCCAACAATATCTTTATCACAATGTGTACATTTCCTAGAATTTCTATCTAACCCAATCCATCTTCCCGTCTCGATAGGCAATTGGTGGTTTGTTGTTCGAAATTTTGTCAACAATAATCGATTTGTAAAAGATAAAGATAAAAGGTAATTTTCATATGTCAACGAAGTTGTAAAGAATCTGTACAAAACACATTTTGGTGATTCATAAACAATGCTAAACCATGACTGCTTAGCCTGATCCGATAAACGAAGTTTTACAGCTTAAGTGAATCATTTGAAATTAACAATATTTTGTGTAGACCATAAGTTTGAAAACCCCAAATAATTGCACATTTTTTCAATATGTATAATCCAGCCAAGCCGCAAGCCATTCGAATATTCATTATGTAAAATTCTATATAAAGTGCATAATATTTTAGTTGCTTTTCCAGTAAGAAGATTCGCCCAAAAATTCAACATTCTTTGTTTCACTTCATACATAATGGGTAAAACACCTGTTTCGCCGTATAACATACACAGTGGCGTAGATTTTTTAACTTTTAATACAAATCTTAAAAACTCAGTGTGAATTTTTTCTATAGCTTTTATATTTGCGAAGCCTCAAACTTCAGAACCATACAAAAGAATAGGCATTATTGTCTGTTTAAAAAGCATAAGCTGACAATCAACTGGTAGTTCTAAATTTATAATTCTAGAGTATAACAGCTTTTTTGGCTTGATTTACAATATGCGTTATTGCCATCTTAAAACTTCCATTACTCTTAAACATTATACCTAAGTACTTGTAACTATCAACAATTTCTACAGTGTCACTTCCAAATCTGAATACCTTGTCAGATTTACCCCTACTCCCAAAAAATACAATTTTTGTTTTTCCAATGTTAACATGAAGTTTCCAAAAGCTACAATAAGAACAGAATGCATCAAGAGTATGTTGAAGGTCATTTGGGTTATCAGAAATTATTATCGTATCATCCGCATATAAAAGGGCAATAATCGATATGCATTGTTCTAGTGGTAGATCTATATTTATTCCATTGCATTCCTTTTGGTAAAGATATTCTTTCAAATCATTGAGAAAGAGACTGAAGAGTACGGGAGAAAGATTTTCACCTTGACGGACGCCAGAAGTGCAGCAGAAGAAAGTTGTGACGTCATTTCCTACTCTGATGCAGGATTTAATACCTGAGTACATGTTTTGGATCACTTTCAGAAATTTACCGTTGATATTCTGCTTTAAGAGTTTCTGCCATAAGCCCGCACGCCAAACCGTATCGAAGGCTTTAGAAAAGTCCACAAAAGCACAGTAAAGTTTCTTTCGTCTTCGAGATAAGATTGAGATCAGCGAGTGGAGAGTGAAAATATTATCAAGAGTGGAATAACCATTTCTGAATCCAGTTTGTGCTTCAGTTAGAGTTTCATATGAGTCTAGATAAAAGTTCAACCTATTGTTCAGGATAAGGGTAAATAATTTTCCGATGCAACTTAAAAGTGTGATTGGGCGGTAATTTTGTGGTAGTGATGCATCTCCTCCCTTGTAGATATGAATAATAATGCCCTTCAGCCATCATCTGGAAGACAACCACTGTCAAGTATTAAACAGAACATTTTATGAATTATCGGCAACAGAGTATCGTTAGTGTTTATTATAAACTCGTTGATAACACCATCTATCCCTGCAGATTTTCCCGTTTTCAGCTTTGCGATTCCCGTTTTAATTTCCTCTATGCTAATATCATCATTTAATATTTCATTTAGACTCTCCTGTGCGTCGTTTTCTGTTACTATACCCTCATTTCCACTCTCACTCGTTTCGTTCACTGTTTTAAAATAATCAAATAGTTCATTCAGGTCTGCTTTAATGTCTCCCTTTTTTCGAAATCCGTTAAGAATTTTCCAGTTCTCTTTCGGGAATTTTGAGCGTAAATTCCGTAGTATGTCTTCCATATTCTTCTTGTGCTGCCTTATATACTTATTCATTGTCTTTTTATATGACTTACTTGCTTCGTTCATTCTCAGTTTGTTTTCTACGTTCTTATTTCGGTAGTACATTTTACGGGTCAGATGATATTTTCTTCGTGCGGAATTGCACTTTCTTCCAAACCATGGTTTTCCTTCTGTTACTTTAGTTTTATGTTCATTTTCAGATTTTGGTCTAAACGTTTTCGTTGCAGACTCCTTGTATATGTTCGCTAGTATTTAAGCTATACTATTCATTTTCGTACCATTTGTATTTGTTGCATCTAAGGACTGTAAAAGTGTCATTAATTCGTTGACAGCATCGATATCAATATTCTGTCGATATAATTCTGTTTTATCGTTTTGCCATTTACCAGCTTTTGACCACGAAACTCCTTGGCTATTTTCTATTTCACAGCTTACATTATCATTACCTTCAACATGGTATACTCTCAAATTAAAGCAAATTGAGCAATGGATATCCGATAACAGGTGATCAAATTCATTTATCTCAAAATCATCAATAAAACACATACACTTAGCAATTACATAATCAATTGCACTGGTTGCTTTACATGTCAATTCACCAGATTTATCATTTCCTATTCTACCATTGCAAATAAGTACAGTATTATTTCTACAAAATTCTACAAGTTTTCTGCCATAGTTATTACAAACTGCATCCTTATTATTTCTGACAGGTTCTAAAATATTTCTATCAAACAGACTTTCGACAAATTCAATTTCACTTACAGAATATTCATCCATCCCAGTTTCATGTGCTAGAAAGGAATCAAAATGAATAAAATCATTCAAATCACCGGTTCTCGCATTAAAATCGCCCATCAAAATTACATTTTCAGACAAAGATTTTAAACAAGAAAATTCGTGTTGCAATTCATCCCACATTTCTTTGTTTCACAAAGACCAACAATATCATATCTATTAATGAAATCTTTAAATTTTGGATACCTAAGTTTTTGTTTGAGACATTCAAGGCAGTAATTTTGATCAGGCTCTGATCAAGATCGTTACCATTCACAAAGTTTGAAGCCAGATCTTGTTGGGTATGACGTACATCATGACGTCCTTAATCCCGGTTAGCACCAGCTCCTGCTGTATCGTTAGTGTCAAGATCCATTCCTATGCTTTGCGACATATTACGCTCACGATTAATCCTCGGGTAGACGCGTCTACCACTGACGTAAAGTTTATCCACCACGAGTTTTGCCTCCTTTCCTTGACGCTTAGCATCCCTGAAAATTGGTAAGAGACTGCATCTTCTATCCATTACGTCTTTCGGAAACTGCTCATTGATGCCGTATCTCTTGCCTTTCTGTTTTGGCCCAGATTTACGTACGGTTTCCCGTTGCTTAAATGATGTAAATTTGGCTACAATAGCCCTTGGTCGATGGCCCTGTTCCCTTCCGATTCTATGGACACGTTCAAAATTGAATTCTTGTGTTAATTCAAGCTCTCGTTCCGAATGAAATTTTGTAAGACTTCTTCGGTGTCCTCGTGTGAGCTCTCATGGATGCCTGAGAAAACCAAATTATCTCGCATGCTTCTACATTGGAGGTCCTTGACGGTCTCACGGAGTTCGTCTCGAGCACGCGTTAGCTCGTTCAAGGCAAGACAATTTTCATTGACCAATTCCTTTGTATCTGTTATTTCTTTCTTTACCTTCTTTTCTATAAGACCCTTCATTTCAGTCATTCTCTTTGTTATATCGTCATATTGAGCCCCCATGAAATTCATACTCGTTTCCATTTTTTTCAAATTTTTCTTCCGTTGTTTTTACTCTAATATCAATGTTCTCAATCTTCTTGCTGATTAGGTCTATATTTTTCTCTATTGAATCTAATTTTTCGACTTTCTTCAAAGACGCTTCGATGTTAGCCAGTCTATCAACTATATCTTTAGCGAGATCAGGATTCGCACTGGTCTGAATGGGATTTGACATTGGTACGAAGTTTTACTGGTATGACGGTGATATTGCGTATGCCCCATTCCAGTTCTGGTTTTGTTGGGGGCTTGCAAAAGCGTTCGGTGTATATATTTGATTTGGTGTAGTTGTCATTGTAAGGGCTCGACTTACAAGTGAAAAGTCAATTTTTGGTCTGGATGTTTGTCTATGATCAATATCAGTCGTCTTGAATTATCCTCAGTCGTAGCTCATTCGTGGTACCATCGTGACACATTCGTGTCTCCGTCCTCGGTACCTTTTTGACAATGCCATAAGAACGTACCACGTATGCTACGTGAATGCGCGAATAAAGAATATATACAAATTTTTTAAACAGTTAAGCCAGGCTTCCACTATCGCGAATCTAGAAGAGATGAGCTACTTATCAATTTGACATCATACATTTAATTTGGCTCTTTCGGAAACATGTCATTTCATCTAAAAATATTATCGAAAAGGAGGTTAACATCTTAGCACCATCCCTCCATTATGCTATTTTGAACATAGATCTTAATTGGATATGCTACTGAATCGACCCTACAGGTAATTTGGAACCGCGTACTCCCTGTAAAGTAAATACACAAATCTAAATTCAAAAAATAAAACCAGAGGGCGCTAGTGAAATGAATTTGGGCAGCTTATGAAAAGCACTGTGGCTGGAAGCATCGATGCCGAGAATTTGATATTCGAACCACGTGTCTGGTGAATAATAAATTGGTTTGAAAATTTCTACAAGAAGGTAGAGAGTTGGAACCCCTACGCATTATTGGTATTTTGATTAAATTCTGCTGCATTCGTGGCGCATTCTTGTCGTATTCGTGTGTATTTTTGTCAAAAGGTAGAGGGGAATGAGACACGAATGAGAAACAATTGTGCCACGAATGAGCAACGATTGAGATACGAATGTTGCAAGAATACAAATGCTAATAGTACGGTGACCAAGGGTATGAAAAATTCATTTTAATTGACATTCAAGGTTCATGGCTAATAAATTCATGTAATAAAAGTTTAAAGCATTGTCTTTCATATGTAAGGAGTCGTAAGAATTGAATAAGGTGCGAAAGTGGTGTTTAGGGGGGAAAATATGATTTTTTTGTGAGGGAAAATCACTTGAAACGTGAAAATTTCTACAAAATATTTATGTCTTAAAATTTGAAAGATTAGAATATATGAAACTGTAGTATTTGAAATGCTTTTTCTAATTTTGTATCAATCAATATTCTTCTCTAAGTAGATATGTTTGTTTTGGGCCAATGAATTTGATTTTTTACAAAACTTTGATAAAATTTGAAGTAAGTTTCAGATGTAGTTGTCTTCCCACATCATTATGCAGCCCCTTAATGAGAATTTTATGATCTACAAAATAAATATAAGGTATGCACTTTCTGTTGATACAATTTTTTGTTTTAGATTTCTTTGCGAAATATGCCAAATTTGAAACTTTTTATTCAAACCAGCTTTTTGAAATCGCTGATTCATTCATACATAGCAAGCGCTTCAATAGTGAGTTGTGCTTGAATGTATGTTCCAGTCCTCATATATGTCTTTGATTTTAGTATTATGTCAATGCATTTATGTTTGTACATTTCAATTTTGGGGAAAACACTTTTTTTCATACAAAAATAACAAAATTCTTGGTATTTTTGTAAAACATTCAGAAATCTTTCAACTTGTATCGGAATTAATTTTTTCTAAATAATTCCACATATTTGTGATGAAATAGGCACCCTGTATCACAAAAAGTGATTGAAATTACCTTATATTTTGACCAAAAGAGTGTCTCGTACCATCGAGTGGTAAAAGTATCAATTGAAGTAAGGATGTTATCATTTGCGGTTGTCGTCAGATTAATATACATAAAAAAACCCGCAATATTCGGTGGATTTGGATATAATAAAAAAAAACATTGTCTAAAATTTAGCTTTTAACAGAGCAATAGTTTGTTTTGTACGAAGGTTTTGCAGTGATGAAGAAATCATACAAAATTCGCAAATCTGGAGAGGTTTATTCCTAATTGCTCGATAGAACCGATTTTTGGTTTATAATATAAAGGTAGATGCTTCGATGTCATTATTTCATTTTTTTTAAGTTTTGCGTTTTAAATCAGTCGTACATTTTGAGGATTTTGAATACTGACTTTCGATAGGACCGTTGGAGTAACTACGTTTTTCAGAAGAAAGGAGGGGATCTCCAACAACACTCGGTTGCAGCAAAACACCCACTGCAAAAACACAAATGAGACACGCACAGAATGAGACGGAAAAATATCGGGCTAGGACATAATAGTTTCTTTCGGGCTAGGATGGTTTGTTTGTATCTAAGCGGAGATCCAGGCCGTCTGTTTTCAAGCTGGACCTTTTTAACCGGTAATTTGTTAAAAGAGACAGTATTTTTTTTAATCTATAAATAACTTTACTTACAGGTGTTACTTAAAATAACAGATTCTTCAACGCAATCGACATTCCTAAAATCAAAAACCTCTTGAAATTTCCTTGCGTCCTTTAGCATCATAACCCATCCATCCTGCTACGTCTTTCGGTACATTTTTGGACTTAACGTTCATACTTTTTGGCCATATTATATTGTTTAGATTGAGGATCATGGACGGTTCAGTACCCGAAACGTGCATGTCTGGTCCATGCTGCAAATTTATCTGTTCTTAAATGATGCTATTGAATTTGAAGAAGTTTAACATTTTTATCGATGACTTTCATCTCACTTAAACCGACTCTTCAATACAAATTGCGAAACTCGTTCGAAGACTTTTTATACCGATATATCTTACTGATATCTCTGTTTTCAGAATGTACCTAGTTGTGAATCGTTTACAATTTTAAGAAAACAAGCATGACATGTTTACTCTTTCTATGCACCTGGTATCACTCTGTTGAAAAATTTCACTCTTTTTTTTCAATGATGTCGACATTTTTTTTATACCTATGGAATGTTGGTTTTCGATAATTTTATAAATGAATTTCTATCATTCACACTTTGAAAATCTATAATTTTGATAGACAAAAATATGTCGAAATTTTCCTATCCTTGTATTTTTAATCCTACACAACCCTTTAAACCTATTTAAGGAGGCTCAATGATCGTTTGACGTCATCATATCCCGGCGTCAATACTGGTTCGAATAGAACTGTGGTGGTGCGGTTTCGGTCTTCAAACTCCTCTAATTCGCTTATTTCATGACGGATTTCGACAAGTTTGGTATCGTCGGAACCAGAAAATTATCGTTGTCAATCTGAGTGTAATAAATATATATAGTCAAATGTTTCGTTAAATCTATATATATTAAAAATATCCCGCAAGTGAGACACCCTGGCTACTGCCGTAAACTTATTGTCTTATAACGTTATCATCTAAAATTCAACCGCTTGTTGCTTGGGAACAAAATGAAGTTGCTAAATTTAAGTCAATGAGCAAACAGGATATTTCTTGGAGATTTTAGATTTATCATAGATAAGATATTTTAAGTTTAGTTTCTCTAATTTTTTTTGAAAGAATTTTTCTTCAATTTTGTCAACTTTCGTACTTTGCACGAGATGTTATCGAATAAATTTTCCCTATTTAAAAACTTTGAGCGAGTGAATTTTAGTCTTAACCCTGCTTTGTTCAAAGATATATCCATTTTACAGATAAGTTAACGCATTTTCGAGAACGAGGGAGGTTAGTGACGTCCACTTATTGACCTTGAACGTCAAAATGTTTAAAAACGCCCCCGTTTACTTTTTTTTCTATTTCTCTTATTCATATTTCCGTATCTCCGACACCCGGCGATCGTTGTACTTTGAAAAAAAACCGCTTATTTTACATTGTTAACGCCTTTTAAAATATAACTATATCCAGAAATTTCATCTTCTGTGCTACTTATTTCAGAATCGCCCTCTTCTTTAAACATTATTGAGAACCCTACCCCCCCCCTCTTTTTTTAAATCGTTTCTATGACAACCAAGTATTTTGAATCAGGATGAACGAAAACATGTACTTTTTATAATTGTTTTTAAAGAACAGTGTTTGACGTTGAGAAATATGTAAAAGAAAATAACTTCTGACAGAGACTTCTTATCACTTTGATGAGGGTACTGGTTACTTTTTTTTTAGATTTTCATTTTGGGTCGGGTGCACAAATGTACTTTTCGGGAACAGTTTCAGCTATTTCACTCTTTTAAAGCATTATCTATAAAGAAATAGACATTTGATTATATCATGGTGAAAATAATCAGTAGAACGGTTTCAATGTGGAATTATTATCCCTATATCATGTATTGATCTATCAAAATTAATTGTTTTGCGACAGATCTCGGAAATGGTTTACACATGTATATTCAAAGGACCACTAGTCAATCAAATGAACGATAATATGTAATTTTAATTACAAATATAAATAATCAGATATGAATGTCAAATAAACAGAATTAGAATTATATTCTTTTGCTCTGACAAAGAATTCTTGGATTATTGAGCCACCTTAAATAGTCGATATTCTGAACTTGTTTCCAACAGAATATAATTATAAATATTAAGGACTGAAATAATTAGCATTTTTGATTACAGAAAAAATGCATATTCGGAATTAGTTTTACACTTATCATATACGATTTTTTATTCATTCTTTCATAAAGTGTTTTTCTTCGACTGAAATGCAAAATCTATTCGATTTTAATAGTTAATTTGATTCATCTTACTGGTTTTTTTTTTTATGTTTTTATGAAAAATTAAATTTTTCCATGAAAACTCAAAATTTTATAATTTCAATTAATATACATAGTATTATTACGCCTAAATAAATTCTGTGCAATTTCTTCGTCGACGGCGTTTTAAATACCTGTCGTTACAGATAGATTATTGTGTCTGTAGCGGTTTGTGTACAGGTAGATTATTGTAAATAAATTCTGTGCAATTTCTTCGTAGGTGGCGTTTCTAGTATATTGATTGCAGCGGTGTTAAATCCCGAATCGTCTCAGTACATGAACCATTACTTTGCAGAGTATCGTATGTTACACATGACCAGGGACGTATATAATATTATATTTTATATAATTATGATATTATATAGTATTTTATATACGTCCCTGACATGTCGTGTATTGTGGATAGCGACTAAAGAAAGAAAGAATAAAAGAAAGAAACTTGTATAAAATGACCAAAAAGAAAAAAGAAAAACCCCAATTCATCATTGAACCCACGTACACACGCACATTTTATAATATAATGTTCTATTTAATTAGTGGATAATGTCTTTATATTAAGTATTTCATTACAAAGTATATAATGTTTTTTTTAGGGGGGGGGGGGCGCTCCTATATTTTAAGCTAAGTAAATAAATTGTCAGCTTTCTTTGTAAGAGATTACTTGGACCCAAATGATTAATACTTCAACGTTGTGTTGAAACTGCTGTCAAAGATGGTCTTTCACAATAAATTATTGGCTTTCATCAATTATCTTATGTAATTAATAGAAAAGAAACTCTAATATTTACGGGCTCCTTGATTTTTGGCACGGGTTCCTTGAATTCCAGAACTAGGAGCCCGTGTGGCTCCTTTGGAATTCTCTATGAATTTCAAGCCCTGACTGTCCTCACATTTTCATGGGAACAAAGACTGCCACACATACGTACATCATCACATGATCGCACCTAATACGTTTGTATATTGTTGTGGGATTTCGAAACCCTTAATAGATGACAATTTCCGTTTTTGTTTTCAGTAACATTTAGACAATGAAGGTCCACCAATAAATTTACTTTTGCACATAGTTCATTATATTTCATTTCCTCTGTTTTAATGTCAAGTTCTAAAGTACTTGGATGTGATTTCGAAAACTTTAAATTTTTTTTTCGCGCCACTTTGAGACTGTCGTCAGGATCATCTTTATCTCTTTTCACCACTATGTTCAAAGAATAACAATTTAGCGATGAATGGCGACCTCCCAAAGACTTTCACATGCTTGGATTTGGTCCAAATTTTGAATCATGTCTTGCAGCCGATAAAATTTTTGAGAAGGAATATTCATTTGCATCTACCAGTCGCCTTGATCGTCACGATTCATTGTCTTAGCGGACATGTTATTTGATGAAGATATTTCACTTCTTTTAAAATTTTTCACAAAATCCATGGTAACCATTTCGTAAGTCACATATGTTGCATTCCGCAGAAACGTGAGTTTCACGTCCAGGAGAAGTGCAATGGACTAACGACGTCCGACATGTTGGACAGACTGTTTAGTATGTATCTGGGTATAAATGTTCTACAAAATTGATAAGAACCAATATAAACATTGTCATCGCGGATGGGGTCTGTCACAAGCTATAATTATAGGATTAGGAGTACAATAGCGAGGTACACGATACAGATCCTTATTACTGTAAACATGGTCAATTTCATAAAATCTGTACAGATGTTAGTAGACCTAACGTGATATGAATCAGGAGTGGATCTAGAAAATTGTACACCTTTAACGAGGAAAGAATGAGATACGATATGGAATAAGTTTAGTTTAAACAATATTTATTGATATTCATTTTTCAAAGAACTTTTTTTTCAGGTTGAAATTATTTTTTCAATATGAGTTTTTCATAGTTGAACTTATTTAAACTAAAAAAAGCAGTAATATCAATACCCAGAACTGCATCCACCCCTGATGATTTGCACTGGTCTCATTAACAACTATTAATAGAGCCATTAAAAGTTCATTGTCATCGGGACCATTTACATTAAAGAAACTTTCAAGACCATCTGCAGAAAGATTTACTGATGCAAATATGCAATACGCTCAAGCATTTATGAACTACATGCATCAAAAATAGGCACATAAAATGATTTTTTTACGAAGCTGTCTTTAATTCAAGAGAAATGTATTTAAGACATCTTGATCACCAAAAATTACACTTAATCTGTCAAATTGATTACATGGATTGATGCATTGTTACATTATAGAAGGTGTCACTGATTTAATTTCATTTCGATCTATGGATGCTTACACTGAACATGGCGAGCATGCAATATGTCCAGGCGACATTGTTGTAGCAGACAACACACCTGCTGAGAGAAATCAAAGGGGGGGGGGGGGGGGGGGGGGGCTGGCTCTATCAATTTTCTTGGATAATTTTGGTGTAGAGTACATCTGTACATCCACTTAATCCTGTCAAACTGGCATTTAGCGAAGTTCGATCAATTCTAAATAGATCAGACTTTATCTGTATAATACTCTCTGTCGTGATAATTTACTAGTATCTGGTTGTTTCATTCATAACGTCTGAAGATTGCAAAGGCTACTTTAAAATATCTACTACAAATAGTTACGTTTTATGAAAGTACCTTTATACTATATATTATCATTATTGACACGATAAAATCTCAATTGACTTTTGTTTAAAAAAAAACTAAAAACATAGCATTTTGTATAACTTATTTTTTAATTTTGGCGAGAGATAGAGAGAGAGAGAGCATATTATATTATAAGAATAATTTTCTGTCAAATGATCTTGGAACTTCTTGTGCCTCAATTTGAAGCATTTAAACATTGTAAATACATCTACTTATATACGTGATTTCTAAAATTGCATTTTACTTCCTTTCTTCTGTTTAATTATGAATTTTTATATATCTGAACTACAAGTCTCTATAAATGAGGACCGTTATGTCCAGGTAAATGGAATCCCTGCCATCTACGAAGAAACTGCACAGAATTTATTTACAAAAATCTACCTGTAACGAGTCTAACGACACGTTAGATGAACAACATTCACAAACCGCTACAGACACAATAATCTATCTCTAACGACAGGTATTTAAAACGCCGTCGACGATGAAATTGCACATAATTTATTTAGGCGTAATATAATCAGTTTTAACTAAAACGTAAATTCCTTCCCTTAATTATCCGAAATAAAAGATTAATATCTTAACTTCGAGAAAATTATAATAATTCTCCACTTCAACGAACAAAGTTTCAATTTAAAAAAAAATCACAATTTTGAATATCTTTTTTGAAAGAAAACGAGAAAAAAAAATGTCTGTTGAAAAGTAGGCATTGTTATTAATTCTATTATATCAAGTTGCTATGCATAAGAGAAGGAGCTGAACCTAATGGGTGCCATCCAACTTTTTCCCCCCTCACATTTTGCAGAAGAATACACTTTTGGACCTAGAAATACGCATTCTGTATCGAAGTTGACTTTGAATGTTAATGCAAAAGAGTGATACTTCCAATTTCCCCAAATTTACATGATTTTATTTTCATTTTATTTATTCCACCAAAATTGTAGACATTTTTCCCGTTTTCAGAGTTTTTCTTGCCAATATAGGGAATTTTGCCACCAAACACCACTTTTGCACCTGCATCTTCTTTAACTCATGTTAATTATCTTTCAAAATATTACACATTGAAGGAGAATATTTAGGCTTTGATTTCATACATCAAATGTCTATGTACCTTGAATGTAAATTAAATTCTCTAACTAGAACACATTCACTTTGGTACTTGGTCTCCCCCTTTTTAATCGGAGGTGTCGATATTTTATCACTCATTTTGTTGATTTTTGAAAAGTTAATTAAAGAAGTATAATTGCCTATTGGAAGGGCAAGCATGAAGGCTATTTTTAAAATTATGCATGATACTTAAGTTGCTACATGTCGGACCACGGAGCGAAATATATAAGAAAATTAATCTGACTTTTTCTCAAAATTTGCCAAAAAAAGAACTTTTTTGTCCAAAAATACTTGCCTCTGTGCTGAAATTGAAATTGAGTGTTACTTAAATTGAAAGATAATTCCAATCACGAAACTTCAACATTTTTTATAAATTTTTATATATATTCCCAAAAGAATTGTAGGCTTTTTCCTGTTTTTAGTGTTTTTCTGTTGATTGGAAGGTTTTTGCCCTGAAACGCAACTTTCGCAAACGAGTTTTTTCTTACGATACATTACATTGCAAAGAGGAATCTTTAAGATTCAATTTGAGATGAATTCTAGCCATGTACCTTGAGTGACAATTAAAGTCAAAAACTAGAGCTTTTTTGATACTTGGTCACCCTACTATCAACCGAATCTGCCACGATAGCACAACGATGATGTCACGAATGCAACGCGAATTAACAAATTATACTTTCTTACACATCTGAATGATACAGCTGCTGGTTTAGGATTGGGAAATTATTTAATAATGAAACTCGAATATTATTGTTCAAAACCTATTTGGCAGAATCAGCAGCGTCTGATTTTGTCTTTTTCTCATTCGTGTCATGTTCGTAGGGCTATCGACTCACGTTTGTGTCATAATTTTCTTTATTTGTATCGTATTCCTGATGGTTGTTTTATACCGTAGCGCATTCTTTCGCATTCTCCTCCATTCTGGTCATATTTGCAGCTTTATCGCCCCACTATCATGATGTATTCATGTCGCATTCGTATCATTGTATCTCAAGAAAAAAGAAGCAAGAATGCGACACGTTTGTTTATTCGCCTCTATCCGTAGCTCATTCTTATGTATTCGAGACAGTGGAACCCTGGATTAAGAAAACTTTCACATCGGTCTCAGATCAGAGGAGAATGCAGAGGAATGTGTCATGAGCGTTACAAGAATACGCACTAATGCGAGTAGAATTCGCCGTGAATAAAAATGTTCCCAAGTTTGTAGCTTATGTATCTGTATTTGCAATAGTGTTAGTCGGGCTTAAAACATTCCGTTGGTCATAAGTACAGAATAAAATGGAAAATAATGCGACATGGGAGTGACAAGAATTAACAAAATGCAAGAGGAATGAACCCCAAATAAGAATGTTTCCAATTTTCCTCTGGAATTCGCGACAGTGGAAGCCCGACGTAATTAGTGTTGCTATTGTTAAATTCCTTATAGAGCCGGGCTTCCACTGTCGCGAATGCAGAGGCGATAGAGCTATGATTAGGTGATTTTGTTTAATCGTAGCGGATTCTCTTCTCAATCGCGGGCATTCTTATCTCATCTTGTCACTATCGTATCGTATTCTCCTGCATTCTCCCCTTTTTGCGGCACCGACGTGAATGTCTCAAACTGTTTAAAACAGTCATGTCTGAATTTTTGTTCGCCTCACACTCAGCACATGTGCAGCGCATTCGCGTTGCATTCTCCTCCATTAGCAGCCGGTTATCCTCACATTCGCGTGCATTTTTCTTCCCAAGGCGGAGGACATGAGCCACGATAGAGCCCCGACAAGAAATAATCTGACATAAATGTGATGCGAATGTGCCAAGTATGTGCTGCGAATGAAACAAAAAGACCCAACGCAAATCTGCCAGGATCTTTACGCGATTGATTACGAGATTAACATGATAGTACTACATTTACACATGACAGTGACAAGAATAATTATCTTGGTATCATATGGTCATTTTCCATATTTGTCATCTCAGAGTTGATGTATAATGTTGATTTATTATTATTTGTAATCTCAGAGTTGATGTATTATTATCCATATTTGTCATCTCAGAGTTGATGTATTATATGTCTTATATCCATATTTGTCATCTCAGAGTAGGTATCATATGGTCATTATCAATATTTGTCATCTCAGAGTTGATGTAAAAGTGTGCGGATCAATATTTTGAAAACTTTTACAATACCTCGAAAGAGAAAACAACATTGAAAGAGGTCAAAGTCAACCAAGGGTGTTGATGGTTCTGGATATGTCAAATGATTTTGGTTTTGTTTTTGTTATTCTTGTATGATCTTTGTCTCAATCTCCTGTAATCGCCTCTTATTCGCCTCAGTGTCTTTTTATCATGGCACCTTCTATTGCATTCTTCTGTATTCTTATCAAACTCGCATCGCTATCGTAGCGAATTGCAGCATATTCTTGTTGCATTCACGGCGCTATCGTCCGCCTATCGCGCCAAGAAATACTTAATGAGAATAAACAAGAATGTGACACGATTGTTCATTCGCCTCTGATCAAATGACAAATATGGATAATAACAACATCCCTGTATACAACACAAAATCGATAATTAAGAAAATCAGAAACCGAAGGCATACAAAATCAGGATAAAACAGGAACCAAAGCAAACATTCAAGAACCTCCACCATATGAAAAGAAGCGAACTCCCGATATGGGAGTGAGACCAGGTGCCCAGGAAGAGTAAGCATCTTCTGCTTACATGCAACATCCGGTAGAACTGTCACATCCGGTAACTTCAATTTCGGAAGACATAGAGTACAAATTTTGGTTGGATGGTTCATATGGTCTATTACAGAATAGCATCCACCATTCTGGAGAGTGGGAGCCCAGCTTTACCATTTTCCTCGTTAACAGTTTGATTCATTTTGGTGTTCATAAAATAAATACTATGGGCACTTTATGAGGAATTAAACAGCGTTCTTCTTATATTCATGTGATAGGCTATTCGTTTATCGATAAGGCCAAGGTTTTGTTTTTCTTTCTGTTTTTGCGTCAGGTTGTGATCTGAAATCCTACCAGCCAGCAAGGGAAATAAACAAACAAGTTGAAAAAAATATATATCGCCTGAGCAATCATATATGATTGCGCTATTTCCTTACACTTTTACATGATAATCAAACTAAGAAATAACACTTAATTAAACTTTGAATTACTATTCGCTATGCCCAATCATTATTTCAAGGGTTATTTGAATATCCAAACAGCGAGTAAAATATATTCTAATCGTATGAATTAGTGCAATGTGACAGCGATTGACTGATATCAAGAGTCTGATATCTAAAGCCGTCACGGAACCCGTACTGTATTCACATATTGATACAAAAATCCCCAATCACTCAAAATTGCTGTATCATCGAGCAAAGTCGTGCACAGTGTAGCTTGTCAAGCAATTTTCGGTCTTCGAAAACACATATTATCATTAATATCGATATTTCAATTATATACTCTATTGCAAATGATGTGTATTTATTGTAAAAGGTATTCCTTATCAAAATAAGTCCAGTTTAAATGAACAAACAGCGTATATTTCTCGAAACACGTCATTTAATTTTCTTACAGGGGAGGTTAACATCCAATATTATGAGGGGAGGTTAAAATTAACTTTCATTTTGTATCATTTTAGCTAGATAATTAACACTAAAGGGTCTTGGTACAGTTGAAACGTTTCATGTAGATATACGTTTTAATAGGGAAATAAAACACGTCTTAGTCTTACATTTTTGTTCTATGCCTCCTTTATGACGTAAATCTATACATTCGTAAATAATTATATCAAATGATTCAGTAACACATTTATTCAGGCGAGGACCAGGGCGGAAAGTGCGGCCATATTACATTGTTTAGATTGAGGATCACTGACGAGGGTTAAGTACCTGAAACGTGCATGTCTGGTCAATGCTGCAAATTGACCTGTTCTTAAATGATGCTATTTAATTTGAAGACGTTTAACATTATTTACATTTTGAAAGCTGAAATGGAACAGAATACGGAACATTCGTAACTGTGAGTATGTGGAAAAATGAAGAGAAAACACAAAGATAAGAAACGAAAACGGAGCAATACGGGCAACGTTAGTGACACATGATCACGGCAATACATATACTTCTCTTAAGTTATAAGCCAAGCGGAAAACGGTTTGGTTACAGAAATTGTTGCTGTTAATGTACTGTTGGCCTCTACTCATTCGATAAAAAGGAAGAAACAAAAACAGAAAATCTTCTTAAAACTCGATGCTATTACAATGAAACAATATGAATTGGACGGCATAGAACGGAAATGATTTATTCTGGAGAGCTGTACTAGTATCACTTCATTGGGGATTATCGTAGATCACTTAGAAAAGAAATGCGCCTCCGTTGAAACTAAAGTGACATTCGTGATTGTCCAAAAAAGTTTGATGATGACAAAGAGAGTAATGATGACATGATGTTTGTGAGCAAAATACAAAATTAACGATATAAACAATCAAATTCATTAAGTATGGAGTTAGTGTGCTAATGAAATGCACAAGTGCGCACGGAACAACAAAAAGTCAACCTGAATAGCCAATACAAACTGTGCGATGGAGATGATTCGCCGTGAACATGACGATCTTATGGAATCAGTATTGACCTCCAATTTACGTCAATGAAGATGAATTTTAATGATACAGGCCTCGATATTGTATTGTATTGCTGTAATCATGTGTCACTGACGTTACCTGTGTTGCTCCGTTTTCGTTCCTTATCTTTGTGTTTTCTCTTTATTATTATACACATTCACAGTAACAAATGTTCCGTATTCTATCCCATTTTAGCTTTCAAAGTTTAAATAAACACTTCCTCCCTATTTGCTTACTCGCCTGAGCAAACATGTTACTAAATCATTTAAAATAATTATTTACGAATGTATAGATTTTACGTCATAAAAGAGGCATAGAACAAAAAATTAAGTGTTTTATTTGCTTATTAAAACTTATATATAGATGAGAGAAGGGAGGAGATCTCCAACAAGACCCCGTTGCAGCATCAACAGCAAAACATCAAAACACCCGATGCAAAAACACAAAAGACGAGTAGAGCACGAGACGGAAAAGAGACACACAACATGTAAACATCAAACAAAAAAGACTACACATAAACCGACGAGACCAATGGGCAACTGGTGCCGACTTTGGACGGCCTTTGTCACGCAAGTAGCAAATGGTGTGGTTATCCTGGATTACGTGCGCACAACCCTCGCACTTCTCCAATTACCAAGAGGTCTCGAAGAACGTACAATTGTGGTGTAAAACAACCTCCCCACTGTAAGTTGACCTCACACAAACAAGACCGCGAAACGTAGAGGCCCCAGAAACACAGATGAATATGTAAATGGATATAAAAAGAGGGTATGCGTAATACAGTCCGTGCTCTGCCGGCTGTAGCGAGCTCATGTATGTAATCACCCGAGGAGTCCGACTGACATTCAGATAGTTCAGGAGGTCGGGGCCCTGTATTCTCTAAAGAGGTTTGGACAGGGCCCGTCACAGTCAGTCAGAGTGCAAGTCTCAAGGATGCGCTTGTACAAGACTGTAGATTGGTCAAGTACCAAGCCTAGTGTCCGTCTGGTGACATTAGGATAATATCCACGAGAGATAGCGCATGCGTTGACCAGATACCTAGAAGTATTATTGAAACATTTCAGATCATCAAATTTTCTTTGCTTTTAAAGATTTTGGATAAATTCTTTTTCATAAGTGTATAAAAATAAATCTGCAACAAGAGGCGCACAGTTAGTACCCATAGGAATTCCTACAACCTGCTTGTATAGATCCTCACCAAATCTAACATAAATATTGTCCAAGAGGAAGGACAAGGCATTACACAGGTCGCTACAAGTCCATGATTTGTATGATTTGTAGTCTTTCGAGGAAAAGAAACCCTTCGATTCAGATGTACAAATGTAAATTTTCCGCTCTCGATCAAAACACCATTTAATGAGATTAGATAATCGATCATTAATTTTGTCACGAGGAAGTGTGGTGTACATATTAGAGAAGTCGTATGAAGAAATCGTATTGCCTTGGAAATTTCCAGATTTCATTTTGTCAATCACATCCCCTGAATTCTTAATAGACCAAAATAAATTTACATCGTTCCTGTTTAGAATCGTTTCACAATATCTAGTTATGTGTTCTTTAATAGCAGTAAGTGCTGACTTCAGATTTCTAGACAAAATGGTAGTGGATCAGTTACTAGAATTAGCAATAAATCGAAATTTGTAAGGAGACTTGTGCAGTTTCGCTATGCAATATAGTGTTAAGAGATCCAATTTAGGAATAGAGATATTGAATGAAGACAGTTCACTGTTATGCGTGCTTAAAATGTTAGATGCACTTTCATTGCTTTTGATATAGGTATTAGTAGACGAAAGTTCCGAAACCAAAGTTGATATGTAGTAACGTTTTAAAATGATAATGGTGTTGTTGGGTGCTTTATCAGCTGGTGCAAAGACATATTTTCATGTAATTTACTTAGTTTGGATTTGAAATACCTTTCTGATTTGGGACGTGGATTTTGAAAAAGATTTGGGTTTTTATGGAAGTTATCTATTCGAATATCCGTTATATCTGAAGTGAGGTTTTTCCGGGAATATCCGTTATATCTAAAATGAGGTTTTTCCATGTTTCAATTCTACCAAGACACTATAGTGGTATTTAACTAGCTAAAATGATACTTAATGAAAGTCAATTTTTTTTTATTCACAAATTATACCTGAATTTAGTATAATTTCCTTCGGGTCCAGGTACCCCCAAAGGATGAACATAATAAATATGCATCTTAAATATATTTGCTAAGGTATCATTAATAATAATTTATCAATATGAGATTTATACGTTATATATAAGATAATATCGTACTATACGATGTGCATGTGTTTATCCGTATTTTAATAACCGAAAATAGTCTATGTGATATTGAATACGACTTACTTCCGTTAAAAGAAATCGTGCAGAAATTTTCTAATACGTGTCAGATTTCACATTGGACATTCAGATAGATAGATTCAGGCGGACAGACTAGCTGTAACATTTAATGGGCTGTGTTGTATTGGAAGGAGATTGAACTGTCATAAAGGTATGTACTAAGTGGGACGATATTTTAATACAGAAGTAATACAGTCAGTAGTAAACCAGTAATATAAAACTATTTGTAGTAAAAGGCGAGTTTAGAATAATAATACGTGAGATTTAAACTTCGATGATTGTTTAAATGGGTAGAGCGATAAAGTGTGCGTGCGTTTTTTACAGGTAAAGCTATTTTTTGAATAAGGGGAAAACCTTTTACATTGGAATGTTGTTTTTGTTTACAGTATTTACCAGTGCTACAGTTAATACTTGAAGTGGGAATTACCAAATGCATTTTGATTAAACATGGAGTGATGGTTGGCCAATATAAAGATAAGTATAATACATATACATGAAGTACATATAAAAAGTGATTCTTTATGTTCATCAAGGTAAATTTTAACTAATTTCGATTGATGTTACTTTAGAAGTATTATATTTATAATCTTGTAATTTTGTTTGTTTTGCTTGTTGTTTTATTTTTTTCCAGATGATTTGGAAGGAGGGATTAGTTTTGTATGCCATTCAGACGTTTACAGAATTTTTTAAAGAGACTCGGAGAATTAATTCCCCTTTGGATATATGTTGCGGATTCAATGTTTAGACGGTGTTTAAGGATATTAATTGTGTTTACTTGTTTAGTGCGCTGATCACTTACATAAAAGGATTTATACATTGCAAAGGAGATTGACGTGATTAGTTTATTTAAGGTGGTATATTGTTTATCTTGAATTTTATATCCTATTACTATGTTTTTTAAAGTCAATATGTTTGTATTGAAACCTAATGTTTTGAATATGTCATTGATAGTAATTCTATATTGTTGAAAATATTGACATTCCTGGAAAAAATGTTCATAGTCATCTACAACTGAGCAAGTGCAACATAAAGGATCTGGTTTCTTTTTCCATATGTAAAGAATTTTTTGGTTTGGTAGAATTTTGTGAAGAAGTTTCCATTTAAACATTTTTAGTGTATTTTCTTCAAGATTATAAAATATGAAACTGAGAGTATGTTTTATTTTGACATCATCAACTGACAATTTATCTTTCCAATAGATGTAAGCACTTGGAGCCTCAGAATATTTTTGGACTAGACTGTTATATATCTTTTTGTTATTAAATTCATTTATTTTTAAATTTTCTCCAGTATACAATTTTATTGTTATATTTGATTGGATATTATATTCATTTATATCAGAATCTCTTAGTTTAGTTAGCCACTGTTGTGGGACGGCTTTCTTTACCATAGCTAATTCAGCAATCCAATTTTGTTTGAATTTTAGTTTTTCATAAATTAAAGTTTCATTTATTTTCCCTGTCTCATCTAATAGATCTTTGACAAGTAAAAGACCTTCCTCTATCCAGTTATTAAAAATCAATGTCTTATTTTTTAATTTTATTTCTTTATCCCCCATAAAATTTGAGATCCAATTTCTTTTATGTTTTGTGGAATTTTTCTTTGTCCACCCCCAATTTCAATCCAAGCATTTATTACATTTTGATAAAAAATTGGAATTGTTTCATAATTTTTTATACTTTTTACACTGTCAATGTTCATTTGAAATAAAAACATGTTTTTGCCAAAGTTATTAATGTAGTTTTTTGGAAAGATTTTCCATTGACTTTCTTTGTTATCCAGTAGTTTAACTACCCATTTTGCTAATATTGTATTCATATGTGCTTTTAAATCAAACATTTTTTTGGCCTCCTTTTCCATATTCTCGTATCATTGTTTTCCTCTTTACTTTTTCAGTATTGGTGCCCCATATAAATTTATATATCAGATGTTCAATTTTTTAAAAGAAAGAACTTGGTATTGGTAGTACTGTTATTAAGTATGTGATCTGAGGTATCAATAGTGCTTTTACAATTTGTATTTTACCTATCATTGTTAGATTTCTCAATTTCCAAGAATTTATTATGTTATTGATTTTATCTACTCTTTTCTGCCAATTTATTTCTAATGTTTCATTAGTGCAGGTACAAAAGTATATACCTAATGCTTTAATTGTTGTATTTGACCAGTCAATATTTTCATAATTCTCAGTTATTATTACTTTGTTTCCTAACTTTATTCCTTTTGTTTTTTCTCTGTTAAGTATAAGTCCTGATAGGTTACCAAAAATTTCTATAATATTTAATGCTTTAGTTATATCATTTTTTCGTTTTAAATAGAGTGTCGTATCATCAGCCAGTTGTGAAATATTTATTCTCTTTTGATTCTTGAAGAATGTTAGACCATGTATAGTTTCTTCTTGGCGTAATCGAGCAGCCATGGTTTCAACTGTAATAACAAATAGTAGCGCTGAAATAGGGCAGCCTTGCCGAATTCCACGAGAAGGGTATATAGGGGAAGAAATCCATCCATTATTAATGATTTTGCAATTTATATCTGTGTATAAAGTTTTAATCCATTTCATAAAAGATTCTTTAAAGCCAAATTTTTCTAAGGTTATGAACATGTAATTCCATTCAATACTATCAAAAGCTTTTTGAAAATCAAGAAATAATATTGCTCCGTCAACATCAAATTTTTCTGCATAATCAATGATATCTTGAATTAGTCTGATATTATAATTTATATTTCTGCCTTTGATAAAACCATTCTGGTCAGTGCTTATAATTTTAGGTAAAATTGGTTTAATTCTTTGGGCCAAACAATGTGCTGCAATTTTATAATCAACATTCAATAGTGTTAAGGGTCTCCAATTTTTAATATCACAAGGATCATCTTTTTTAAACATAAGAGAAAGTAAACCTGATTTTTGAGAATGTGTTAATGAGCCTACATGATAACCTGCATTAAGAGCTTTAATCAGTAACATTTTGATTTCTTCCCAAAAGGTTCTGTAAAATTCTAAACTCAAGCCATCTGGACCTGGGGACTTATTAAGCTTCATTGTGTTGATTGCTTTTGTACATTCCAATTCATTTAAAAGACCTTCACATGCATTTGCATCATTTTCATCTAATTTTGATGTAAATTTTATAGAATTGATAAATTCAATTATTTCAATCTCATTTGGATTTTTTGAATGATATAATTCATCATAAAATTCTTTTTCTCTTTTTATTATCAAATTCTGATCATGTAAAAGATTACCTTCTTTATCATATATTTTTGTAATTGATTTCTTAATTTGTCTACACTTTTCTAGGTTTAAGAAATATTTTGTGTTTTTTTCTCCTTGTTCAATCCACTTAACTCTTGCTCTTACTTGTGCTCCTTCTGCTATTTTTGTATATCCTTGTTCGATTTCATTTTCAAGTGATTTCATATTTTCTTCATTACCTTCATTATCAATTTCATTTTTCAATTTATTTTCAAGGTCTACCATGTGGTTTCTAAATTTGCATGCTTTTATCTTACCATATTTTATTGATTGCTCTCTAATTTCGATTTTACACATCTCCCATAGGGTTTTAATATTTGTATTTATCTCTTGAGACTTTATAGAATATTTTTGTATTATACATTTTATCATATTTTTATATTTATTGTCTTTAAGTAAACTATTGTTTAGTTTCCAATATCCGGGTCCTTTTTCAACTACCTTTACATCTAAACGTAAAAAAACTGCTTGATGGTCTGTACATTTAATATTTGCTGGGCGAATATCTGTTTTTACTATTCGATTCATCAAATCTTTTGGCATCAAGAAAAAGTCTATCCTACTTGCTTCTGTTTCTGAATTTTTCCTTTTCCATGTAAATTGTATTTTATTTTTATAATGTTCTCTCCAAGGATCTATTAATGAAAAATCTTTCTTTAATTTATTAAGATTTGCATTTATATTGATTTTATTTCTTTGTGATTTCCTATCCTCTTTACTTTGAATGTCATTCCAGTCACCACCTAATATTTTAAAACCATCACTTAAATTTAATTGTTCATGGATTTCATGATAAAAGTGGGATCTTTTATTTTTGTCATTATGAGCATAGAGATTTGTGATATGAAAGTCAATTTTAACCTCCCCTCATAATATTGGATGTTAACCTCCCCTGTAAGAAAATTAAATGACGTGTTTCGAGTCATATATGCTGTTTGTTCATTTAAACTGGACTTATTTTGATAAGGAATACCTTTTACAATAAATACACATCATTTGCAATAGAGTATATAATTGTTATATCGATATTAAGGGTAATATGTGTTGTTGAAGACCGAATGTTGCTTGACCAGCTACACTGTGCACGACTTTGCTCGATGATGTAGGAATTTTGGTGAGTTGGGCTTTTTGTGTCAATATGTGAATATATTACGGGTTCCGTGACGGCTTTAGATTCCTCGAAGTATCATATTTAGAGTGAAAAAATCAAACTTACAGCATCCCAGTTGTATATTTAAGCCATTTTTGTTAATGACCGGGCCTGTTGGTTACTTTTAACCTCCCCGAATACTATTAACCGGGACTCAAATCCTTTACCAGTGTGAGAATAAGCTCCCCCTGACACACTTCAGCTGGAAAACAACCATGACTGACACATATAATCCAATATTTTTTTCTAGGGAAATACCCCATTGATTTTGAAGACGTTTTACACTAGTACCACTTGGTGAGTGTCACTGCTGGTGGACCTTGAGTCCCCGAGTGCACATGTAGCCAAGTTCGATCAACTTCGGTTGATCGTTTCTTCAACACATTCGAAAATTTTTGTTATCTAAATTTCTTTTCTCATCATATCCCAACCATCCTGTTACAATGTACAATGTACGTCTTTTTGGACATAATAAAATTCACACGTTTTGGCCATATTACATTTTTAGATTGAGGAGGGTTAAGTACCCGAAATGTGCATGTCTGGTCCATCCTGCAAGTTTATCTGTTCTTAAAAGATGCTTTTGAAATTGAAGACGTTAATAAACATGTACCATAAACATATTAATTATATAGTCAATTTTTGTTCCACTATCATTAGCTGAGACTGTTCATGTGACCAGTCATTGTCACATTATATTGAACTGGTAGGGGCGATTTCAATAAATAAGACTACTTCGAAAAGTCTTGTTTCCGGTAAACTATGAAATATCGAAAACACGCCAAAATTATATCTGCGACGTCCGTAGCGTCATTTCATGAACAACAGCTGTAAAGTCCTTAATTCCGCAAATTATCTAAAATTACGATGAATTTTGACCGTGACACCACCTTAATTTAGAACGACGAATGATAAGTGTTACATTCAGAATATGTCAGCATCAAAGTATGCTTATATTAAGCCTAGAAATATTATTTTACGAATAGTCCTCGTCACTTATTTCCGAAAAGATACACCATAATATAATTGTAAACAGCACCACCCTGAATAAAGTCGGTAAAGAAATAGTTTACACTATAATTAATAAATGTAATTATATTGATCCCAAAGCCTGCCAAAACATGAAAATTTTTTACGGAATCTGCCATTAAAAGATAGTAATACAGCGAACACTAACTAAAACAACTATTTTATTGCTTTAGATATTCTAAAATAAATTCAAATTTCAGACTCACCAGAAAAGGGCAAAAAAGAACAAAATTGATTTTTACAGCGCCACTTATTCTTCAAAAATCAACTTAACACTGATTAGGTCAATCATACACTAATAGCTAATTGTCTGGATCCGATGGAATTTCATATATCGACTGAGGACGTATAATGATATATTGACCGAACCAAATGTTGCAAATCTAATGTTAGAAAAAATAAACCCTGTTTAATTATTAAACGTCTTCAAATTGAATAGCATCATTGAAGAACAGATAAATTGGCAGCATGGGCCAGACATGCACGTTTCGGGTACTTAACACTCGTCAGTGATCCTCAATTCTAAACAATGTAATATGCTAAAAAAGTATGAAAGTTACTATGTCGAAAAAGCGTACCGAAAGACGTAGCAGGATGGGTGGGATATGATGCTGCAGGACCCACTTTTTAGAAATTTTAAATGAACTGCAGGTAATAATCGAAGGCTTCCACCAGCGGTCACTAAACTGATATTATGCGATGAGCTAAGAAAAATCGTCGTACTATCCGCGTTATTATATCATCTTTTCTCATTAAACGAGAAATATGTAAATATTAATGATAGCAATTCCCTTGTAGGAGGCACATTTGATATAACAGTGAGTCAAGTAACTCAAGAGGGACTAGAAGAAATTCACAGGGCAAACGGTGGTAATGTTGGAGGAACAACTGTCAACAAAGAATTCTGGAATCTTCTCTGCCGTGTGTATGGCGAAGATGTTGTTTCTCGATTCCGTTCAGAGGATCCCGATGATGAACTGAGGCTAGAACAAAGTTTTGAGCAGACAAAGAAATCAGTCGAAATGAATGACAAAAGAGGAGACATACATATGCCTATACCTCTTGCATTACACACTATTTTCACTGCGGGAAAAACAATCGAAAAAAGTGATCAACAATGGAAACCAAAGGAATTTGAAGGCAAAATTATAGTGGATTTGAAGAAAGGGAAATTGCAAATCAACAGAAGGGTCTTTGAAAATCTTTTTAGAACATCTTTTGATGAAATCTACAAAAGCATATCTGAACTTTTATCAAAACAAGAACTTTCCAACTTAAATGCCATCTTGATGGTAGGAGGATTCTCTGATTCACCACTTCTTTACGAAAAAATGAAGGCACACATTCACATTGATCACCCAAATGTCCAGGTTCTAAAGCCTGACCAAGCCATCAGCGCAGTCGTTAAAGGTGCTGTGTATTTTGGACATGACCCGAAGATCTTTCGTAAAAGAGTTTGTAGACACACTTATGGAATAAAGATCAATATGCCTTTTGATAGAACCCTCGACCCAAAAGGGCTGCTTCAAACAGATGAAAATGGAGTTGAATATTGTAAAAACAGATTCTCAAAACATGTTTCTATCGGTGAAAAAATCAAAGTAGGAACATTTAACCAAGGTAAGATATACCTTCCATTCAGAGAGAACCAGAAGAGTGTTTCGGCTCCTGTGTATGTTTCAAAGGATCGAAATCCACGATATGCTGATAACTCATGTGCTTATCTTGGTAGCTGTAAATTAGATTTGTCCAATCTTCCAATGGAAGAAGAGGAAATTGAAGTTTCAATGAAATTTGGTGAAACAGAACTCGCAACTGTAAAGGCCAGAGAGGTAAAGACAAACAAAGAAATACAGGCTGAGTTGTACTTTTTAGGATAGAAATTGACAACAATTCCAAATCTTTTAAAACCACGTGCGACTTGTCTTTGCAAAATCCAATTGAAATACAACCTTGCTCCTCGTGAAAATAAATGCAATTACTATTCCTGTTTAGCTCATTTGAGCAAAGTTCAAGTGAATTTCACTTTTGGTTGACAAATCTAATGAATATGTACATTCAATAATGTTATAGAGCCTGAATTATTTAAATATTTACCATCAAATTTTTGAAACATGAGAGAAAGAATATCTCATCGTTATGTATTAGTTAATATTCTTATATCATATCCTTCATTTAAACATTATATTAGTACATATTTGATTTCACCAATAATGCTCTGTAGAAATGTACCGAAAGACGTAGCAGAATGGGAGGGATATGATGCTACAGGACCCAAGTGTAAGGACCCACGGACCCAGGTTTAAGGGCCCATGTTTAAGGACCCAGGTTTACAGGACCCACGACCCACGTTTAATAGCCATAAATGAGGATTTCTTCGGAGCGAAATTAAACGTGACCGCTCACTCTGGCTGACATATCGTAAGTCCCAATGAGACCGACATTTGGGTTGAAGAGCGTTCTCCACAGAAATCAATGAAAAAGTTCTTTCCCTAATTGTTCCATCCCGAATTATAGAATGCCACTTCCACAAAAGGTGTTTATCGTTAACACAACTGTTCTGACCAATTTGAGTTCTGTAACTCGGAGTTAAACAATGTCCCAGAGAGAAATAAGTGAGGATGGAATATTTTCAACAATCGGTCATTAAAACGGTTAGACAAATAAAAGAATCCGATTTTGTCTCTTCATTAAAAAGAGTAAACTATCTGGAGTGCGGTTCGGTGAAATAGATAACTGTTACGAATGAAATAAAGTTACAAAATTGTCCATTTCTTCAAAGTATGTATTTCGCACCTGAAAGCTTATAATGTCGCTATTTAGTATACAATCTGTAAAGAATCTGACAACAAATCCATGAAAATAAAATACGCATAGGGAATCTTCTAATACATTATGTACTGATCCTAACCAACTTTTTTTCTTCAAAATATGAACATCGCAAGAGAAACTATCAAGAGAATTAAGGGCTAAATCAAGCCCTTGTTATTACGGCTGTTTTCAGTTTTACCTCTTTTGACACGTATTTATATTTTTACCGGACTTTTCCATTACTGTAAACGTTGTTATTTTCGTTAGGGGGAAATTTCGCAATTATAACATCAATACGTTACGCTAGGGGGGAAATATTCGCGATATAAACGTATCTTCCATTGTAATGCAGCAGGGTTATTTTCGCAGGGGAAAATTTTTCCGCGAAGTCCACTGATTCGCAAAATACGCGAAAATTACCCCATGCGATTTCCACGGTTAGGTAAGGGAGATAAAGATATCTTGACTTCATACATATTATTTGGCTATTTCGGAAACGTGTTATTTCATCAAACAATATTATCGAAGCTAAAAGAGGTTTACATCGTAGCGCCATCCATCCAAAGCTATTTTGAACATAGATTTTATTTGGATATGCTGCTGAATCGACCCCACAGGAAATTTGGAGCCATGTACTCTCTGTAAACTAAATACACAAATTCAAATTCTAAAATAAAACAAGAGGGCGCCACTGAAATTTGTTCTGGATCTGTATGCAGGTTTTATAAATGATAAATTATTTTGTACAATTTTACTGAATATTAAAATTAATGATTTTTCATATGATAATTCCTTGGACATGAATTGATTTTTCTAATTTCATTTCTCATTAATATCTAGTTAATTTGTTGAATTGATTCTGATTTATCTGATTTTATATTCGTTTCCATCAACATTTTCACAGATGTTAAGAATTTTTCATCTTGACAATCTGTTGAAGATAAATTGCTTTCTTACGATCGAAGGGATCTACACTTATTAATTGCACATTTGATCTTAAGAATCAGTTTCCTTTCTATTTGTTTGGAGTTTTATGTAGTCAAGACTTTGTGACTTACAGTACATGTTAGTGTGCATTTAGATCAATTTCGTTGAAATTGAATGTTTGAGCATTATTTAGGACTTAAACAAAATTATGAAAATTTATGTATGAATATGAATAAAATATGAAAATTAACATTGCGACTTTTTGATTGATGCAGTGCGAAAAAACAACGAGTTTGGAGTCGAAACAATATTAAATTTGGTAGAGAATACTTTAAACTTTATACATTTGTTTAAACGTTATATGGAGGAGAATCCGGGTATAAATGTAATATATCAATTTTAGCGGCTTATGAAAAACACGTTGACTGGAAGCATCACATGAGGTTTTAATATCCGAAACACGTGTCTGGTGCATAATAAATTTTTTTGAGATTTTCTGAAAGAGGTTATAGAATTGGAACCCTTCCGCATTATTATTTTCATTATCCATATATCGTCTGTGCTGCATTTGTACCTTTTTTTCTAGCTGCCTGGTGTACTTTGAATTACATGTTCTATCATTTAATTGTAATAACGATTGTGATTGGTTATAAATTCCTGGTATACTGTATACGAACATTTTCTCCGGTTAGGTCACCGCTGACGAATTTTTGAAATTGTGAAGAGTGAATGGTACATAGATGAAACACAGAAAAATTTAATATTGTTAATAAGAAATATAACGATGAGGAATAACAATGAATACTCTATATCCACAAATTTTCGGTCACTCAGCTTTTATCAAGTGGAAAAGCACGAATATGAAAGAATTCTACGTAATATCCATTACAGCCGGTAAACAAAGCCAAGCGTAAAATGAAGGTTTTATATTCATGCTTTTCCACTCGATAAAGGTCGAGTGGCCGAAAATATGTGGATATAGAGTGTTCATTGTTATTTATTATATTAATGTTAAACGTCTTTAAATTCAATAGCATCATTTAAAACCTGATAAATTTTCAGCATGGACCAGACATGCAGGTTTCGGGTACTAAACCCTCGTCAGTGATCCTTAGTCTAAACAATGTAATGTGGCCAAAAAGTATGAAAATTATGTCCAAAATTGTACCAAAAAGACGTAGCAGAATGGGTGGGATATGATGCTACAGGACCCACGTTTTAGAAATTGCAAGAAATTTTGTAACAGAAAATTTCAAATGCGTCGAAGAGACAGACGATCAACCGAAGTTGATCGAACTTGGCTACATGTGCCCTCGGGGACTCTTGGTCCACCAGCAGTGACACTCACCAAGTAGTTCAAATGCTAAACGTCTTTAAATTCAATAGCAACATTTAAAACCTGATTAATTTTCAGCATGGACCAGACATGCACGTTTCGGGTACTAAACCCTCGTCAGTGATCCTTAGTTTAAACAATGTAATATGGACAAAAAGTATGAAAATTATGTCCATAAATGTACCAAAAGACGTAGCAGAATGGGTGGGATATGATGCTACAGGGCCCCCGTTTTAGAAATTTCAAGAAATTTTGTAACAGAAAATTTCAAATGGGTTGAAGAGACAGACGATCAAACTTCCCTACGGAGGACACTTTTTTATTCTTTATAACGATGAGGAATTTCTTTTTCTTTGGGTGGAGGTATTCTACTGAAAAAAAAAGACGGAAAACTTTTGTATCATGCTTTTTGCGCAACAATACAGTTTTCCGTCCTTTTTCTCGTGGTAAACTTCCATTCAACGAAAAGAAAATATTGTGTCATCTTTTAAACAAAATCATAATTTCAATCTTTCATTAGCAATTGTTGCATTACTCAAACCCAGGATCCTTATTTATTTCTTTATGTCTAATTTGAAAGACATCGCCAGATGGTCAGTAAAATTTATTATTGCAGGCTACGGAAGCGTATTAGTGCCAGATTGATAATCTTTTTTATTTATTTTCTACACAAAAAAGTGTAAAATTTTTTTCTGTAAATTTTACATTTTTTTCTGTAAATTTTACACTTTTTTCTGTAAATTTTACACGTTTTTCTGTAAATTTTACACTTTTTCCTGTAAATTTACAGAAAAAAGTGTAAATTTTACCGAAAAAAAGTGTAAAATTTGCACATTAAAGTGGCATTCTTACCACGTTCTCGGGTTGAGGGCTCGAAAAAGTAAAAACAGACCTCGTCCAAACAATTTATCTCTTGAACACATCAAGGAATTCAAGAACGTTGCATAAACGCTGTACTATCATGACAAGTATCGACAATGACCATATCCAAATACACAGTACAAAATCGATAATTCAGGAAATCACAAACCAAAGATATACGAAATCAGGATAAAACAGGAACCAAAGCAAACAAAGAAAAACCGCCACATGAGAAGAAGCGAACTCCAAATCAGGAGCGAGACCAATTGCACAGGAAAGGTCAGCATCTCCTGCTTGCATGCAACACCCGTCGCTTCAATTCGGCAGAAATATCACATCCGGTTACTTCCATTTCGGAAGATATAAGTATAGTGTGTGGTTGGATGGTCAAATGGTCTAAGACAGAATATCATTCACTTTTCTGGACAATGGGACATCATAGTGTATTACGAAAGAAAGGAGGGGATCTCCAACAACATTAGGTTGCAGCACCCATATCAAAACCCCAAAACACCCAATGCAAAAAAAAAAAAAAAAAAAAAAAACACAAAACAGACGCCCACAGAAAGAGACGCAAAAGGGACAAGGAACATCAACTCACACAATAGAAACATTAAACATAAAAGACCACACATAAACCAACGAGACCAATGGACAACCTGTGCCGACTTAGGACGGCCATCTGCCACATTAATAGCAGACGGTGTGGTTATCCTGGATTACGTGCGCACAACCCTCCCACTATTCCGATTTCCCAGAGGTCTCGAAGAACGCACAATTTTGGAGTAAAACAACCTCACTGTTAGATGACCACACACAAACAAGACCGTAAAACACAGGGGTCCAAGCAACACAGATGAATATGTAAATGGATTATAAAAAGAGGACGTGCGTAATACAGTCCGTGCTCTGCCGACTGTAGCGAGCTCATATATGTTATCACCCGAGGAGTCCGACTGACATTCAGAGAGTACATGTGGTCGGGGCCATGTCTTCTCTAAAGAGGATTGGACAGGGCCCGCCGTGGAGTCCTGTCGTCACAGTCAGTCAGAGTGCAAGTCTTAAGAATGCGCTCGTACAAGACTGTAGATTGGTCAAGTACCAAGCTTAGTGTCTGTCTGGTGACATTAGGATCATATCCACGGTATAAAAGGCGTTTTATGACTCTGACGCATTTTCGATAGTTATGCCGTCTACCTTTGATCCTTCTTATTTTGTTAACTATGTCACCATAAAATGCAGGTTGTGAAATCCTAAAGTAATATACTCTGTTGCTTTCATGGGTCAGAATTTCAAAAGAAGTTGATAATAATTTTTGTAAAATTTCCAGAAAGTCTTTACTAGTTTGTGAAAGCGAAAACCTTGACCTAAAAGTTTCTTTGTAATTTGTTTTCTACTATGAAAATCCAAAACATCAGTACATTCTCTAGCATACCAGATGAGTTGAAATGTAGATACCGTATGACGGTTATCTAGATACCGTATGACGGTTATAACAGACACTTCATTCTCAAGTAATCTCACAAAACAAACATTTAACACGCATAGTTTTGAAAACCTAAACTGTATGACATCTAATGTTGTGTACGGAATAGAGTGCTCACTTTGTGGATTGATTTATGTGGGTGAAACCAAAGGTAAGTTTCGAACCAGAATGTCAGGACATCGGTCAAAAATAAATAATAAAGGAAGTCAACTTCTTTACCGGCATTTTGACCAGGCCGATCATTCTGTTTTATCTATGAGAGTCAGAATCCTGGAGAAAATATATCACCCCACAAACAATCCCAATTTGAGGACACCTTTCCGTCGCAACAGAGAAGAGTTCTGGATAAAAAATCTTAACACTGCAGCGCCCTATGGGTGTAACGATAATATAAGCAGTTTAGGAAACTTAACAAGTCCAGGTTGTCAATCGGTAAATGTGAATAGCTTATTCAACAGACCACAAAGAAGACCTCGAAGTCATGGCATTCGTAAATATAATAGGCCTGAGATACATAGTTTCTCCTTCGATGACTTGGTTCCATTTTTGAATGAGCCCCTAGGCCTGCATTATATTCGTACCAAATTATACTCTGTTCCTTTACGGAAGTTACACGAAATCTACGAATATACGAAGGACCTCACTTATACCGATACACGTTCCCCAGAATACAGACTACAAGGACTACAATTACAAACGATTCTTGCAGTGCATTGATTTAAGTAATCCCTCACTACATCCACTTCCTTGCGAATGTTCTTCATCGGATTTTAACTATTCTCCTTGTGGACACGTTATTACAGGTGACCTTAGTATAGTCAAGAACGACAAGTTGAGAGATTTGTTAAAAAAGGGTCCCAAATACAGAGAAAGTATGTCCTTTACATGGAACCAAAATTTCAAAATTATCATGGACTCTTGTGAGGAATATGCAAGACGTTGGGCAAAGAAAGAGGATGTACAGCTCGACACACTATCCGAATGGATAAAATCCATCAGAGGGTTACTTTTATCTAAAATTAACCGATTAAAATCAACCGTGAGCACCAGATTCGAGTCTATATTTAAAGACCCTGATGTTATCACAGAGCTTACCTACCTCCAAGAACATTATGTCATCACACCAGCGGACAAAGCCTCAAATAATTACACATTTACTTGCAAAAAGTTCTATTTCGAAAGTCTAGTTAAAGATTTGGGTTTAAATTCGACACCTGGAAATCCCACTTACACCCCAACAAACCTTTCTGCCTCTGAAATAATAGATAACCACAAATCAGCTCTTTCTTCCTTTGGCTTCCAAACTAACAATTTAGATTTAGATTAACCATACTTATACTGCATACCTAAAATGCATAAGAATCCGTACAAACAACGTTTCATCGCTGGTTCCTCAAAATGTTCTACCAAATCTGTATCGATCTTACTCACCAAAGTTTTATCTGAAATCAAATCTGGGCTTCAAAAATATTGTTCGACAGTATATTCTCGCAGTGGTATCAACCAGAGGTGGATTTTAAAGAATTCGAAGGAACTTTTAGAACATCTGAAATCCACTCATTTTAGTAAAGTTCATTCGATCAAAGCCTTTGATTTTTCGACACTTTACACTACAATTCCACATTCTAAATTGAAAGAAAGACTCGCAAAAATTATAAGTAATGCGTTTACAAGTAAGAACGGTAATCGCAAATACAAATTTATTGTTGTGAACTATGACAAAACCTACTTTGTAAAAGAAAAGTCCGATTCTGAAAATAAGTACACTGAAACAGATATTATTCAGATGTTAAACTTTTTGTGGTGTTTGGAGGAAAGGTTTTTCGGCAAATTGTCGGAATTCCAATGGGGACCAATTGTGCCCCACTCCTTGCCGACATTTTCCTTTACTCGTACGAAGCTGAATTCATTCAATCTTTGGTCTCTGAAGGGAAAAGATACTTAGCTTCTGACTTCAACTTCACTTATAGATACATAGACGATCTTTTGTCCATCAATAATCCGAAATTCGCAGATTACCTGAGCAGAATCTATCCTTCAGAGCTTGAAGTCAAAGAAACTACAGAGACAAATAATTCAGCATCCTATTTGGACATAGTGTTGTCCTACGACACTGATGGTCACATGAACACCTCACTCTATGACAAACGTGACGACTTCAATTTCAGCATTACAAACTTTCCTTTTCTGAGTAGCAACATCCCTTCATCGCCTGCTTATGGCGTGTTCATATCTCAGTTGATACGCTATGCCAGAGCAAGTACGAAATATACGGATTTTGTTCTGAGAGCTAGGCGTCTTTCAGATAAGCTTCTCAGTCAGGGACTTCACTGAGGAAGTTCTACGGTCGATATGGGGAACTCGTCATACACTATAATGTCCCACTCTCCAGAATGGTGGGTGACATTCTGTCATAGACCATTTGAACCATCCAAGCCAAGATTGTACTCTATGTCTTCCGAAATGGAAGTTACCGGGTGTGACAGTTCTACCGAATTGAAGCGGCGGGTGTTGCATGCAAGCAGGAGATGCTTACTCTTCCTGGGCACCTGATCTCACTCCCATATCGGGAGTTCGCTTCTTTTCATGTGGTGGAGGTTTTTGTTTGTTTGCTTTGGTTCCTGTTTTGTCCTGATTTTGTATGCCTTCGGTTTCTGATTTTCTGAATTATCGATTTTGTGCTGTATACAGGGATATGGTCATTATCCATATTTGTCATCTAGGGACATCACCGTCAAGCCAGGAGAAATTTACTATGTTGAATCCAAAATCATCTCGTTTGTCATACACACTTGTATGAATTTTTCCATTGAGAACTTTGATGTTTAGGTCCAAAAAGGGTGTTTCTGTGTCTGTATTGTTTGCCTTGTTTAGAGTCAATTCTTGTGGATAAATAACATCTTTATACTTTTCAAAAACAGGATTATCGATAGCAAGAATATCATCCAGGTACCTAGAAGTACCAATGAAACATTTCACGTCATCATGTTTTCCTTGCTTTTGAAGATTTTGAATAAATTCTTTTTCATATGTGTATTAAAATGAATCTGCAACAAGAGGCGCACAGTTAGTACCCATAGGAATCCCTACAACCTGCTTGTAGAGATTCTCACCAAATCTTACATAAATGTTGTCAAAGTGGAAGGAAAAGGCACTACACAGGTCGCTACATGTCCATGATTTGTATCGTTTGTATTCTGTAGCGGAAAAGAACCCTTTGATTCAAATATACAAATATAAGTTTTCCCCTCTCGATTATAGCACCATTTAATAAGTTTGGAAGCGTGGTGTACATATTTGAAAAGGCGTATGAAGAAATCGTATTTGCTTAAAAAATTCTAGATTTCATTTTGTCAATCACATCCCCTGAAGTTTTAATAGACCAAAATAAATTTACATCATTCCTGTTCAGAACAGTTTCACAATATTTTGCAACATGTTCCTTTACCGCCGCGAGGGCTGACGTCAGATTTCTAGACAAACATGTAGTTGAGCAGTTGCTAGAATTAGCAATGTATCGACATTTGTAAGGAGATTTGTGCAGTTTCGGTATGCAGTATATTGTAGGAAGATCCAATTTAGAAATAGGGATGTTGAATGAAAACATTTCACTGTTATGTTTGCTCAAACTGTTGGGGACACTTTCATTGCTTTTGATATAAGTATTTGTAGACGAAAGTTCCGAAACTAAAGTTGATGTATAGTAACGTTTTTATATGATTATGGTGTTGTTGGCTGCTTTATCTGCAGGGGCGAAGACAAGTTTTTCATGTAAATTACGTAATTTTGATTTGAAATATCTTTCAGATCTACAATTTGGATTTTCAAAAAGATGAGGATTTTTGTGAAAGTTGTCTATTCGAATGTCAGTAATGTCCAAAATGAGGTTTTTCCAGTCATTCAGAGAATGCGATTCGACTCCTTCCGATTTACACCATCGTTTGGTATAGTTATCTAAAGCTTCCTTTAGTACTTCGCGACATTTAATAAAATCTATCTTGGATGGGATTCTATACTTAGGTCCTTTTTTAGGAGACCATGGAGCTGTCTGTCCTGGATTATTGAAAAATCACCTATAACAATATGACCAGCTGGTTTATATAGGTATTCAGACGCTGCACATTCTCAAGAAGCAGGACTTGGTTCGAGCACTTTAGGATCTGATGTTACTTTATTGTAGTTAAATACGAAATTCCTAATAGGTTTTTTATACTTGTAACAAATAAGAGGAGGTTCTAAATAGGCCTTATTGCCATTAACGTAAGAGTGACGTCCCTTGTGTAACTCTCTAGCGTGAAAATCACTAAGAGTACTTAGTTCGGGAAATTTCTGGGGGCAACGTTGCAAAGCGATAAAATATCATAGAACGCGTCGGGTTCTTTGCTCTGCTCTTCAATTCAATATTAAATTTGTCAATAGAATGTTGCATAGATCTTCTGTCTTTCCATATTACATTAGTTTTTGTTTCAAACATGTGAAAAATGACACGGAATCGGAGGAAAGATATTTCCAGATGTTCAATGATGGCATTGAACATAATTAGAATCAAAGGTGCACTGTCCTAAGACAGTAAATAGACCAATCCGATTGTGTGCACAATGATTTTGATAACTGATTCTTAAATTACATAGTATATTGGGGAAATGAAAAGCAAAGATTGTGTAAAACGGTTTAATTCAAGGGGGGGGGGTGTTCTGGACTGATGTCCGAGAACAAGCCCCCCCCCACCCCCCCAACCCCTGGGCCCGGTTTTCCTATTTGTTCAGTTCATGAGAAAACGACCTTCATCAAGGAGAATAGGCAAACCACAGGGGATTCCCAGCTCGACTGGCAGGGGTAGTATTTGGTATCCCAGGCAGTGTTTATGAAAAGTGCCGGATTACCGGCTATCTACAGCGGATTTTGTCAAAGTCCTGTGGATTTTTGTGGAAAATAGCATGTGTTTCTTTTACTTTTTCGAAAACAGTGCCACCTCAGTTTCGTTTCTTGCCAATTTTGGACTGTTGAAGTTCAAAACCTACAAGCTGAAGATTAAATGTACTGCAAAAAAAAAAAAAAAAAAAAAAAAAAAAAAAAAAAAAAAAAAACTTATGGAAGTCGCCATCTATGAAATGCTTGTGTTATCTTATCCCATGAATATTCAAATAGCTGAAAAAAATGAAAAATGTGCACTATTTTATGATGATGATCGCACCAGTAAAATTATATATAACATTTACGTTGAAGCTACCCTGGACACCCAACTACAGAAGGAGCAACCCCATCTCGTATACCCTTCCCCAATCGGCACTTCGTGCCTCGCATCGGCCCATTGGAATGAACCCCTCCCCCGGGCCACTTCAGTTCAACTCTGCATCCGCCCTGTTGTGTCCAAGGCTTTTAAAATGAATCGGTTTATATCATACTGAAATGTTGTTCACCTGTCTATATCATTAAAGTACGTTTTCATAGTTGAACATCTTCTCCACCATAATCGATGTGAAAAATAAATGAGAATTACGATAAGAAAATCAATGAATAATAATGTATAAGGGGGTAACTGAAGGCCACCATCGCGGCATGCCCTTTGCAGAAAAACATGCATTGATTTTAGACTGAGAGAGGGGCAAACACAACCCCCCCCCCCCACGCACACACACACACTACTGATGTTTCACATCTTTACCATGATTTTCAAATTCAATGGCAGATCTTGGTTTAGAAAAGGGTAGGCAAAACCTTTTTTTCTTTCAAAATCACAATACGCCACTCTTTAACTCCCCTCTCCTAAAATAATCGCATTCAAGTTATTATCCCTCGTTTCTTCCAGTATAATAATTGAATATACTAGTATTGTTTTCCTTCTTGAAGTTGCATCAAGTGTCAGATCACGACAGACAAGTTGTCAACACACAAACCGCAAACAAAAGAAAAAAAAAAAAGGATTATGGAAAAAAAAAATATAATAACAATTAAAAATAAAGTTGGAACAAATCACTCTGTCAAGTTCCAAACGTATATTTTTTAGACTTGTTTTTGTCGATGTAAAGAGTAACGATAAATTGTATTTGGAATGAATGTCGGACTCACTGGGAGGAAAACTTTGCGATAATAACGGGGGGGGGGGGTTAATTTCAAAATTACAATTTGGTAAAAGGTGGCCCGGGTTGTCTCTGACAATTAAATGAAAATTCATACTCTCTCCAAATTGATAAATCACCATAGAACATTTCCAACCCGACCATCATGTTTATTAGATTCAGATTTCAGTATATTAGAGTTATGATTCAGATTCTGTTATCATACTATCACTAGAATATTATCATAAACTGCATGGCGCAGAAAAAAACATGGTCATACGTTTCATATTTTTTTTAAGGTCTACATTAAAAAGATGATAGAATGTTTTTTACAACTGACACCCAATGGAGGGTCTCTTAAATACCAAATCATATAATTTTACACCATGAAAAAGACCCGTTCCTTACGGCACGTCTGGTTAGGAATTACCCCCCCCCCCCCCACCTTGTCATATCAGATGCGGATTTATTTTGACTTATATTCACAAGATAGGTTATAGATAAACGAATATGGCTGGATTTTTTTTGTCAAAAAATATTATATCAATGCAAGGAGGTTGGTGTTTTTTTTATCCAGCCCCCGGCTTTATTTACTGTCTTTCTCTCTGTCTTTGTTAAAGATTCGTTACATGTTTACTGTTTATTAATTA
>VSWD01000008.1:60789830-60808839 GCA_033119305.1 Pinctada imbricata | reverse complement strand
AGAAGGCATAAACATGTTTAATTTTGTAAACATCTTCAAATTGAATAATAATGTCTTAAATGAGACCAATGAAGAAGCGTACATCATTTAAGAGCAGATAAATTTACAGCATGGACCAGACATGCTCCATTCGGTTATTTAACCCTCGTTAGTGATCCTCAACCTAAACAATGCTATATCGGAAAAATCTGTGAGAATAATGTACTAAATGGGACATGACCCAGGTTTTAGAAATTTGAGACAATTTTGTAAACAAAAATGTTCAAATGTTTTTAAAGAAACGACCAACAAAATCAGGATAAAAAGAAAACAAAGAAAAACCTCAACCATATGAAAAGAAGCGAACACCCAATATGGGGGTAAGACCAGGTACCCAGGAATAGTCAGCATCTCCTGCTTGCATGCAAAACCCGTCGCTTCGATTCGGAAGAATTGTCACATCCGGAAAATAGAGACATGAATATTTCGTGTTTTGCATATTGCTTCTTGCTTCAAAGTAGATTTTACCAGCTGTTTTCCGTTGATTCTGGCTTTTTATCCAACCCTTTCAACTTATGTAGGCAAAGGAAGGCGAGTTTTTCAACAATGACTTCTCTATCTCCCGTCCTACAATTGGTAAGTGACAGCTTTCAGTTTATCTGAAGAGAGTTTTGATGGAGCACATTAATCTGAAAGTTTTTCTCTCTCCATTTTAGCTTACTGAGGCGAAACTCAAGTGAGCTATTGTCATAGCACACCGTTCGGTGTCTGTCCTCCGTCGTAAACGTTTCACATGTTCGACTTCTTCTCCAGAACCACTGAAGGGATTTTGATGAAACTTGGTAGGAATGAAGTACTCATGGTACCCTACATGTGTTGATGTTTGTCGTCCGGATCCATTGACAGGTTGCGCCACCATAGCCAAAAGTAGGTCACGGGGGAACCCTCCTTTGGCAAACTGAAAACTGAAAGAACCGAAGCACATATTCATATTGACGAACCGAAAGCATCAGAGTGTTCCAGAAGGATGTCTTAAAAAGTGTTGTTATTTTTGGGTCCACTCCGAAATGCTCATTTCTGAACTATTTCTTTGAATAACTCTATAAATGTGTGATTTTGTGCACTCATTTACTGCATATTATTTATGTTACTTAATGGTTTTATATTGATTTTAGAAACCAATTTTATTTTTTCGGATTTTTATGACTTTTTTCTTATGCAAAAATGGAAAGGTGTGTGTGTATTCGGGGGGTGTATTTTCATTCATCCAGAACCACTGAAGAATGAAGTAATCATGGTCCCCTACAAGTGTTGTTGCTTTTCGTCGGAATCCATTAAAAGGTTGCATCACCACAGCTAAAAGAAGGTTACAGAGCATACCCTCCTTTTGACAAACTTCTTCAGAACCGTAGCACATATTGACAAACTGAATGCATCAGGATGTTGTAGAAGGATGTCTTAAGAAGTGCTGTTATTTTTGGTTCTACTCCAAAGTCAAGTTTTTGACGCGTGTTTTGGTGTCTTTTAGGACTTGGTCAGAAATGCTCATTTTTTTCACTTTTTCTTGAAATAATTCCATAATTGTATGATCTTCTGCGCTCATTTATTGCATTTTATTCATATTTAAGTGTCTAGATGCTTTGATATAAATTATATGTTATAATCGTTTTTAAGGTATTTTTATGATTTAAAAAAAATATGAATAGATGTTTACTGTGCACATGGACCCAAGGGTTGTGGGTTCAAATTCAGGTACCGGAACCCTCAAATTGTTTCCTTCCTTTTTTTCATTTTTCCATTTTGTTAGTTTTTATGCACTTTCAAATCATCTGAATATCTTTAATTTCATTTTTGACCAAACAAGTATTTCTTTAATTTCCATTCCATTTTCCGCAATTAATCATAATGTTATCAAGAGTTGTCTTTCTTACACCAATGAACAAGTACGAATATCAGAATGCTTTACTTAAGATTATGCGTATCAGGTGATCGTTGTGGCCCCTTGTTTTCTTGGGATATATGAAAATAAACAATTACCACATTATAAATTCAAACTAAGATGAGGACAGATAACTCAAGTTCTGCACTTCACCACCTCTTCTATTCATGCGCGGATCCAGCGGGGGAAGGGGGGGGGGGGCAGGGGGTCTAGACGCCCCCTGAGATTTTTGGAGATGGGGTCCAGCTTTGACCCATTCCTAATGGAAAGGGGTCTAAAATGCATAAAAAGGCTTTAAAACCTAAAATTTCGACTCGATTCGCTCGTCATTTACAAATACACAATTTTTTTCTGCACAATTCCTTAATTATTTTCAACTTTTTATACTAAATAATTTTATGATTATCTTGGACCTCGGGATCTCACATTTTCAACAGTCACTTACTTCATAGGATGTCACCTCCCTCATCTTTTTCAAGGTTTTGTCATTTTAGCATGTCTGATTATTTGGGAAAATGACACATCTCTTATCTTTTTATTCTCATAAAATAAAGACTAGAAATAATGTAAATTAATCACAATTTTCGCAGCTCGCTCCGCTCGCCGATATAAATAATCATCTCGATCGAGTCGAGACAAATTAATATTTCACTTTTCAGGCTCGCTACTCTCGCCGATTCTTCATAGAAATAAATTTAAAAAGAAAGCTAACAAAATTTTACATGATATCCACCCCCCTCCAAAATCAACCTTAAATGCAAATGTTGCCCCTACCCCCGTGGCCTCCCCGTGTTATGCATCGAATTATACCTAAATGATGGGTGGACTTCCTAAAATGTTGGACCCCCTCTGACCAAAAAATGCTGGATCAGCGGGCGCTATTATTATAACATGATTGCTAGACAGAGTCTGCAAAATCTACTGGATTTTACCTCCTCAGAGAGAGGGTCGTGAAATTTGAGGTTTTGCCTTTAGGATTTGGTCTGACCCTAACCCAGCCATTATCCGTCCAAGAGCCATCAGAAGCTTAGTTTTGGCAAGTATTTTGGACAAACAATAAGGCGAAACAATGGTTGAAGTCCGTGTACATGTAATCTGTTGAATTTTCTACAATCTACCATCAACAATAGCTTTATGATTGCACACTGATCCTGCTGCTGTTGATTCAGACTAAGCTCTTTCATGTGGCAAAAATATGTGTTATACGGTAAGCAATTAGTGTCAAGTGAACATCAGGTTATTCCAAAATAAGTTTGCTATTCTAACTCAACATCTCAGTCTGTGGATATTGTTGACTCCAGCGTCCGTCGTCCGTCCTCTGTCGTCCGTTTTAACATTTTCGACATTTTCCCCACAACCACACAAGGGATTTTAATGAAACTTGGAAGGAATGAAGTAATCATGGTGTCCTACAAGTGTTATTTGTCGTTCGGATCCGCTAACAAGTGTTGCCACCACGGCGTTACCCTCCTTTCACAAACTTCTTTAAGACCGAATCACATATCGACAAACCAAAAGCATCAGAATGTTCTCGAAGGATGTCTTTAGAAGTGTTATTTTTGTTCCACTCCGAAGTCAAATTTTTGACGCATTTTGATGTCTTTTCGGACTTATCAAGAAATGCTCCTTTTTAATTGTTTCGAATAACTCAATTAATGTGTGATTTTGTAAATGACAAAAATAGATAATGACCTTATCCCTATATCAGCACAAAATCGATAAATCTAGAAATCATAAACCGAAGGCATACAAAATTAGGATAAAACAGGAACCAAAGCAAACAAACAAAAACCTTCACCATGAAAAGAAGCGAACTCCCGAAATGGGAGTGAGATCAGGTGCCCAGGAAGAGTCAGCATCTCCTGCTTGCATGACCTGCCGCTTCAATTTGGTAGAATTGTCACATCTGGTTACTTCCATTTTTGAAGCTATAAAAGAGTTAAAGAAGATCCTGACGATAATCTCAACAGCACTCAAAATAGAGCACAAAATTAAACATCGACGGACCCTAGCAAGCTAAAGGTGGAATCAGGTGCCCGCACCCGCCGTCGATGTCTAAGCATGGGAATGAAAATATAAAAGTACAATCTTTTGTTGGACAGTACAAATGGTCATTGAAAGAATATCATCCACCCTTCTGGAGAGTGGGACATGATAGTGTATGACGAGTTCCCCATATCGACCGTAGATCTTCCTCAGTGACGATGTTAGTCGGTAACAAACGTATCACTGACTGAGATCAGAATAAAATCTGTATATTTGGTACTTGCTCTGGCATAGCGTATCAACTGAGATATGAACACGCCATAAGCAGGCGATGAAGGGATGTTGCTACTCGGAAAAGGAAAGTTTGTGATGCTGAAATTGAAGTCATCTGAACAGACTATTGCTATTTTGTCAGCTAAAAAGGCGAACAGCTCAGATTTGTTGTTCTCATAAAAGAATACCAGTTTTGAGAATTTTTTCTACTCTCTGTAACCCTTCTGCGGGACCCAAATCCTCTTTTCAATCGTGTTTCAGCTTTTAAGCTGTCAGGTTTGTAAACATCAAAAATTAAGTTGACCCTTTGAACTGAAAGCTTTATCTTATCTGCAAATTCATTAAAAGTTTTTGAGATCTGTGGAACACATGCATTTACCAGGAAAGAACCATCAATATAATAAATTTCACACCCGCGTCTGGAATAGAGCCAGGAAGAACAAATTGATTATCAAAAAATGACACAAGTTGAGATTTTTGAGCGTGAAGTTTTCCATTATCACTGAGAGCAGCATGGGGATTCTGATTTTCATGTTTGAAGAATTCCTGCAGATCACATTCTCTAGCCATTAAAGATAAAAAGCTTAGAGAACAACATACTGTTATCTTTTGCGATTTCATGTTTTAGATCTTCCGAAGATAGTTCTATTCTTCTCGATTGCTTCGTAGAATTTGCCTTCCTGTCCTTCCTTCAACTCTCTTCTGAAATCAACGTACCTTGAACTCCCAGTCTCTAGATGTAGAATCACCTTTTCAGCAGCACTTGGATGGGCAGCAGCATAGGTGTCCAAAGCAAACAGCATATTTGTTTCTTCCATAAAAGGATTTTTAATTATATGCAGGTCTTTTGCTCCACATTCACGTAGTTTCCCATACTGAGAGACAAGCTCACTGACTTCAGGACCTACAGCCATCCTTTCCTTAGTGCTGCGGGATCCTTTGTTACACACACATGGCTCCGCCTACGCCGTTTACATGAATGTTTTTGCTCGTGAGCTTGATCAATTGCTATGAAAATCCCCTGTTAGTTTTATACACCACAAAATATTTCCTTTCTGACATTCACTAGCAATATTTGGTTGGATGTCTTTCAGTAAAAGCATATCTCTGGAATGAACAGGAAGCCACTTTGCATAATTGATGTTGTTGTTTGCAAAGAAGTATGGAATCAGTTCATGCAGTGCTTGAATAGTGCTTTTGACAGTGTTTTAAATGTCCTTCACTGACATAGTCGCCATAACACTTTCTGTATATAGACATTACCACAGACAGTACATGTTTTTAAGATATAGTTTTATATATTGATCAGAGGAGTATACATCCCCTGTTTGGCAAGCCGCTCCTGCCGTGGACATCCACGACAGGAGCGGCTAGCCAAACAGGGGATGCATACTCCTCTGATCCTCTGGCACCTGATCCTACCTCTAGCTTGCTAGGAGTCTGTCAATGATCAATTTCGTGTTCTATCGTAAGTGCTGTTGAGATTGTCGTCAGGATATTCTTTATCTCTTGAATGTTTAGCTCCAAATTCGCTTCTCTAAATGATCTTACTCAACAGAAAATGGCCAATTCATTTCAATCCCGTGCGATCTGTACACCATTCGGATAACTGCAGCCCCATTATCCCTGGCTCGGCTCTCCCGCGCTGGCACATCCTGTCAATTCAGGTGCGGCTACCTAATGTTATCACAATCACATACTGGTTATATACGCGATTATTTTCGTGGATATATAGTTAGGTAGCATTTGGGATACTCAATTCCCAAAATGGACCAATAAGCTGAAACTGAGCCCCATGCTGAGTTTCACAGCAGTGATGTCAGTGTGCCCTGATAGTGCTAAGACGTACACTCTTTTACATCACTCCTTAGAATTCTAGTTCAACCTGCACTATTGAAGTATTTCTAAAATGTGTTGTTTTCCAGAGATTTGATGCTAAATGGCGTTTCGTGAACGTATTTGAAATCGTACCACTTAAAAAAGAAAAATATAAGAAGATTTGGGATTTTTCTAGGAAACAAGGTTTTTTCGTTTTATGGCGGCCATTTTGACAAAATGGCTGCCATTCATATGATTTCTTATAATAAGAAAATAAAGGGAATGTAGACCATGTAACTAAAGTCAATCTTTCCGGTATTTGGCTGCTTTAGGGTGAATAAATACACGTTTATCTATAGAATAATTTAGAAACTTACCAATTTGGCCGCCATCTTGAAAAAAATGAGTTTGAGTTTTTGAGTGGCTTACAGCTGATTTTGTTAAAGAGGTACTTTTTTTACCTTCATACCAAATTTGGTGCTTGTATCACAAAGTGAAAGATTTTTCCAGTAATCTGCTGGGCTAAAGGAAGCGAGAGCTGATTTGTGGTTATCTATTATGTTTAACGTCTTCAAATTCATTTCAGAGGCAGAAAGCTTTATTGGGGTGTAAGTGGGATTTTCAGGTGTCGAATTTAAACCCAACTATTTAACAAGACTGTCGAAATAGTACTTTTGCAAGTAAATGTATAATTATTTGAGGCTTTGTCTGCTGGTGTGATGACATAATGTTATTGGAGGTAGGTAAGCTCTGTGATAACCTCAGGGTCTTTAAAGATAGACTCGAATCTGGTGTTCACAGTTAATTTTAATCGGTAAATTCTATATAAAAGTAACCTTCTAATGGATTTTATCCATTCGGAAAGGGTGTTGATCTGTACATCCTCTTTCTTTGCCCTCACATATTCCTCGCAAGAGTCCATGATGATTTTGAAATTTTGGTTCCAGGTAGAGGATTTACTTTCTCTGTATTCGGGACCCTTTTTTAAAATTCTCTCAACTTGTCGTTCTTGACTGCATTTAATGCATACAATGTATATGTCATATTAATGTCATCTGACGATTTCATCATAATTTTGTTGAAAATTTTATTTTTCTGATTTTACTTCATTCACTGCATTTACTTGTATGTCATATTTATGTCATATAACTATTTCATAATGATTATGTTGAAAATTTCATTCTTCTGATTTTTCATGAATTTTTTCTTGTGCAAAAATGGTATTGGGATTTTCATACATATCGGACATCTCCAGATTTACAGAAGGGATTTTAATGAAACTTTAATGAGGGCACATGCTGCCAAGTTCGATCAATTTCGGTTGGTCGTTTCTTCAAACGTATTTGAACATTCTGTCTACAAACTTTTCTCAAATTTCTAAAATCTGGGTCCTGTAGCATCATACCCAAGCCATTTTGCTACGTCTTTTGGTATATTTAGGATATAATTTTAGGACATGAGCGGACAAAGCCTCAAATAAGTACACATTTACTTGCAAAAAGTACTATTTCGACAGTCTAGTTAAAGAGTTGGGTTTAAATTTGACACCTGGAAATCCCACTTACACCCCAAAAAAAAAACCTTTGTGCCTCTGAAATAATAGATAACCACCAATTAGCTCTTGCTTCCTTTGGCTTCGACACTAACAATTTAGATTTAGATTTACCATACTTATACTGCATACCTAAACTGCATAAGAATCCGTACAAACAACGTTTCATCGTTGGTTCCTCAAAATGTTCTACCAAATCTGTATCGATCTTACTCACCAAAGTTTTATCTGAAATCAAATCTGGGCTTACAAAATATTGTTCGACAGTATATTCTCGCAGTGGTATCAACCAGATGTGGATTTTAAAGAATTCGAAGGAACTTGTAGAACATCTGAAATCCACTCATTTTAGTAGAGTCCATTCGATCAAAGCCTTTCGACACTTTACACTACAATTCCACATTCTAAATTGAAAGAAAGACTCGCATAAATTATAAGTAATGCGTTAACAAGTAAGAACGGTAATCGCAAATACAAATTTATTGTTGTTAACTATGACAAAACCTACTTTGTAAAAGAAAAGTCCGATTCTGAAAATAAGTACACTGAAACAGATATTATTCAGATGTTAAACTTTCTGATCGACAACATTTTTGTGGTGTTTGGAGGAAAGGTCTTCCAGCAAATTGTCGGAATTCCAATGGGGACCAATTGTGCCCCACTCCTTGTCGACATTTTCCTTTACTCGTACGAAGCTGAATTCATTCAATCTTCGGTCTCTGAAGGAAAAAGATACTTAGCTTATTACTTAAACTTCACTTACAGATACACAGATGATGTGTTGTCCATCAATAATCCAAAATTCGCGGAGTACCTGAGCAGTATCCTTCGGAGCTTGAAGTCAAAGAAACTAAAGAGACAAATAATTCATCATCTTATTTGGACATAATTTTGTCCTACGACACTGATAGTCACATGAACACCTCACTCTATAACGAACGTGACGACTTCAGTTTCAGCGTTACAAACTTTCCTTTTCTGAGTAGCAACATCCCTTCATCGCCAGCTTATGGCGTGTTTATATCTCAGTTGATACGCTATGCCAGAGCAAGTACCAAAGATACGGATTTTGTTCTGAGAGCTAGGCGACTTTCAGATAAGCTTCTCAGCCAGGGATATGTTTGTGACCGACTAACATCGTCACTCAGGATGTTCATACACTATGATGTCCCGCTCTCCAGAATGGTGGATGATATTCTGTCATTCTGCCATTTGAACCATCCAACCAAAGATTGTACTCTATGTCTTCCGAAATCGGAAGTAACCGGATGTGACAATTCTACCGAATTGAAGCGGCGGGTGTTGCATGCAAGGTCAAGGTGAAAGGGCTTGGCTCAATGATTGTATATATGAAGTTTGAACTGTCAAGGTCAAATTGTCTTTGTTCTATAGGCAAAAGTTTGTAGTGACCTTGAGAATCATAATGTGACCTTGAAACTAGGTCATCATCAATGACTACCTATTAGTAGCCTACCATCCAAGTTTCAACTCAAAATCTCAAAAACTGTAGAAATTGGCACTGTGCCAATTTAAAGTTCCATTTTCAACTCAAAATAGCACGAAAACCGTAAATATTTTATCGAGCATGTAAGCGTATAAAAGTTTGCAAATTTCCCAAAGAACAATATAAAACAAATTTCGTTCAAATCGTACGGTTAGTTTAGGAGTTAGAAGGTTTTAAAGATTTTGCCTTTGATGACCTCTAGCGGGGACATATATGAACTTTTCGACAAAAAAAAAAAAAAAAATAAATAAAAATGAAGATCCTTATTTGCTCTTTCTTATGACACTTTCCATTTTATCCTATGATGCCGTACTTTGTTGTAACGTCTCTGGAAATGCTTGGGGGTAAGAATAATAATAATAAGAAGAATAAAGACTAGATGGCTACTGTTGCAAGCAACAGACGTATTCCTCCTTTATCAGACCTTCCTCGGAACTGAAGTGTTAAAATCCGAACAAAGAAGATGGAAAAGAGAATAGTTGCTTCAGTACCTTATTTACTTATGAGTCAAAAGAGCTTATCTAATTTGGGACTCTTATTTATTTTCGACAAAATAGAAGAAAAAAAGTAATAAATACCTTTCATGTTTACGAAAGCTTTTAAATTCCATGCTCTATCAATATCAAATTCCCTTACAATTACTTTCTCAAAACAGAATTGCACAATGATTTTGCAATGAGATAATTTCTATTAATAGAAAATGACAACAACATGAAAGTACAGATATGTAATGCTACTAAGAAAAAAAAAAAGAGAACAAGAATAGAAGAGTTATCTTTCTTATACTATGTTAAGTTCAAATAAGAAGGACTACATGTGTGAAGAATAAATAGTATAGGACAAAAAGTGTGAATTCTACAGGAGTAAATTATTGTAATGACACTGAGAATGATTATTTGACCTTGTAGCAATGTCATGGATGAAAGATAAGTATTGTGATCATTCTCATCACGATTGATCTTAATCTGAGCAAAGCGCAATATCTAATCAACCAAAGTCGGTTGTGATCTTGAAAAATCGAACAAATGACCTTGAGTCAAGGTCATGGTGAAAGGGTTTGATGCAAGGAATATTTGTGAAAAATTTGAACTCACAAGATCAAACACTCTTTGTTTTATTGACTAAAGTTTGTTGTGACCTTGAGAATGAGAATTTGACCTTGGGTCAAGGTCAAGATGAAAGAGCTTGGCCCAAGTATTATATCTATAAAGTATGAACTCTGAATGTCAAAGGCTTTGTTCTATAGGCAAAAGTTTGGTGTGACCTTGAGAATGAAAATTTGTCCTTGGGTCAAGGTCAAGTGATAAAGCTTGACTGAACAATTATATGTATGAAGTTTGAACTCTGAAGGCCAAAAAGTCTTTGTTCTAAAGGCAAAAGTTTGTTGTGACCTTGAGAATCAGAATTTGACATTGGGTCAAGGTAAAGGTGAAAGAGCTTGGTTTAACAATAATATGTATGAAGTTTATACTCTGAAGGTCAAATAGTCTTTGTTCTATAGGCAAACGTTTGTTGTGACCTTGAGAATAATAAATTGACCTTGAAAGTAGTTCAACATGAAATGACTACCTATTAGTAACCTACCATCCACGTTTCAACTGAAATTCTCAAAAACTGTAGAAATTGGCACTGTGCCAATTTAAAGTTCTATTTTCAACTTGAAATAGCGCGAAAACTGTAAACATTTTATCAAGCATGTAAGCGTATAAAAGTTTGCAAATTTCCCAAAGAACAATATAAACAAATTTCGTTCAAATCGTACGGTTACTTTAGGAATTATAAGTGTTTAAAGATTTGACCTTTGATGACCTCTAGCGGGGGCACATATGAACTTTTCGATAACAAAAAAATTTTAAATCAAGATCTTAATATGCTCTTTCACTTGGTATTTTCCATTTTATCATATGATGCGATACTTGTCATGTAAAGAGTCCGGAAAGGTTGGGGGTAAGAATAATAATAAGAAGAATAAAGAAAAGACAATACAATAACAGAAAGGATTCCGACGGAATAGTCGGAATCTTTAAAAAGAAAATACAATAACAGAAAGGATTCCGACGGAAGTCGGAATCCTTAACTAGATGGCTACTGTTGCAAGCAACAGACGGATTCATTCTTAATTAGACCTTCCTCGGAACTGAAGTGCTAAAATCCGTATAAAGAAGATGGAAAAAAAATAGTTGCTTTAGTACCATATTAACTTCAGCAAATAAGTCAAAAGAGCTTATGTCTAATTTGGGACTCTTAATTATTTATCAACAAAATAGAAGAAAAAAAAAATAAATACCTTTCATGTTTACGAAAGCTTTAAACTCCTCGCTGAATCAATATCTGATCCTTTACTATGACTTTCTCAAAAAAGAATTGCACAATGATTTTGCAATGAGATAATTTCTATAAATAGAAAATGACAACAACATGTAACTACTGATATGTAATGCTACTAAGAATGAAATAGAAAGAAACAGATAACAAGAATAAAAGAGTTATCTATCTTACTATGTTATGTTCAAATAAGAAGTACTACTTGTGTGAAGAATAAATAGTTAATGACAAAATCCTGTGAATTCTATAAGAGTAAATGGTTGTTATGACCTTGAAAAAGTTTATTTGACCTTTAACCAAGGTCATGGATAAAAGATAAGCATTTGAGTTTATTATCATCAAAATTCCTCTTAATCTAATCAAAGCTCAACATTTTATAGACAAAAGTCTGTTGTGACCTTGAAATCGAACAAATGACCTTGGGTCAAGGTCAAGGTGAAAGGACTTGATGCAAGGAATATTTGCGCCAAGTTTGAACTCTCAAGGTCAAATGGTCTTTGTTCTATAGGCAAAAGTTTGTTGTGACTTTTTTTTGCTTATTTCTGATTGGCGGAGACGTATTAAGACATTTATTGATTTTCCGAGGGAAAAGTCTGTTTTCAGGATTTTCCATAAAAACACAAAATGTGCCCTTTAAGCTATGGTTTTGCTTTATTATGTCTCCCCCCCCCCCCCCCACGGGGAGGAGACATATTGGTTTTGCCTTCGTCATCCGTCTGTCTGTCTGTCCGTCTGTCCGTCTGTCACACATCGTGTCCGGACTATATCTCCTGAACCGTTTGCCCGATCACTTTCATATTTTAGTATGTTGTTGCTTATAACCCGAAGGTTTCACATCACCTTGACCCAAGGTCATGTGACCAAGGTCAAGGTCACTTAGGGCAATTTTAAAGAAATTGTACATGCATTCCTGTTCGGGCTATATCTCTTGAACCGTTTGCACGATCGCTTTATATTTTAGCCTTTTGTTGCTTAAGACCCGAAGGTTTCACATCACGTTGACTCAAGATCATGTGACAAAGGTCAAGGTCAATTAGTATACATGTATTTTAAATGACATTGTATTTGTTATGTGTATTATGTCCAGGCTTAATCTTTTGAACTGTGATCGGATCATTTCATATTTTAGTATGATGGTGCTGATGACCCAAAGGTTTCACACCACCTTGATCCAAGGTCATATAACTAAGGTCAAGATCAAGGTCAAGTTTTACATTTTTTAATGAAATTGTAAATGCCATTGAGTCTGGGCTATATCTGTGGAATCGTATACTGGATCACTCTGATAGTTTAGAATGCTGTTGCTCAGGATTGGAAGGTTTCTTATCATATTGACCCAAGGTCATGTGCCCAAGGTCAAGATCATTTAGTTCTTTTTAATGAAATTGTACGTACTAATCTTGTCCGGGCTATATCTCCTGAACCCTTCTTACAATTGTTTTCATATTTTAATACGTTGTTTCTCAGGACTAAATGTTTCTTATCACATTGTTCCAAGGTCACATGATTAAGGTCACTTCTTACTTTGGTAATGAAATTGTATATGCTAATCATATCCAGGCTGAAATTGTTATGCTTAACATGTTTAGGCTTTATATTTTGAATCGTGTATCCAATCACTAATTCAATTTTTGTTGCTCATGATCCATACAATGTATTTTTCAGATCACCTATATCCAAGGTCATGTGACCAAAGTCAATTTCACTAAATATGCTTATAATGAAATTGTATATACTTATCATGTTTGGGCTTTACCTCAAACAATACAATGAATCACTTTCATGTTTTAGTATGATGTTGCCCATGACTCAAAGGTTTCACATCATCTTGGCCCAAGGTCAAAGTAACTTAGAGGGAGGGGGAGACATCTGTTTTTTCTGAAAAAAACATTTAATTTAATTTTCAACTGTTATATATTTAAACGTCTTCAAATTGAATAGCATCATTTAGGAACAGATAAATTGGCAACATGGACCTGACATGCACGTTTCGGGTACTTAACCCTCGTCAGTGATTCTCAAATCTAAACAATGTAATATGCCAAAAAAGTATGAAAGTTACTATGTCGAAAAAACGTATCGAAAGACTTAGCCGGATGGGTGGGATAAGATGTTACAGGACCCACGTTTGAGTAATTTCAAGAAATTTTCATAACAGAAATTTTAGAATGCGTTGAAGAAACGATCAACCGAAATTGATCGAACTTGGCTACATTTGCCCTCGGGGACTCCTGGTCCACCAGCAGTGACACTCACCAAGTGGTATAAATGTAAACGTCTTCAAATTGAATAGCATCATTTAGGAACAGATAAATTGGCAGCATGGACCAGATATGCACGTTTCGGGTACTTAACCCTCGTCTGTGATCCTCAAATCTAAACAATGTAATATGCCAAAAAAAGTATGAAAGTTACTATGCCGAAAATGCGTACCGAAAGACGTAGCCGGATGGGTGGGATATGATGCTACAGGACCCACGTTTTAGAAATTTCAAGAAATTTTGATAACAGAAATTTTAGAATGCGTTGAAGAGATAGACGATCAACCGAAATTGATCGAACTTGGCTACATGTGCCCTCGGGGACTCCTGGTCCACCAGCAGTGACACTCACCAAGTGGTATAATTTAAACGTCTTCAAATTGAATAGCATCATTAAGGAACAGTTAAACCGGCAACATGGACCAGACATGCACGTTTCGGGTACTTAACCCTCGTCAAATCTAAACAATGTAATATGCCCAAAAAATATGAAAGTTACTATGTCAAATGCGTACCGAAAGACGTAGCCGGATATTTCTTCTGTCAAATGTTAAACGTCTTCAAATTCAATAGCATCATTTAAGAAAAGCGAAAATATCAGCGTCAAACTAGTAATATATAACTTCTATATGGGCCAAAAATGAAATCTAGGTAACGTATTTGTCGGTAACGTATCTGTTGTTTAGCTGCATTTTCTGGTTTACTTTGTATGTTTCCTCATTCTTATTAAAAACCAACCGTCGTTTTGAACCAACATTCACTCCATCTAGTCCATAAATAGCCAAATACCATTAAATATTTCTGTATAGGCTGCGGACACACTTTAACGGAGACTGTACCATAAATGAAATTTTTTTTGTTTTAGATATTTGCTATTTTCTTATGTTTCATTCAACTTGCCATGAAAATGTATGGTCCCGATTAATGCCGAAGTGTTCGGCCAACTTCGTGATATTTAATTTGTCTGTTATCAAAACAACCGAAAGAAGAGTATTAATCCCTAATGCCTTAACTGCAAATGGATGTAGATTATACTTTACAATTGATCGAATATTATAATGAAACAATTCCTTCCTCTCTTACAAGTTTGCTTGGGGAAGTAACCATAGAATTACAAGGAAAGACATTTCTGTTACTAATGATCAAAAGGATCTCGATTCGGAATTTTAAAATGCACCGCTAAATTTGCCATGTAATATTAAACGCAAGCTAGAATTCTTGTGATAATTTTCTTACCGTTGATTAAATTCCTCTTTCTTAAAATTTTCTCTGAAAGTTGATCGGACTCCCCAGGTAATTGCATGCATCGGCTCGCAATGCAAATCACAGAAACATCCCAAGGTGGCGTATGTTATCTAGATACCTACACTTTTTATTCTGAATATAACAGCCGACCTTCCAGAGCTGACCGCGAGTGCACACATTTGAAGTGATGAGCAAGACAATAAAAGGAAATATAGGGAGTGACTAAATGAAACCCGTCAAACTCCTAACGTGATCTTTTAGAATGTAATTTATTTGGTGATGGCTGTACATATAATGCAAATGAATAAATGAGAAGGGTGAAATTTCTTTAAATGGCATCTTTGACACGGGATATATTTTACTATCCGGATCTGCAAGGTTGTTTCATGATAACACTATTGCCATTACCCATGAGAGCAGTAATAAGTCAACATCTCTAAAATACAACTAAATATTGCCGATGTTTATATGTAATTAATTGGGATAAACTTGAAAATATTTCTTCAAATTAATCACAACAAATTGAATTAAAAAAAAAAAAAAAGATAGTACAAGAGGGCGCTACTGAAATATAGTGTGGTACATTATAATTGGTTTGAATTTTTCATCAAGAAGGTAAAGAGTTGGAACACTATAGTTCTTCCGAAATATTAGACCTGATGAAAAATGCGCTTTTTTCTTCTGACGAAAAAAAATATACATTGTATATAAACCCAAATCATTATAGATAAAAACCTCTATAAATTGAAGTAGTTTCTTTTGGAACAAAGGAGGGGATCTCCAACAACACCAGATTGCAGCACCCATAGCAAAACCCCAAAACACCCAATGGAAAACTCAGAGCAGACCCGCACAGAAAGAGACACAAAGGGACATGGAACATCAACGCACAACACAGAATTTCAAACATCAACACAAAAGACGCACACATTAACCAACGAGACCAAAAGGTAAACGGTGCCGACTTAGGACGGCCATTTGCCATGAAAATAGCAGAAATCGTGGTTATCCTGGATTTCTTGCGCATAACCCTCCCACTTTTCCGATTACCAGAGGTCTCGAAGAACGTACAATTGTGGTGTAAGACAACCACCTCACTGTTAGATGACCACACAAAAACAAGAACGCAAAACGCAGGGGCCCAAGCAACACGGATGAATATATAAATAGATATAAAAGAGGGCATAAGTAATACTATCCGTGCTCTGCCGGCTGTAGCGAGCTCATGTATGTTATGACTCGAGGAGTCTGACTGATATTCAGGAGGTCGGGCCCCTGTCTTCTCTAAAGAGGTTTGGACAGGGTCCATCATGGAGTCCCATCGTCACAGTCAGTTATAGTGCAAGCTTTAAGGATGCGCTGGTAAAAGACTGTAGCTTGGTCAAGTACCAAGCCTAGTGTCCGTCTGGTGATATTAGGATCATATCCACGGTATTAAAGGCGTTTGATGTTTCTGGCGCATTTTCGATGTTTATGCTGTCTACCTTTGACCCTTCTTATTTTGTTATGTCACCGTAAAATTTAGGTTGTGAAATACCCAAAGTAATATACTCTGTTGCTTGTATTGGTCCGAATTTCAATAGACGATGACAATTATTTTTGTAAAATTTCCAGATAGTCTTTACAGCTTTGTGAAAGCGAAAACCTTGACCTAAGAGTTTCTTGGTAATTTGTAAATTTCTACTATGAAAACCCAAAACATCAGTACATGCTCTAACACACCGGATGAGCTGTGAAATGTAGATACCATATGACGGTAATCTAGGAACATCACCGTCATGCCAGGGGGAAATTACTGTGTTGAATGCAAAATCATCTCTTTTGTCATACACACTTGTATGAATCTCTCCATTAACAACTTTGATATTTAAGTCTAAAAATGGTGTTTCTGTGTTTGTAACGCTTACCTTGTTTAGAATCAATTCTTATGGATAAATAGCATTTTCATTCTTTTCAAAAACAGGATTGTCGGTAGTAAGAATATCATCCAGATACCTAGAAGTACCAATTGCACATTTCACATCATTATGCTTTTGAAGATTTTGGATATATATTTTTCATACGTGTATAAAAAGAAATCTGCAACCAAAGGCGCACAATTAGTACCCATAGGGATTCCTACAACCTGCTTGTAGAGTTTCTCACCAAATCTTACATAAATGTTGTTCAAGAGGATGGACAAGGCAATATACAGGTCACCACATGTCTATGATTTGTATGATTTGTATTCTGTGGCGGAAAAGAAACCCTTTGATTCAGATGTAGAAATATAAGTTTTCCCCTCTCGATCAAAACACCATCTAATGAGTTTGGACAGTCGATCATTAATTTTGTCGTGAGGATGCGTGGTGTACATATTACAAAAGACGTATTAAGAAATCGTATTTGCTTGAAAATTTCTTGATTTCATTATGTCAATCACATCCTCAGAAATTTTAATAGTCCAAAAGAAGTTTACACCTTTCCTGTTCATTACAGTTTCACAGTATTTGACCACATGTTCCTTTATAGCCGTGAGTGCTGACGTCAGATTTCTAGACAAAATTGTAGTTGAACAGTTGCTAGAATGAGCAATGTATCGACATTTGTAAGGAGACTTGTGAAGTTTTGGTATGCAGTATATTGTAGGGAGATCCAATTTAGAAATAGGGATGTTAAATGAAAAAAAAAATAACTGTTATTATTGCTCAAAACTTTGGGGACACTTTCACTGCTTTCGATATAAGTGTTTGTAGAGGAAAGTTCCGAAACTAAAGTTAATATGTAATAGCGATTTCAAATGATTATGGTGTTGTTTGCTGCTTTGTCTGCAGGCGCGAAGACATATTTTTCATGTAAATTACGTAACTTGAATTTGAAATATCTTTCAGATAAGAACTTGGAGATCCCCTCCTTTCTTGGATTTTCAAAAAAAATGAGGATTTTTGTGGTAGTTTTCTATTCGAATATCGGTAATATCCAAAATGAGGTTTTTCCAGTCATTCAAAGCATGCGATCGACTCCTTCCGATTTACACCATCGTTTGGTATAGTTGTTTTCCTTTAGCACTTCGCGACATTTCATAAAACCTACCTTGGATGGTATTCTATACTTTGATCCTTTTTTGAGAAGACCACGGAGCTGCCTGTCTTGGATAAATGAAAGGTCACCTGCAATATTATGACAGCTGGTTTATATAGATATTCAGACGTGGCACATTCTCAAGAAGCAGGACATGATTTAAGTTTTGATCTGATGTAACTTTGTTGTTACAGTAGTTAAAAACGAAATTTCGAATATGTATCTAATATTTGTAACAAATAAGAGGAGTTTCTAAATTCTCAAAATATTGAGGAATGGCACTTTGTACGCGATGATCCCGAAAAAAAATAGAGATGTTCAGAAAATCAAAACCTTTGTTTATAAATGGAATTTTTATGAATCGTCTTTTAGGGGAGGTGTTTTTCAGCAAATGCCAGTTAATCGATATGTTAAAAAACAAGTACATAGTGCTTTTTGTATTCTTGTTTTTTTTTAAACATTGTCACGAAAACGGATGCCTTTAGTTAGAATAAATTGGAAACAATCGCATGAATTTATAACTATGAAACTGAATTGGCTCTTTTTTGTCTGTAGATGGGGCTTTATATCGGTGATCCATGTGCACTGAAATTAAATACTAGCGAATTTTCTTCTTTTGAATCTAATGAGTGTAAACGAAGCCTTTTAAGGATTGAAAAAATTGCGTTCTTCAGCAATTTCTTAGTTGGATTTTCTCTATTTCGGATTGATTGTTACTGCATCTTTACACTGTCAATGAATTGTGACCCAAGAGCTACAGCAATTACAATGAAGATAGCATTACAGATGAGACATAAATTGTCGCAATACTTATAATGTGGTACACAAAATCGTTTTCATATAATATATATAATATATATTTAATACATCTCCAACCGGACTCGGTTGTAGCACTCTCATCAAAACACAGAAACACCCTTTGTGAAAACACAGCGTAGATAAGAACAGCAAGAGATGCAAAAGGGACTAGGAACACCAAATGCGACCCCCGAACCCCCAACCTCCCAACAACAACAACAACAACAAAAACAAACAAACACAAAAGACTTCGCACAAAACAAAGAGAC
>VSWD01000008.1:60435343-60789330 GCA_033119305.1 Pinctada imbricata | reverse complement strand
TTGTGCAAGTTTGGTTAATTAAGCATCAGTACTTTGTCAGATACTGAGCTACCCCAAACTTCTTAACCAAGTCACTCAAGCGGAAAATGTAGGTCAGATGCAGCATCCGATGCATGGGTTCACCTCAGCATCCAAAGATGAATCACTTGTGCAAGTTTGGTTACTGTAGCAACAGTACTTTGTCAGATACTGAGCTACCCCAAACTTCTTAACCAAGTCACTCAAGCGGAAAATGTAGGTCAGATGCAGCATCCGATGCATGGGTTCACCTCAGCATCCAAAGATGAATCACTTGTGCAAGTTTGGTTACTGTAGCATCAGTACTTTGCCAAATACTGAGCTACCCCAAACTTCTTAACCGGACGCGGACGCGGACACGGACGCGGACGCGGACGCGCGAGGGTATAGCATAAGCTCACTCAACTTCATCGAGGTGAGCTAAACATAGGTAATCACAGATTACAAAGCTCACCTCGTGACAGCAAAATTCAATTCAAACATATTTCTTAGTACATGTATATTGGCTTTTAAAGGCAAAACCACTCAAGCAGAAAAAGTAGGTCGAGGTCATTTTATGAAAGTTTGATCAAAGATACATCCAATATGCAAGTTTGGTACATGTAGCAGTTATACTTTGCTCAATATTGGCTTTATAGAGCAAAATCACTCAAGCGGAAAAAGTAGGTCAAGGTCATTTTATGAAAGATTGATCAAAGATACATCCAATGTGCAAGTTTGGTACATGTATCACTTATACTTTGCTCAATATTGGCTTTTAAAGGCAAAATCACTCAAGCAGAAAAAGTAGGTCGAGGTCATTTTATGAAAGTTTGATCAACGATACATCTAATATGCAAGTTTGGAACATCTAGCACTTATACTTTGCTCAATATTGGCTTTATAGAGCAAAATCACTCAAGCGGAAAAAGTAGGTCAAGGTCATTTTATGAAAGATTGATCAAAGATACATCCAATATGCAAGTTTGGTACATGTATCACTTATACTTTGCTCAATATTGGCTTTTAAAGGCACAAAATCACTCAAGTGGAAAAAGTAGGTCGAGGTCATTTTATGAAAGTTTGATCAAAGATACATCTAATATGCAAGTTTGGAACATCTAGCACTTATACTTTGCTCAATATTGGCTTTTAAAGGCAAAATCACTCAAGCGGAAAAAGTAGGTCAAGGTCATTTTATGAAAGTTTGATCAAAGATACATTTAATATGCAAGTTTGGTACATGTAGCACTTATACTTTGCTCAATATTGGCTTTTAAAAGCGAAATCACTCAAGTGGAAAAAGTAGGTCAGATGCTGCATCCGATGCATGGGTCCATCTCGGCATCCAAAGATGAATCACTTGTGCAAGTTTGGTTACTGTAGCATTAGTACTTTGTCAGATACTGAGCTACCCCAAACTTCTTATCCAAATCACTCAAGCGGAAAATGTAGGTCAAATGCTGCATCCGATGCATGGATTCACCTCAGCATCCAAAGATGAATCACTTGTGCAAGTTTGGTTACTGTAGCATCAGTACATTGTCAGATACTGAGCTACCCCAAACTTCTTAACCAAGTCACTCAAGCGGAAAATGTAAGTCAGATGCTGCATCCGATGCATGGGTTCACCTCAGCATCCAAAGTTGAATCACTTGTGCAAGTTTGGTTACTGTAGCATCAGTACTTTGTCAGATACTGAGCTACCCCAAACTTCTTAACCAAGTCACTCAAGCGGAAAATGTAGGTCAGATGCTGCATACGATGCATGGGTTCACCTCAGCATCCAAAGATGAATCACTTGTGCCAGTTTGGTTACTGTAGCATTAGTACTTTGTCAGATACTGAGCTACCCCAAACTTCTTAACCGAACGCGGACGCGGACGCGGACACGGACGCGGACGCGGACGCGGACACGGACGCGGACGCGGACGCGTAGGGTTATAGCATAAGCTCACTCAACTTCGTCGAGGTGAGCTAAAAATGACAGGTAATTAACTTGGTTTCTGTCGAAATAAGGTCAATATTCGGGTCAAAATAAACGTTTCCCCATAGAAATCAATGGAAAACGAAAAAGATGTTTTCGAACATTGTTCCCCCCTCGGTTCAGAAAGCCACATTCACCAAAATTTGATAAACATATCAATAAAAGAAATTTTCTGGCCATGGTTGGTTCTGAGCCGAGGGAGACAATGTCCCACTGAAAACCAAAATATACATGAATCTAGAGCTAGAAGATGGGATGAAACAAAAAGAGATTGCTTCATTTATGAGATATCAAAACACTCCAGTTTGTTTGAAAATATGTGTAGAGAATTTGAACATTTAGACAAAGATGATGTTGATGATATGTACATAGATTCGGTGGTAAAGACAATCAGCGATGTTTTTGTAAATAGTGCAAAGGTTGTCTTTGGTAGTAATATTGTTAAATCAAAAGAGAAGAAGAAATGTACTTTTAAAAAACCTTGGTTTACTGTAGATTGCAAAAGTGCCCGACAAAATTATAACAGGGCAAAAAGACTGTATAGACAGTGTGGTAACGTGGTTTTTAGAGAAAATTTATTGAAAAAGAAAAATTGTATAAGAAGTCAATGAAAAGGGCTAAGAGGAAACATAATTATGAAACTACAGAGAAACTTAAAAATCTTAGATCTCGTAACCCAAAAGAATATTGGAGAATTATTAATCAGGGCTCCAAAAGGAGGGATAATACGAAGATTGATATGAGCACATTATATGATTTTTTCAAAAATTTGAATACTGATAATGACGTAAGTTTACCTGATTACATTTTATCTGAAGAAGATTTGATTACATTGTCTAATTTAGACGCTAACCATTTCATAAATGATGCTATAAGTGTAGAAGAAATTGCTTCATGTATTAGATCTCTTAAGAGAAACAAAAGCTCAGGATCTGACCAAATGTTTAATGAATACATTGTCGCAACACAAGATGTTTTAATGCCTGTTTATGTTCATTTGTTTAATATAACTTTTGATAGTGGCGTATTTCCTAGTGATTGGCTTTGTGGTGATATATTACCAATTTTTAAGAAAGGGGAAGAAAATAACCCTAAGAATTATCGACCGATAACTTTATTGAGTTGTTTTTCGAAATTATTTACTTCCATAATTAATGCTAGATTAAGGTATCCGTTGTACAAATAAATATCAAGTGTATTATATAGTTAGAATCATGGCATATTTTTACCTAAATATACCCAATACAACATAAATAATGGTTTCTATCATCAAAGGTTAACATGCTGACCGTCACTCAAGCCACGGAAACTATCGAGACGCTGCCGAAGATTACCGAGATAGTTTTAACACTGTTTAAATGGACGAGACGTCCGCGAGATCTTCATTTGTACATTGGATACGTTAAATTCTTATTCAGAAGCTGTTGACCTCGTTTTGGAGAATCAGGCCGGATTTAGATCACATTACAGTACTATTGATCATATTTTTAGCTTACACTGTCTTATTGAGTTATATAAAAGGTCAAAGAAAACAATATATTGTGCCTTCATTGACTTTGAGAAGGCCTTCGATTCGGTGTGGCGTATAGGTTTATGGAATAAATTGATCAGTAGCAATATAGATGGTAAATGTTTCAGAATTATTCGCAATATGTATTGTGGGGTTAAGGCCAGAATTAGACACAATGGTTCATTTTCAGACACGTTTCCTTGCCAGATCGGCCTAAAACAAATTTATCACCTTTTTTATTTTCTATCTTTCTGAATGACTTGGATGAATTTTTTAAATCAAAAATACATAATGGTCTACCCCATTTAAGCTCTGTCACACGAAATGAAATTGATGTTTATTTGGATCTTTTTGCCTTATTGTATGCAGATGACACTATCCTCTTTGGGGAATCTCCTAGTGATCTCCAAAGGAAAATTGATCTGTTTTCGGATTATTGTCTAAAATGGAAGTTGAGGGTAAATGTTGAAAAAACGAAGATTGTTATTTTTGGTAGAAAACCAAGAAATTGTTCTAATATTGATTTTAAGTATAGAGGTCAGACTGTCGAAATAGTAAACCAGTTTACTTACCTTGGAGTGATTTTTACAAGAAATGGTATTTTTAAAGCAAATGTAGAAAACCAGTATTCAAAGGGAATCAATGCTATGTATAGTATACTTAGAAAATCGAAATCTCATAATCTATCCTTTGATTGTATCTTAGATTTATTTGATAAAATTGTACAGCCCATACTCTTATATGGATGTGAAGTTTGGGGACTATATAATACTGGTAATTTAGAGAAACTTCATTTAAGGTTTTGTAAGTATATACTTAAACTTAGAAAGAACACGCCTAATTTTATGATATATGGCGAATTGGGTCGATATCCTATTGAAATTAATGTAAAATTAAGAATGGTATCTTTTTGGGCGAAAATGATAACTGCTAATGAAAATAAGATTTCAAAATGTATGTATAAGATTGCATTGTGTAAAGATTTTCCTTGGATAAGACATGTAAAACAGATTTTTGACCACTGTGGCCTTTCCTACATTTGGGAAAACCAAGCGTTTAGCAGTATTAAATGGCTAAAAGATACGATCAAAAATATACTCATTGATCAATTTAGACAGAACTGGAATAATGATATGAATTCATCATCAAAAGGTTTGAATTATCGAATTTTTAAAAACGATTTGTATTTAGAAAACTACCTATTGTCATTATCTCCAAAATTTAGAAATACTTTTAGCAAATTTAGAACATGTAACCATTACCTCCCTATAGAAAGTGGTAGATGGATGAATATTGCACGAGAAAATAGAAAATGTACTTTGTGCTCGAAAGATGAGTTAGGAGATGAATTTCACTACCTTTTTGTTTGTCAAGATCATGTCATTAAATGTGCTAGGATGAAATATTTACCAAATTATTATACCAATAGACCAAATACTTTAAAATTTAATGAGCTTTTTAATTCTCGAAACTTTGTTCTTATCAAAAAAGTATGTCAATTTATAAGTGTGATTACTGGTAGGGTAACATACCCTCTAGGTTAAATGTATAAATTACTATCACATTATTTCTATATGTTTGTATTCCACGTATGCATATCAAAAATGAAATGTATATTATGTATTTTCTTAACAATGTACCATGTACGTTTAAAAAGAATAAATTATTGTCATTGTCATTGTCATTGTCGTTGGCGAAAAACGAAGAAAAGGGATGGATGATTACATTAGAGAGAGCGGAAAAGAGATCCAAATTACAATTTTTTCTTTAAATATCATGGAACAATCTATTCAGAGTGTGTTCCGGTCAAATACTAAACCATTATGAAATAACCGATGAAGCTGTCTATTTCTATACGATATGTCTTTCGCGCCTGAAAGCTACTTAAGTGGCTGATAAGTACGAAAATTTTGCAGATTATTTTGATATACTATCTTCAAACTTAATTTTTTTTAATCCAATGTTGAATAAAAGTAAAAAGCATAATAAACATAAAATTTGTGTAAAACAATACAATTTTTTGGGTGGATTTTCACGCGATATTTGACGTTTTCTGTTATCATTACCCCCTACCTCTTCAACCCAAAATTATGACATCTTTCGTCAAATCTATTCAAATAAAATACCTGGAATCTTCTAATACTTTATATTTTCATATTAATCAACTTTTTTTTAAAAATGGAAGTACGATGATTAGTCGAGAGATTTCGATCAGGGCTAAATCGGAGCTCCTTAATTCGTTATCAGTACGATTGTCCTACTTTTAAGATACTTACGACATATGATTGTAATGAAAATAAAGTAGGTTATTCTCATAAGCAGATCTGTATTCCTTCTGCCTCCTGCATTATTCATAACCTTTTAATCTACCATGGGCGCCGAGAAGTTTCTGAAATACATGAAAGAATTATTAAATCGATTTATTCCATAAAATACTCATATGACAGATGTACGTACAAGGAGCAGATGATTAGCCTTCCTGTGCTGGTTTCATTTGCTTCATTTTACATCTTGTATGGTTTTGCGTGTGGTCTTCCATGTAATTGTTTTTCTTTTTGTGTCGATTTGTTTCATTTCGTTCTGGTCTGTTTTGGTTCCTTTCCATTTGTCTAGTTTCGTTCCTATCTTTTTCATTTCCAAATCTAACATTATAATTTGCTTCAGAAACATAACCTAAGCCCTTACTCTAAATGAACACCAAAACGGAAGTTGCGGTGATAAGAATTTTTAAATAGTACTGTAACACTACGTTAAAATATACATTGAAAACGCACTACCTAATATGTGGTCTGATTTTATGTCCGATTCATCGGAGTGCCTTCTGGCTAAATTTTGTGACCTTCTGGTCTCAGTAGGTGTCCTTCTGGACTCATTTCCCGATTCTGAACTGCTGTCAGTCATTTTTTGACTAAGTAAGTAATCCTCGGTGGGATAATAATGAAGGATTGCTCTGGATAAAACTCAGATTGAAAAAGGACGTCTGACAATTATGGAAGCTCTCAGAGAGAATGAGCATGCGCAGTTGGCATGCGCTAATATGACGTCAGCTTTGAACGGGCTAGATTGAGGTAGCCGAAGGGGGAAATACATTGTTATATATATATTGTTATACCTTACTGAAGTTTGTTCATAAAATTATAATTTCATTTCGTGCACTTACAAAATTTTAAGTTTTGTCTGCACCTACGAAGTTACGAAAGCGGATTAGTGTCACGTAAAAAAATAAAACTTACTCGTAATTACGAGAAAAGATCTCATAATAACGTGATAATTATGCCGTTATAACGAGATAATTTTAAACTCGTAATTACGATAAAATATCTCGTAATAACGAAGTTACCTAGTCGTAATAACGAGAAAAGATCTCGAAATACCTATCATTTGTAGCAATATTTGACATTCGGCCTGTTTCAATTTGTAGTTTGTGATTTGAACATCTAACTCGACACATAGCGTTTCTATCTTTACCTTTCAACCTATCTAAATAATTTTCAAAACCAAATTTTTGCTTAATCAATCTGTATCTTATACCTCTTGATGAGTTTTCTATTTCTGATTTCCATTTTTGTTTAAATTGATCAAATAAAATGTCTTTTATTGAGTGAAATAACCTTTTCTTATCAAACAAAGCAAAATTATGTGAAATCCATATATAACTGAATCCACAGTCATTAAGTATCTTACATATTTGTGTCAACCATGGACTGTTCAAAGTACAATTCATATGTTTTATGTCAGTATGTACCGAAACGTATTTTATATGTACCGAAACGTTTTTGATATGTCATATATACCGAACCGACCTTGTACCGAAACGTCAAGGCTTGCCCCTTCCCCCAGAATATCAAATGGACGGTGCCTAAGAGCAGGTTTTTTAAGAACCTGAATTTGATCATGATTTCTATCTTTCTCATAGCTCTTTAGGGGCGAGGGTGATGCACCTTGTCGTCTTCTTTTTTATTTACTGGACGAATTGCAAAACAATTCTTGCTTAACTTTTTGGTTAAGTTTTGTGGTTGAAGCAAAACTCCAGATACCGCCTACTTGGCTAAGACCAGTTAGGGCACAGTAATTTGATATTTTGTTTTACGTCCTGAACTTTTTCGAAAAGGTACCCTCCTGCCAGGCATGAAAACACACAAACACATGATTAATATCAAGGAATTAAGAAAGGAAGGCTAACATAAAAGAAAAATATCTTTCTTAAACAGAGATGGATAATTCTGAATTTATTTTTAGAAAAATCACTATTATCTCCTAAAATCAATTATGGTATAGGCATATTGTGAAATTGATTTTTTAACCTCAAAAAATGAATGCATGTTTGTCAAATTGTGTGTTTTTTTCTGAGCAAATCTTCTAAAAGATACCCGCCCGTGGATGTAAAACAAAATGTTTAATTACTGTGGCCTTACCGCCTATTGCATAATAACTTAGGTGACTTGGGATTAGAAGACAATCCTATTTTCTGATTCGGTGTTTTATTTTGTTAAAATACAAAGAAGAAGATTTAGAAACAAAGTCGGCGTTGGGTGAAGGATGGGGGTATTCTAGATCTTTATATCACAGCGGTGACTTTGTTTCATAATTTTTTTCATAAAAGTTACATCAAAATATCAAGTAAAGTTAAGATTACTTTCAATACTGTCAAGGAACAAAATATTTCAGTTTGGAGAAATAGTAGCCAAATAGGTGGTACATGTAACTTTAAGACGCTAAGAAATAAACAAAGTAAATAAAACATTTTTAATACGATACGATACAGTCCGTTTTTATTTCAATACTCAATAATTAATCCAGTACAATACATACTATCTGGGGCTTTTCAGAGTAGTAATATGACTTAAATACAAAGATCCATTTAAAAAATGTTTAATTACCACAAAAATACTGCAAAACAACATGGAATGCTGGAATGTAAGGTAGAAGTTATTAGAAAAAATAATACTGCCATGGACAAGACCTTTCCATTTACATGTATTCTGTAAAATTGATTTGACCTAAAGAGACCTTTGACTTACTTTATCATTTTGGTTAATATTTCTTGTTGAAGGAAAATCTCAGAGAATATGTTCAGTAGAAACGTAAAACAATACAACTAGGTTGCCCATGAAAGGATCTTTCAACATATATCATAACATTTAACCTAGTGACCTTGACCTTTGAATTTGACTAATTGTCACTATATCTTAGGCTATAATTATTGAATCATAAGGGATATGTCTGAAATATTTCAGAATTCATATATAGACTCTCTATTACCAGAGATTTTTAGTACCATGACTTTGACCCATTGACCTTGTACTATGACATATTTTCAGAATATCTCATTTGTACTTTTTCTGCTGAGTATAAGTTTGATATTTCACTAGAGCCTCCATTCATGACCTTGACCTCTTGATCCTGACCTACATGGCTTTTCTGAAAAGATGATACTTTGCAATCCGGCCATACCATCTTAAGCGGTCTTTTATTGAACCTATTCAATAATTTTGATTATGAAAGACTAGAAAATGAATAAAGGAATTAGATAGTTAAATAAATGCTGAGATCCATCCTCTAAAAAAGGGGCTAAATACTAGCTCATTTTAATTGCATATAACACCAGAAGGCCCCAATTCCAAACGACTTCATTTTCTCGTGATAACGAGTTAATGTTCTCGTTATTACGAGTTAGTTTTATTTTTCCGCGACACTAGTAAAGGCTGCAACGACTCATCAGTTTTGTAAAGTCTATCTTAGAAAATGAAAAAAAAAACCAAAGACCTGTCTAAGGAATCACAACACCATACGTTTCGATCCCACGCGGTGTATTATATGTATCTTTCAAAATACATCATATTCAAATGTTCTTTACATAATAAGTCAATCAACCATATCATTTTAGGCTCTAGGGGGCCTTACCCCCTCCCAAGAACATAGCAAGAGGCCAACGGGGGCCACACCGATCTCTTAATTTGCAGACAAAAGAATGATAGTGGACAATTTTGTGGAGGCCCTTGAGTATTTGCTTCCTGTAAGGTTTTTTTTCAGAAATTCTTTGTATCAGTTTCGAATATGTGCAGCGGTTGCAGAGGAGATGTTAAAAATGCCTCAGTCAATCAGAGCCCTCGGCGGCCATATTTGTTAACCGATCGGCACAAAAACACGAACTTGGTAGAGGACCTTAACTTCAAGCTTCCTGTAAAGTTTCGTGAAATGAGAAGTCGAAAATGCATCAGCAAATCAGAGCCCTCGGCGGCCATATTTGTGGACCGGTCGACACGAAAAACACAAACTTGATAGAGGACCTTGATTACTTGCTAAATGTAAGATTTCGTGAATTTCTGAGCAGCTGTTCAGAAGAACTCCCGATTGTTTAAAATATCCGGATCTAGATTTTGACCCAAAAAAAATAAGAATGATAAGAATTCCGGATAATTCAACCGCTTTGGATTAAAAAGAAATAATAAATACTTGTAAAGACTGTTTCAATCTAAATATTTGGATATATTTCATTGAAATGATTCGAGCCTCCCTTACTGATCAGTTTCTTATAAGGCCATTCAGACTATTATTTCTGTTTAGCGTCCTAAGTAAGTTTTGAACATACAAAAATGAAAAAATAAATCAGCATCAACGACTTTGGATTTTTAACATTTCAAATCAATAAAAATACAACGAGCATAAATACAAATCAATTTATGTCCTTTCTCGAATCATACTTCGTTGGGGTATATTTGTTTTGCCACCATAGATAAATGAGTACAATTATAACCCCAAAAAATCTTCATTTCTAGTTTGTTTTTTTTTTCATTTTTAATGAAAAAGATGCGATAAACAGAACTTGCTGTCAACGATAACATCAAAAACTATTAATCAATATACTCATCACCAAATAGTAACATATAATTACGTGTTAAATCAATTTAGCGTGTCCTGTGATTTATTAACGAGCATAAATTCGATATTTTTCAAAAAATGTTTTTAATCCATTCTCAAGCTACATTAAAGCAATCATGCAGATAGAATATTTCAATTTCTGTACTCTTTTGATATAAGTACAGTCTTGACTAATATCACTTTTAAAAGTGATTTTAAAATATGAATAAAAAATCGTGTCATTACTGTTATATGAGGAGGGTTTTGCAAAAAGCAGTCTGAAAAAGTTGAAATTAGCCAGTTTTAGAGAGGATCGTGGAGCACTGAAGCAAATTTACAAACACGTGTTTGACAATTCTGGGTTTTTTACCAAAAGCTTGTCGTCAGATACTTTGAAGTTATATGTCAAATGATAAACAATTATTAATTCGAGCCATAGACGTATATCTTATGATCTAGGTATGATCTGGATATACGTCTATGTTTAAGCTAAACACAATCCGTCATTTGAAGTACAGATCGGTTTAAAGAAGTTTCGATGAAAAAAGCCATAATTCTGATAATACATCATGACTCTTTATGTAAAGTTGCAGAATGTCATACACCGAAAAAGTATTAATGTCTTCAGATCAATAGGGTTTGTTTATTTTTATTTATTTATTTTATTTATTTTTATTTATTTATTTTTTTTTTTTTTTTTTTTTTTTTTTTTTGGTTAATGTTGATCAATCATATATCAAAGCATGTTCTACAGTGTACAGAGCCTCTTTGCAAATCGCTTATCACAAATCGAAGCTTTAAGAAGCGAAGGTACTACTACACGTCGTAACTTCGCATGGTTAATGTTTTTGCTTTCCAAATCATGGTAATAACTAATTACCGACTAAATGACGACAAGGAAACATTGAACGAATGAAACCCATCTTTCATTAATTTTTTAATGACATTCTTTCATAGAACTTTGTTAAACGTAACTGACAGGTGTTTCTTGCCAGCAGTAGATTCTTATCATGACAATAAGCAGGATATTATAAAACTCTTCGAGTCATCTGACCTCAATCACTGAAGTTGTTGCTACTGATCCATATCAAAATAATTTCTATTTAAGAAAATCGAGATTTTATTATATATTTTTGGTAATTATTATAAATTGTATACTATAACAACTTATACAGAGTTATCGTTCTTGTCATGCACGCTTATACATGTATACTGCAGTTTATAGGGATGAGGGAACGAACCTAACGAGCTATAGAAAAGGTTCGATAAGATATTGAAAACGCTCGAAAACTTTAAAGAGTCATTTCTTTACCGCTTATGAAAAACACACTTGCCGTCACTTCAAATAATGACATTAATGACTTCGAAAGGGAGTGGTTCCAAATTTGGATAAATTATAGTCTTTAAAGTGTAGTGAACATAAAAAAAATATGAGTTGAAATTTATAATGAAGTTCCTTATCTTATATTACTTTTTGTCGAATTAAGCCATTCATGTTCAGATCAATGGAAACAAAGATATAACTGAAATCCTGTTTCGATGTTTATTTCGAAATATAATTATAGAAGTACACCTAACATGCGCATGCGTTATAATGACCAGTCTATGGTATGAATGTTCAAATTTTACTTTCAAATACTGGAATTCTACTACAGATCACATCAAATTACAAACATTCCAGAAATATCAACATGGACATAACAATACAATAAAGTATACCTTCCGAAAACACATGTGTGTAAATGATGATGAAAGTTTTCTTTCCTGATTTCCCTCATTTTCCCATTGTAAAATCATTAAACTGGCATCAGAAAGCCAACATTGCTCTTCAGTGGTCAATTTTCATGTACCTAGAATCTTGTTAAGCCACCTTGAAAACCAATCACTCCGATAATTTCTGTCATACCTGAGCGAAAGTCAAGTGAGCTTGTACCATAGCGTGTGGCAGATCGTCTGAACGTCGTATGTCTGCTGTCTGGATATTTGTCATATTTTTTTAAAAGTTAATAAATGCTTTGATATATATTATATGCTTACTTTTTTATTTTGTATGATTTTTAGCTCAACTGAGCGAAGCTCAAGTGAGCTATTGTCATAGCGTGGCGTCCGTTGTCCGTCCGTCCGTCGTAAACTTTTCACATTTTCGACTTCTTCTCAAGAACCACTGAAGGGATTTTGATGAAACTTGGTAGGAATGAAGTACTCATGGCCCCCTACAATTGTTGTTGTTTTTCGTCCGTTTCCAGTCAATAGGTGGCGCCATCAAAAGCAAAAGTAGGTCAGGGGGTACCCTCCTTTGACAAACTTCTTCAGAACCGAAGCACATATCGACAAACCGAAAGCGTCTGGATGATCTAGAAAGATGTCCTTAACAAGTATTGTTGTTTTTGGTTCCAGTTCGAAGTAAAATTTTTGACGCGTTTTTGACGTCTTTTTGGACTTTGTCAGAAATGCTCATTTTTGAACTGTTTCTTTGAATAACTCAAAAATGTGTGGTTTTATGCCCTCAATTACTGCATATTAGTCATAAGGCATTCAGTGGTTTCATATTGATTTTGGTTTAAAATTTTATTTTCATGATTTTTCATGATTTTTTTTTCTTATGTGAAAAAAAGAAAGGGGGATGGTATTTTCATACATATTGGACATCTTATCCAGAACCACTGAAGGAATTTTAATGAAACATGGTAGAAATGAAGTACTCATGGTCCCCTACAAGTGTTCTTGTTTTTCGTCCGTTTCCGTCATTAGGTGGCGCTTACACTAGGCAAAGGTAGGTAACGGGGGGGTGTACCCTCCTTTGACAAAACTTCCTCTTCGGAACATAAGCACTTATCGACAAACTGAAAGCATCTGGATGATCTAGACGGATGTCTTTACAAGTGTTGTTGTTTTTGGTTTCAGCCCGAAGTCAAATTTTTGACGTCTTTACAACATCTTTTCGGACTACGTCAGAAATGCTCATTTTTGAACTCTTTCTTTGACTAACTCTATAAATGTGTGGTTTTGTGCCCTTGTTTAGTGCATGTTTTTCATATTTAAGTAACTATTTGCTTTGATATACATTACATGCTATAATCTTCTTTTTGGGATTTTTCTGAATTCTTTAAATCATGAATTGAAATGTTTACTGTGCACATTGACCAAAGGGTTGTGGGTTCAAGTCCCGGCACCGGCGCTCCAAAATTGTTTTCCTCCTTTTTCATTTTTTTCCATTATATCAGCTTTTTATGCACTTTTAGATCATCTTAATAATACCTTTGAATACTTTTTTGACAAAAAACATTTTTTTTTCTTCCTTTTTCATTCTTTTCCATTGTGCACACTCATTCACTGTGTTAAGTCGCTTGATGATGTGATATAATAAATATTTTGTGTCTAAATTTTATATCTTCAAATTTTTAAACAATGATTTATGTGCATATAGACCTAGGGTTGTTGGTCCAAACTCTGGCACTGATACTATCGTCATGCAATGTTAGAAGGTTAAGAGTGTGCATGGGTATCAGGTGAGCGTTGTGCCCACTGGAGTTCTTGTTTTAATTAGAAATATTTATGTTCAATGTGCATATGGTTATGGGTTCAAATCCCGGCTTCGGCAAAATTTTTACTTATTTGTCAGCTTTTTATGCAATTTTAAATCATCTGAATGCAATCTGATAAAACGCTCCGACAATCTGTGACGCAGCATTCCCTTTACAGAAGAATACACTCTATGCCTCCAAGGTAAAACACCAAAAAAAACTAGCTATAAAAAGCATTTAGAATGTTCAAATACCCGTTAGAAACTAATGTCCGTTTAAAATGTCACCGTCACCGGGTCACTAGATTAATATTACCATCTTAAACAGTCAATTCACAACGTGTGAACGATATAAGCACAGTAGCATACCCTCTTAACATTTGTATATAATATATAAAACCCTAGACGACATTCCATTCATAAGATAAGATGTTGGTCGTCTATTCAAAGAATGTTAGTAAATCATATTATGCGAAAAAATCGATCAAATATTGATGAAATTGAAATCATTGAACCAATAAGGGGAAACGCCCGTCTTCCTTCACTTGTCTATTTTATTTCTATTCTACTGATCATTCCAAGCCACTGAATCTGACAGTGCAGTTTAGATGACTAAACTGTGAGGCACTCAAGTGGAATGGTTGATCTTTTATAAGGAAATCATTTACCTCTTTAGAGTTAAATATATATTAGTATTGCTTATCATCGTCTTTGACAGGGTCAACATCACTTTTGTGATGAGTTGAATATCATACACATGTACACTTGAGTTTAAATGCCGAAATGAAATCATAAATCTTTGCAAGATTCTGTTTTCTTATTGATGTCTGGTGTCTACCGTTAAAGCTAAAAAACTACATGTAGACACGCCCAAAGAACCTACTATTTCCATTTTGAAGAATACATGAAGTAAGATCAAGATTTCATTTAGTCTCCATGGAACCAGACTAAATTACTAATTACTTTATAATTTTGTCCAACATGACCAAGATACCATCTTTGGTCCCTTTTAAAGCCAATAATCTAGAAAATGCTTATTTTAACATGCTTCAGTTGATCGTCTGTCTCTTCAACGCATTCAAAAATTTCTGTTACTAGTATCAAAATTTCTTGAAATTTCTAAAACGTGGGTCCTGTAGCATCATATCCCACCCATCCTGCTACGTCTTTCGGTACATTTTTGGACATAATAATTTCCACACTCTTTGGCCACATTACATTGTTTAGATTGATGATCACTGACGAGGGTTAAGTACCCGAAACGTGCATGTCTGGTCCATGCTGCAAATTAATCTATTCTTAAATGATGCTATTGAATTTGAAGACGTTTAAACATTATAAATATAAATTGCAAAGGTCTGAATATAAAAGAATATACAGACAGAAATCAAGGCCGTAGATGATTTTGCATTAAAAATAAATTATTGTTGGTGTATTTATTTATTTACTTATTTTATAATTTAAAAAAAAAACTTTTTTTTGGGGGGGGGGGGGTATTGGAACTAGGATATTTTGTGTTTTCGTCAGTTTACAATATTTCGTCCGGACCCTTGTCTTTTTTTCTTGAAAAATTGGAGTAAAATCATTTTTTCATTAATTGAAAGTCTTTGAAAAGTACCAGAATATCTGTGATTTATCAATAGTGGTGTAAATCAAAATCCAAAAAGAGAATACGAGACTCGTACTGAAGGTGATCAGATAGATGACGTAAGTAAACTACACTCTACAACATTTATATTTCCATGGGATTTCTTTTTTCTATTTTTACTTTCTTTTCATTTGTGAAAAAAACTTTGGAACTTTCATTTTTTTTTTATTCGAAACGAATACCATTTGATGCGCCGTGTTTTTTTTTTGGGGGGGGGGGGGTTCTTCCTTTTGTGTTTAATTGTTTTGTTGTTCTTTGGTTTGTTTGTTTTTGTTTTGTTTTGTTTTGTTTTGTTTTTTGAATTTTTTTTTTTTTTTTTTTTTTTTTTTTTTTTTTTGCTTTTCTTCTTGATGTTTTTTATTTCTTTATTGCAACCCTGATCCAACATGCGCTTTACTCTTTGCTTTTTGGATTTTGCTCTTTGCTCTCTTGGTCTTGCTCTTTGCATTTCGCTCATTGCTTTTTTATGGAATACCTGTCCCGAGGATAGCCGGTCCATACGTCATGAATATTAGAGCAATCATATTTGTTGTTTCTTGACCTGACATAGCGGGAAAAGGACACAATGGAGGAGGAGATTGATCTTTGCTTTTTCATCTTGCTCTTTGTGTTCTGCTCTTTGCTTTTTGCTCTCTACCTTTTGATTTTTGCTCTTTGCCTTTTGATTTTTGCTCTTTGACTTTTGCTTAAAATTCCCCTTTGTATTTTGCTCTTTACGTTTTGCGCTATACACAACTTTTGTTTTGCATTAAAAGACAATGTCAAAAGGCATCCGACTTACTATGAATAAATGAACTGATAGTTATTTTAATGGGAGAAATAAGTATCCTTCAATAACTTCATCCACTCTGGTTATCACTTAATTTCATTTCTAAAATTGAATATAAAAAATAAGAAAGGGGGATCTATTCAGTACCGAAGACTTTGCTACCGGGACTTCCCACTTGATCAATTTTCTAAAAGAGGATTTCCTCCTTATTGTAAGGAGGTGACACAAAAAGCAAAGAGCAAAAAGCAATGAGCAACACACGAAAAGCAACTCGAAGAGCAAAACTAAAAAAAAAAGCAATGAGCAAAGAGCAATGCACATGTCGGTTCAGGGTTTCCAGGGATAGATACAGTAGTGACAAGTTCCTAAAAGAGGTGTCAATTTTATCTTTGCCAAAAAGTTAATGAAAATCTGAATGTGTTGTTTGCGATGTCTTGATTTTATGACATAAAAAAAAGTACGCTTTGAAATTGACAAAAGTTTTTCAATGAGTTAGAGCAGTTATCCATGTATATTGAATATTGTAATGTTTTGTTGATTTAGTGCACCGGAGAACACGATCGATATAAAGTTTGTCTGATGATTTTTGCTTTCTATTCACGCAAGTTTGGAAAGGTGTTCCCTCGACAAAACTTTTTTTTAATCTCAAAATCGTATAAAAAGCAATTTATATCATTTTTATTTTTTTCTTTGTGTCAATATTATCAATAAAGGCAAATAAAAATAAATGCACATTTTATCAAGGGTTTATTATAACTATACAAAGTCATTAGTAAAATGCTCGCGATTTTTATTAGAATTTGATAAATTTAATCTTTTTGATTTAATGAAGAAAAGAAGTGTCCCAGCTCTGCTACCAGAAAGAGCCTCCCGGGGAACACTTTGCCCAAGCTCTGCTGTCAGAAACAGCCTTCTGGTCAACACTTTGTCCAAGCACTGCTGCAAGAATGAACCTTCTGGACAACACTTGTCCCAGCTCTGCTACAAGAAAGAGCCTTCTGGACAACACTTTGACCCAGCTCTGCTACCAGAAAGAGCCTTCTGGACAACACTTTGTCCCCGCTCTGCTACCAGAAAGAGCCTTCTGGACAACACTTTGACCCAGCTCTGCCACCAGAAAGAGCCTTCTGGACTACACTTTTTCCCAACTCTGCCAACTGGAAGAATCCTCTGGACAACACTTTGTGCCAGATCTGCTACCAGAAAGAGTCTTCTGGTCAACACTTTGTCCCAGCTTTGCTATCAGAAAGAGCCTTCTGGACAACACTTTGTCCCAGCTTTGCTATCAGAAAGAGCCTCCTGGACAACACTTTGTCCCAGCTCTGCTACCAGAAAGAGCCTTCTGGACAACACTTTGTCCCCGCTCTGCTACCAGAAAGAGCCTTCTGGACAACACTTTGTCCCCGATCTGCTACCAGAAAGAGCCTTCTGGACAACACTTTGTCCCCGCTCTGCTACCAGAAAGAGCCTTCTGGACAACGCTTTGTCCCTGCTCTGCTACAAGGAAGAGCCTTCTGGAAAACACTTTGTCCCCGCTCTGCTACAAGAGAGAGCCTTCTGGACAACACCTTGTCCCCGATCTGCTACAAGAAAGAGCCTCCTGGACAACACTTTGTCCCCGATCTGCTACCAGAAAGAGCCTTCTGGACAACACTTTGTCCCCGATCTGCTACCAGAAAGAGCCTTCTAGACAACACATTGTCCCCGCTCTGCTACCAGAAAGAGTCTTCTGGTCAACACTTTGTCCCAGCTTTGCTATCAGAAAGAGCCTTCTGGACAACACTTTGTCCCCGCTCTGCTATCAGAAAGAGTCTTCTGGTCAACACTTTGTCCCAGCTTTGCTATCAGAAAGAGTCTTCTGGTCAACACTTTGTCCCCGCTCTGCTATCAGAAAGAGCCTTCTGGACAACACTTTGTCCCCGCTCTGCTATCAGAAAGAGCCTTCTGGACAACACTTTGTCCCCGATCTGCTACCAGAAAGAGTCTTCTGGACAACACTTTCCAAATAGTTCCCCAGACATGCATGTTTCGGACAATGAATCCTTTGACAAGCCAATATTATTCAACAAGAAACAATAGGAAATCTAACATTTCAATTACATTTAATAGTTAAGTACAGGTCCACGTAAGGATCAGGCAGTTAAAGAACCTTAAAATTTTTGAATAATTTTTTTTCTCTTGAAATGTGTTCAGATCAGCCTCCATAGGAATGTTCTGAAGGAATTTTCCTTATACTTGGATGTTGAAGAAAGTTATAGGAGTGAAGCAAATTTGGTGGAATTATATAGAAAAAATAAATTATGTGGTGAATATCTCGCTACCCTGAGAAATTAATATCATATGTTTGATTTGCACCACAAATATATTTCAAAACAGAAATAAAAAGTTTTGCAAAAAATATCCCCCTGTCTGATTCTTACGTGGACCTTTACTTAAGAATGAAAATTTTAGATTACTTTTTTCAGTGATTTGGTAATGAATTCATGAACATTATGTGAAAAGTTATAATTTCATTTCATTTCAATCTCTAAAAGGCACTTTGTCAACTACCTGAGATTTAAGGTAAAATTACGTTTATCTTTTAACAAGCTTTGACATCTGTTTGATCATGCTCCGTTTCTTTCATATCAATCAAAGTCTACACCCAAGAAAAAACTGCTTCAGACTTTATCTTTTAAGCTTCATATGATATATCTTTACAATTTTACATATGCTATTGAAATATAATTGTTAAAAGGTTATACAATCATGTAAAAATGAGGTCATTGAGACATCTTGTTCGAGGTCATGTACGTACACGAGAATCAAGAAATCTCTTCGTTCTACAAATTACAGCATTCATCAGAAACCATAAAAAATTCAAGGTTTTCTCAAATTACTTATGAATGACAAATATCCCGTATTTGTGAAGCATGTACAAGTTACAATACCCGAACAGGCCGATTGACTTTTCATATGACAATTGTGTATGCCTTTCAGCGTTTTCAAGTCCAAGAATATTTTTAAAGTGGTTCTGTGTCTGAAAAGCAAATATGAAATGTGAATTAAGAAAAATACTAAAGCTTATTTACGAAGATTATTTTAAAATGCCATTTTTGGAAAGAAAAAAATTAAAATCGTTCAAACAGGTGTGTAATTTTGTGCTATTTTCTTCTATCATTTTATTGTCTTCAGTATACTAAATAGTTTTACATATTGTACCAAAAGCTACATAGTAACTCCTACCAACAACCTACCGGAAGTAAATAAATTAAAATATTCGAAAAATGAATAGACAAGTATTAGCTTTTACAAAAAGCTTGCCGGCAGTTAGCTTGTAAAATACTAGTAAGAAAAAATTGGAATAAACGATTTTTGTTCTTGTTGACCAATCGCACATTTCCGGGCTTTTCCGTTTTTATTTCCGATTCAAGCTACGGAAATTTCCGAGGATCTGTGATTGTTGTAGGACGTATCGGTACAAAGACTTTTCGATGCATCTTTCGGATGAAAATGCACTGATACGATATGACTTTCATTTGTCAAGTCATCTAGACTCTTGAGCCGACCTGATGAAAGTATCTTATGCACAGATTCTGAATAATCTTGACGAATATTTGCATATTTTGTAATTGTCCACCAATCATATTGCCAAGAGTTATTTTATCCGTGCAAGTATGTCACGATTGATTACAGTATACCGGCAGTCATGACTGCCGGTAATATGCTTTATTATGAAGAAGTGCGAAAGATTCCGATCATTTTAAAGTTTGTGTACGAGTTGTCGTTACTTTGTATATTCAATTGAGGAGGATACACAGATGACTAATAAATGTTTTCACTAACTTTCAAGAAAGAAGGAAAATATAAAACTGAAATACGAAAGGTTTAATGAAAATTATTATACAGTTATTTGAAGAGTTTACAAATTACGAGGTAAAAAAAATTGCTCAAGCTCTGATGTTTCTTTTGAATTGAAAATATTAAAACCCGTATGAAATCAATCACACGACATCCTCAGATTCAATGGTCGGAATCCGAACCCATGATGATACCAGCAACCTACATACTGATTATGTTAACGAATCTGATATAAATACAGTTATCGTCATGAATTGAGGACTGGTTATGTACACATAAAAAATGTGTTCATAATTTGTGTAGCAAATATTACGTGATAGAATTCTTTTTGTGATACATATCATTATTATGTTTGGTTTCCAATTATCGTTTATAACACTTTAATTGTACCGCGGAAGGGTTGATATAGACTTATCATGCTAGCTTTCGAACTTTTTAAGTTCAACAATTTCATCACCTGGATTCTTAATAGATCAAAACTAATCATATCGTTCCCACTGAGAATAATTTCTGAAGCAAGACAGTAGTTGCAAATCAGTATTATGCAATGTGCCATTATCAAAAAGAGCAAGATGTCTTGATAAACAAACGCACTGTACCATGGATATTTGAATAAGAAATTGTACCCACGTTCTTTTTATCTATGACATGCATTGCTGGCCGCTTTTTAGAATCGAATTTGTCCTTCAACTCTGCATGATACTCCTTTTTCTCATAATAAAATTGATCATTTGAATTTCACAAAATTGTCATTTTGTTTTCTTTTTGTAATTTTTAAAAAGTGTTGTCGATTAAAATGCGATGTTTATTCTATCGTTTCATGATAAAGCAATTCAAGTTGGGCGTACATTTGAAAAATTAAATTCAAGATCTTATTTGATAATAATATCATAATGTACAAGGTTAAAACTGAATGACATTTTAATTTTATCAGAACAGGGAATCGTCGTCACAGGGGTTTTACATAATAGAACACATCATGCTTCATTATGGTAGATCAATGCATCCACAAAAGGTGGGAAATTAAAGATAAAAGCAAGTGAAATGTTTTAAATATTATGGCATATTGCGACCACCCCCGCTTCATTTATGTTTAAATTTAAAAATCAGAAAACAAAACGTAACAAGAAGTGAATGCTAGACAAGAGAAAACAGTTGAATTTTCATTTACAAAGCACCTCTAGAAACAGTTCTGTCAAGAACCTATGGATTCAAGGGTTTATTTGTACAGTTACCAAAAACAAACTTAACAGGTCATCATAAATCCTGTCTCTTTCATTCCAAAATAAAGAAGCATCTAGTATAGATATTTTTGCTCATTTGCAATTGAGCGAAGTTAGATTGGGCTATTGTCGTCCGTTCGTCGTCGTAAACTTTTCATATTTTCGACTTCATCAGAACGGCTGAACAAAGTTTGAAGAAAATTTCAAAATTAAGGCATTAGGGGTATAATACTCTACTTCCGGTTGTTTTTATAACAAAGAAATTAAATACCACGAATTTGGCCGAAGACGCACGACTTCGGCAATGTTCGGGACCATACAAATCAGTGAATGAAAGTCAAACACAAACCTAAAACCAGAATCCTTTGATAATTTCTTATTTTGTGTTTGATTTTCATTCACTGATTGACCAGTAGGAATGAAGTATTGAACTGTTGTTTTTTACATAATCTCTTAATCTTTTCATTCGCATCCATCAACATGTGCCGCCACTAGAAGGTGAGGTAGATAGATTACAGGGGGTACCCTTCTTTGACAAACTTCTTCAGAACGGAAGCTCACATGTGTATCGACAAACCCAAAGCATCAGAATGATCCACCCCGAAGTCTGATTATTGAAAGGTTTTCGAGGTCTCCGAATTACGAAACCTATTGGGCTCAAGTGGTAGCTGAGAAAAGTATTCTTTCGCGTTATATTGCGAACACATTATAACACGAAACTGTCGCGTAATCGAGAAACTTTCGCGTCATATCGAGAACATTTCGCGTCCTATCGCGAACCTTTGGCGTTATATTGCGAAACTTTCGCGTTTTATAGCAAGACTTATAATATCTGCTGAAGTGTCGCGGTAGAACGCAAAACTTTCGCATAATATTGCGAAACTGTTGTGATATAATGCGAAACTTTCGCGTAATAACTTTCGCGATATAACAGTTTTTCCTCGGTTTTTCCATGCAATGCCGGAGAAGACTACAGGTGAGTCAAGTATAATGCTTAACGTTTTGCTGATGACTCCGGGGTCATAAACCTTGTAAAAATGTCGACTGTCATTTATAAAGTTTAGATAAAATTTAGATCTACTTTTAATCCTCCTATTTTGAATACAAGAAACTTTGCCTCAAATTTCGAAAGGAGTGCTGAATAATTGTTACAATTTAGAAGGTTTAAAGCTTTTTATTTCACATTCATTTATCTATTTTTCACGAAAGTCCAGAAACATGAAAGCTAGCTTTAGCAAATCTAATGAGTTGAGAAATGTAAACAGTGTATGATATTAGAAAAACTAGAAAGGTTTCTTGTTGCGGTTGCAACAAGAGTGTCTTCCTCCTATACAATTTTTGGTTTGGAAATATGAAGGACGTCACATTACATGTATTTATATTATATATTTAAGTTTTCAAATAGCAGTAACATTAAATTTTCAAACCGATAATTGTTGGTGAGCAACCATTTGATTTGGGGGGGGGGGGTTAGGAATTCTATTGCCAGCCGGTAAAATTTTTTCAGCAATTTTCTGAGCAGGCCATTTTTTTCAGCCATTACCAGAGTCGGAGAAAAATTTTCGCCGGTTCTTTGGGCCGGATTTAAACAAATTGTCAAATGTTGTGAATGTCTGTGTAAGTTAAACTCCCCGCTGTTACAAAGTATGAGTTAATAACCGTTCCTTCAGATGTCTCTTAGCAATTAGCGAATTTCAGACAGATTGTATGATGTTTAAATAGAACCTTTTCTAGATTTTTGTGCCTATGCGTATCAGGTCTCTGGTAGATACAGCTATGTGAACAGTTTGTATTTATATTAATTAATTTTTTGACTTTAAATTGTCTGGCACAAAGGGCCAGCAAAAATTTCCATATCATGCAATGTATCCTTACTTTTGCATGGTCCGGGAAAAAAAAATTGCCCGCCCTTTGGGCCGGAATATTTTTTTCAGCATTTTTCAGAGCCGGGATTTTTTTTTGCAAATTCTTCCTGCCCCCTTCCCCCATAAAAAAGGCGAGCTCGTAGCTGTAGAACCAATTTTCTTGAGAAGAGAAATGGTAATAACAAGTTACGTTCAATATATATATATAAATACCATGAGGTTCTCGCTGTGCAGGTTCAAATTTGGACCCCCCCCCCCCCTTCCCTTTTTTCAAAGTTTATTTTGAATTTCCATCATGGCGACATCGTTCAATATAAACAGAACTGTTTTCGAAAAACGAGGAGAGGGAAGAATGTTGGAGAAATTGTTCATCGATTTGTAAATAAACCAACCGAAAATTATGTTCGAACGTTTGCTAGAATTAGAAATTAAACTTGATGTTCAAAATATAGTTATTGAAGTTTAGAAACAGGTTTGTAGGTTAGAAATCGGAATCAAACTACCACTTTTTGTGTGTAAATTCTGGTTTGTAGCTGATCTCTTCTAAATTAATCAACTGTTTTAAAATCAAATTGTGTATATGGAAATGTATTTTATGAAATGCATATTCATCATTGCCGTGAAATCGGAATTTGAAAATCTCAACACTGCTTTTCTCGAGTCGGACTCGGACTACCAATTTTAGTGTGCGCCCGATCTGTTGGCGTGAAGGTGTATCGAAATACCCAACTCAACATTTCGATGCTCATATCTTTTCAACAGCAAGAGATAGGAAAAATCAGAAAGACTAAATAAGACAGATATATGGATAAAAAATAATAATATTGAAATTTTTAGGAAACTTCATAAGCTTAATTTTTGTTTACTATTATAAGCAAAAAAATGTCTTCCTCCTATGAACTTCTGAATTTGGAAATATGAAGGACGGTGAAGGACGTCATCGTAATATATCGTTACAGTGTGCATCTAGCATTTCATATCTTGCATGGCTGTCGACTTTCAAAAAGAATGGAAATTGTAGATAGCAAAATACGAGATATTTAAGCTTACAAATAGCAAAACATGAAATTTTCGGTCCTTTTGAGTAATTCGACGCTCCCGTCAAATATTTGAATCTACTAAAAAACATGATAAAAAAAATAACAGAGACCAAAAATAAAAAAGACCAATCTAGCTTTTACTCCAAACGTAACGTTGGAGAACTTTCATTGTCCTAGCTAACAGGGTTCTTGAGAAATCGCTGATCCAATTTTCCACGGTTACGAAAACAATAGGTCTTCCGACGGAAGTCGGAAGACCTAAAAAAGTAGAACGTGAATGGGTTCTTGAAAAGTGTTAAACGAAACAAATCGAAACGAAACGAAACAAATCGAAACGGAATGAAACAGATTGAAACGAAACATAAGGATTATTTCAACAATATCTGGCATCACATGTAAAAACTTTACATGTATACGTCAAATAGTGTTGAAATAATCAAATTATCTTTCGTTTCGGTCTGTTTCGTTCCGTTTCGATTTGTTTCGTTTCGTTTTTGTTTTCGGAGCAATAACATGTTATGTACTCTTTATAGTTATACACTGACCACGTTTAGGCCAATCCCATTCAAACCATGAAAGAAAGATAACAACCCCTTAAATTCATATATTTTATGTAAAAAAAGTCAGTACGCGCTATCGTGGAATGCCGAATAGACAATTGTTGATATAAGACCTCGTATAATTTTCATTCACGATGGGTGACACGAACATGAAGTCCCCACCCTTACCCTCTTATCGCCGCAAGAACAGATGTATCAACGCCAATTATTGACTCTTCTATTGTATGATTTATCTTGGCCATTTACACACTTTATCATAACCAGTAGTTTATCTCAAGGAAATATTTGATTTTTTCGGTTTTATTACAAACAGGCAGCCAAAGTAATTGAGAAAAAAGATTTTCACAAGTTGATATGTTTGTATTCATACCCTGGGTAACAGACTATGTAACAGGATTAGACTGCGAGTTTTCCTAAGGATTGACAAGGAAACGCCACAGTAGACGGGGAATCTCGATAAATACAAATTTGAGAAGGAATGCCGAGAGCTCTCAATCAATAAAAAAGTGTTAAAAATTATAAAAATATTCGATCTTCTAAAAAACAGGAAAGTATTGTATTGTTCAATAATCAGATATTAGATTTTTAGTCGTACAAATTTTAATCGATGACCTCAATGGTTAAAGAACAATTGTGTCAGTTGATTGGCGAGGATAAAGGCTGAATGGTAGAGAATAGGTCAACGTATCTGTAGTAAATCGAGTAAATTTAATTTTGATACCAGTGGTTGGATTTACAAAAATTCTCATTCTATCCTAACTTGAAAATCTAATCATGCAAAACTGTAATAAACATTTGTAGTGAGAGACGGCGTTAACTGTTACTACTGTTCCGCGCTCGCCATTAGTTCACAAAAGGTCTGTTTTTATACGGGGATGTAATGATGTAGTTGAAGAATGTCATTTTAACTGTTATGTGTCAAAATGAATTTTTACGAATATATGCAATGGTAAACTGCGTTATATGGTATACGAAACTTTCGAAAGTCAATTTGCTTAAACTCTATTTATTTCATCTTAAACATATTAGTCCCTCAGCTAGACTGAATAATCCAGTCTCTTGGCTGTCATTACTTGTATCAGCCGCCAAAAGACTGGATTATTCAGTCTATCCATTAGGTTTTATATTTACCCCGAAATCATTGGGATGCATTTTTTGTTTTTCCGTTTCTCTACGTCAAAAACTTAAACAAGCGCGGATCCAGAGAGAGGTCGGGGGTTCGGAACCCCCCCCCCCCCCCCTGGAATGTTCGAAGTTTAGTTAAAAAATATATAAATATACATGTTTCATAAGATTAAGTCCCGATTCCCCTTTTTTCATAATATTTGAAAAATATAACATGACTTTGTATTGGAAATCTTTCATTTTGATATTTCAAAATTTTTTCTGGCTCGCTTCCGCTTGCCAAAATTTCTTCCATACGTTATTTTCAAATGATGATGTGCTTTCCTATACAACCCAAATACATTATACCTTGGTCAATAAACAAGGGCACTAAGAGTAGTGAAACTGAGAAAGATATGAGTAGAGGATTTTATTCCAATTCTATTGCTTTCGCTCGCCAATTGTTGTAATTACATATTAGAACTGACAATCATTAAGCAAGTACTATGATGTGAAAATTCAAGATATTAAGCTTTTCGCTCGCTATTGCTCCAGTCATCTGTTTTATTTACAATTAAAAACAGAACTGACACTCATTAATCAAGGACTTTATTTTCTGATGTGTGCTTTTTTTTCTCTTTAAAAAAGTCGGACTTTAAGACCACCCCTGAAAAAAATCCTGGATCCGCCATTGTTTAAAATCGAATAATATTAGTTTGAATGGTGAGTGATAGGGTTTTCATGACTGGCATGTCTTCCCTGATGACCATAACCTTTCTATTGCAAAAAAAAAAAATTTACATGACATACTGGAAACTAACGTCCCATTTTGGACTGTTATGAAATGTGATAAATCCTGTCTGCGATCTAATGGGTATACATTTAGATTCACACTGCTATTTTCTAACAAGGAGTCTGTCCTCTCTTTTCAAATAATTTGTATGTACATGTCGGGCCTTCATGTTATAATGTGTACTTCTTCAGTTCAGAGATACATATGTACATATTACTGTAAAATTTTATGATTTTTTTTATTGCTTTCAATTTTACCCTTTATGTTAACATCAGAGACTCATCAGTCAAACCTTTCCTATAATCTTGTTTTTATAAACGTAGAGAGGTTTATAACTTTTAAACGATATGATCTACCTCAGAATTGACAGATATGTATATGTTTTGTACAGAGGGATTTACATATCAGTAAATATCCCGAAAAAAATAACGTTAAGTCACAAACTTTCATTAATATTTGACCCTCCATAAACATAGTAATAACAAATATGGATAATGACCATATCCCTGTATACAGCACAAAATCGATAATTCAGAAAATCAGAAACCGAAGGCATGCAAAATCAGGATAAAACAGGAACCAACGCAAACAAACAAAAACCTCCACCACATGAAAAGAAGCGAACTCCCGAAATGGGAGTGAGACCAGGTGCCAACATTACATTAGTGTATGAGCTCGTCTCCAAAAATCAGTAATAGAATTATCAATGGTGTGGTGAAGTCGAATATTAACATGAACATTGATGTTTATTTGTATGTATGAATTTTTATATAGTCCGTTTTAATTATGAAATTGAACGCGAACATATCTGATGAAATTAATAAATTATTACACCGGTATATACATTATCGTTATATTAATGAGTTTTCCTTCGCCATGTTTAATCCTTATTTTTCGCGGGCATCATATTTCGCAAACAGACGATACGATACGGTTACAGAATTTATTAAATGATGTTTTTTTTTTTTTTTTTCGAATGTAATTTGTCATTTTTCGCAAAATCAAAGTAGCAAAAGACTGTAATATTTATGGCGCATAGTGGTTTGTATCAATTACGACTTCTTATTTCTCTTATATGACTTGACGATGTAAGCAATACATTGTTCCAAAATTTTCCTTAAACAGAAAGTTTCATTTGAGCATCTTTTCGCATTTCAGTACACTCGCGAAAACGGGTCTCTCGCAAAATTTTCCAATGATCATTCCTCTTTTACAATTTAAAATGTTTAATTCACAGTTTATATGCTTAAGAAAAATTATAGCAATTTGTAGGAATTATTTTATATGTCGCTTTTGATGTAGAGGTGAGCTATTTATACCTACTTGGGCCTCTACTAGCAACAATAGGGATATGGATAAGGAAAGTTGAGTTTATAAGTGGCATATTTCTTTCCTCATAAATACCTTATTTGAATCATATCATCGAGATATCATTCACATTTTCAGATAAACAAATAGGAAATATCTGAAAGTCGATACGAGTCCATATGTTCTTAACTAATCAAGTGGCAAATTCACTTCCAAATACATGTAGTGATCATGTACATTTCGCTCCATTTTGCAGACTCCAGTAGAGACTTTAAATGAAAATCGCACAGAGAAATTCATTTGTAAGCGTTTTTGACTGGTTATTTATTACAAGGAATTTTGTTTTTTATTTTTTTTAATCTGTCTGGAGATGAATGAAGTAGATAATAGTAGCTACATTATTGACTTTGAAGAACGGAAAAATCAGCACTCTCACACAATTCATACCCCCCCCCCCCTCTTCATCAGATCCACGTTTGTCTCCAGGTATAAAGTTAAACTGTTGCACGAGAAATACATATGAAATAATACAAGGATGTGCAACCAACAAGGATTTTGACAGTAACGGCGTATTACTATGCGGATGTTGAACAAGAAGGTAGTGTCAAATCAGCCACACCCTTTACCAAATAAGGATGGCGGATGGATTTTTCTGATTTACATGTAAATGTAGCATTTGATTATTGAGTTTAAACATATTTTATTTCAATAGAACGAAAAGGGATTGGGCAACAAGTTTTACCAGTATTATGTAAAGCCCTCTCCCTAATTTGATTATTGTTATAACCTAACAACACCCACAACTTAATATTTTGGGAAGGAGCAAGATTTTGAACTTTTTACTGCTAAAATCGTATCTGAAAGATAGATTCTTTATCATTTTTTGTGAGAGAATAGCATGTCTTGGTCCGAGTCTCTGAGATAGTCCAAAGTTCGATCTAGAATCTTTTGAAAAATTATGTTTTAAGGGACTCACATCCTTGTAGAGTACCTCCGGTTATCTGGTTTACTCATTTATCTTTTCTGTTTGAAGCACATTCATCATTTTAAACAGATATTCGGGTTTTTTCAGATTTTTCTTTTTTTTTTTTTTTTTTATTAAATCGAGGAAAACAACCATATTAAGGAGGAAAAAATCTTCAATAGCCGCCGAAAAACAAGAACATGATAGAGTATATACATACATGTATGCTCTTTCTTTCTTGTTAATATACTTATACAAAAATGTACCTAGCAATATTGATTTTATCATTGGGATGGGACCGGTGCATTTTCGGGTTAGAAAAAAATATGTGTCCCATGCACGTCTCATATGAAAAAAAGTATTTGTCCCTTACCAACTTTGTATAAAAAAGGAGATGTCCCATCAAATCTGACTTTTATATTGTCTGCGTAGTGTGTACTGTATATATACAATTTTAATGAGTAGTTTTTGTACTATGTACTTTAAAGACAAATTAATCTTTGAAGCCTACATATAAGTGTGCGGCACTACACTACATTGTCACATGAAAATACTCATTTCCCTTTTTCTTAATAAATGCCCCAAATCAATGGGGAATAACTATTGCACAGGTTTCTGTCTTCATATCAAAAATAGTTTTACAAGAATGTCAAATTATATATGTATCCGTGCAAAGGTTATTTCCCTTTGTAATATGAAATCGACCTTTTCTGTATTAGTTTGAACTGGTCAATAAGAATAGCAAAGAAGATGCTGAATTATTCTTTTCCATGATTTTAAAAGTTAATTGAGATTAACATAGAAATGCAGCTCCTTGTTGTAAAAAAAAGTTATTGTCCCATGCAATATCTCTGAAAAAATGGCTGTCCCATAATGAATTTTAATGAAAAAAAATGTCTGTCCCATCATGTTTTGCATCAGTCCCACCCGGTGATGAATATCGCATGGTCCCTTATAGGTACGAGAAGCCAACCATATATATTTGTCCTCGATATTGAGTAATTTTATTCCTTTCATGCTGATTTTGGGTCAGAAAGCAAAATTATCCATGTTTTTGGGGATGCATTAGTTGAATGACAGTCCTTGGGCAATCTCTATTGTAATTCTATTAAAGATATTTAACTGGAATGCGCTAATGGTCATCGTTAATAAGGCCATTTAAGTTCTGCCCCACATTCAAATCAAAGTTAGGTTACACTAAATTCATTTTTCATTCAGAAAAGTGCAATTCTCAAGCCAAGAATAATGAGAGTAAGCCGATTGCTCCGGATTTTGTTGTATTCGCATCATGCAATGACTGTTTTATAATAAAAGAAATTCCATTGATTACGCTGTGAAGCGTTCACGATACACGGGATACAGATTAGGGGTGAAATGTACATGTGGAAAATACATAATACTTTTTTTTCAATATGCTAGTTTAAAAATTATTTTCAATGTAGAAATAGGTAAAAATATTTTGACTTACTCAAAAAATTGTTTATCCTCTTCTCCTTTCACTTAAATGTAACTTCTGGGTTTCGGTCAAAATAAATTTGTTGAATATTTGACCACTTTGAAACAAAGTAGAATGGAATAACAATGTGTTTATCTCTCCACACTTATAATAGCAACAAAATATATTCCTTTTCCAGAAATATTGGATGAATAATATATATATATGTATAAATCTTTTGTATGATTATATATGTGTAGTTCTTGATATTTCCTCCTCAGAAAAATAAATCAGCTATATGCGCCTTCGAAAAATTTGCGAAACTGGTAGGAGTCATTTAAATTTGGTACCTATGATATGATGTAGGGGGAGTTAGACGTATCAGCTGATAGGGTTATAATACACCCATACCTGGTTACCTGTAATCAGCATCATACCTTGTTTGTTTACTTCTCATGCGTCACTGACGTCGAAAGTCAATTAGCGCTGATTTGTTCGATTGAAATGTCGTTTTCATCTAGAAATGATTTAACTTTAGATTTGAGTTTTCTACTTTTACGATGATCGTGTTTGATAAAAACATTATGGATAATATAAATGTAATGGTGATCAATAGAGATAAATTTGCATCAAAATCGATCTTATAAAATTGTCGACGAACTCACGATTAGGAATATAGAGAAAAGTTTGGTTGCGAGCCGGTTTTGCCATGTTTGTTAGGAAAGGTCATTGCATCGGAAATACTCTAGATCACAAAGTCTTTTCGGTATGCAAAAACTTGTAAGTAATTACGATGCATTTTTAACTACTATAACTGGCAAATGGCACTCTTAAATCATGAAAACATTTTGTTAAAGAAGGAGCTGATTCTTTTTTTAAAAAATCATGTCAGATTCTAAATTTCGAATAAACATTTTCGATAGCGTGTCGTCATATTTGAACAAGTATTGTGTCCCAAGTTCATTCTTTGATATTTTACTGTCAAGAAACAACAAGTATGAACGGTCATAGATTGCTTCCTGTAGACTAGTTAATAAATGCGGGTTTCTTCACAGATAAGAAGATCACTTTGAAAGCCTACATTTAGCTGCTTTTGAAAGTCGCCGTCTAGTACTAGTTACAGGGGGAAGATCTTTGTGCATGCGCTTTTAATCCGGATAACCATACAATTCGTTATTACTTGTATATACTAGTAGAGATGAACGTCAAAGTCAGCGCTGGGTGCATATTGGTTTCTCTCAACATATATCTTTCATGCTTCTTGTTTTAACGTGTCTGTTTTGATTGTTTGTATGGCCGTTCTGTCTGGATATATATGTGTCTCGCTGTCCCCTGTTTTGATGGTTTGTGTGGCCGTTCTGTGTGGGTATATATGTGTCTCGCTGTCCCCTGTTTTGATGGTTTGTGTGACCGTTCTGTGTGGATATATATGTGTCTCGCTGTCCCCTGTTTTGATGGCTTGTATAGCAGTTCTGTGTGGATATATATGTGTCTCGCTGTCCAATGTTTTGATTGTTTGTATGACCGTTCTGTGTGAATTTTAATGTTTCTCGCTGTCCCCTGTTTTGATGGTTTGTATGGCCGTTCTGTGTGGGTATATATGTGTCTCGCTGTCCCCTGTTTTGATGGTTTGTATGGCCGTTCTGTGTGGGTATATATGTGTCTCGCTGTCCCCTGTTTTGATGGTTTGTATGGCCGTTCTGTGTGGGAATATATGTGTCTCGCTGTCCCCTGTTTTGATGGTTTGTATGGCCGTTCTGTGTAGTCATATATGTGTCTCGCTGTCCCCTGTTTTGATGGTTTGTATGGCCGTTCTGTGTGGGTATATATGTGTCTCGCTGTCCCCTGTTTTGATGGTTTGTATGGCCGTTCTGTGTGGGTATATATGTGTCTCGCTGTCCCCTGTTTTGATGGTTTGTATGGTTCTGTGTGGGTATTTATGAGTCTCGCTGTCCCCTGTTTTGATGGTTTGTATGACCGTTCTGTGTGGGTATTCATGTGTCTCGCTGTCCCCTGTTTTGATGGTTTGTATGACCGTTCTGTGTGAATATTTATGTGTCTCGCTGTCCCCTGTTTTGATGGTTTGTATGGTTCTGTGTGGGTATTAATGTGTCTCGCTGTCCCCTGTTTTGATGGTTTGTATAGCAGTTCTGTGTGGATATATATGTGTCTCGCTGTCCCCTGTTTTGGTTGTTTGTATAGCCGTTCTGTGTGGGTATTTATGTGTCTCCCTGTCCCTTGTTGGTTTTAACAGTATTTATTTGTAAATTGACTAATATTTGACATTTAACACAGAAAACATAAAAGGATTTGGCAAGAAGATATGTGTCTCGCTGTCCCCTGTTTTGATGGTTTGTATTACCGTTCTGTGTGGGTATCTATGAGTCTCGCTGTCCCCTGTTTTAATTGTTTGTATGGTCTTATTTCTATGTGGGTATTTATGTTTCTCGCTGTCCCCTATTAATTGTTTGTATGGCCGTTCTGTGTGGGTACATGTATTTACGTGTGTCGCTGTCCCCTGTTTCGATTGTTTGTACGTTCTGTATTGGTATTTGTGTCTCACTGTCCCCTGTTTTAATTGTTTGTATGGCCGTTCTGTGTGGGTATATGGTATATGTGTCTTGATGTCCCCTGTTGTTTGTTGAGGTCGTTATGTATGATGGCCCTTTGGTTCGTCACAATTCTACGGGTGTGTTCCGCTGTGGTCAGTACAAGGTCTTGTTGGAGATATTTACCATATCCTTGATGTCAAATGATTTATTATTAGTATTGTTGACAAGAAGACAAAGGTTTTATCTATATTTTGTCACGTCATGTTATATCATTTATCGTGATAGTTTTGCATTTTGCTTGCTCTGCCGTGGTCTTTTCTCTTTCGTGTTGTACCTTTCATGCTCTACATAATGACATGTCGTAGTCTTCCCCTTTTGTCGGAGTGTTAGCTCCCATATCGTATTTCATGTTGTGTGTAGAGTATGTTGTGGTTTTTGCTGTTTCTGTGTCTGTAGATTAGTGCTTCATTCTATGACCGTTAGTGTTTCTGTGTCTGTAGATTAGTGCTTCATTCTATGGCCGTTGGTGTTTCTGTGTCTGTAGATTAGTGCCTCTTCTATGGCCGTTAGTGTTTCTGTCCCGTAGATTAGTGCTTCATTCCATGGCCGTTGGTGTTTCTGTCCCGTAGATTAGTGCTTCATTCTATGGCCGTTGGTGTTTCTGTGTCTGTAGATTAGTGCTTCTTCTATGGCCGTTAGTGTTTCTGTCCCGTAGATTAGTGCTTCATTCCATGGTCGTTGGTGTTTCTGTCCCGTAGATTAGTGCTTCATTCTATGGCCGTTAGTGTTTCTGTCCCGTAGGTTAGTGCTTCATTCTATGGCCGTTGGTGTTTCTGTCCCGTAGATTAGTGCTTCAATCTATGGCCGTTGGTGTTTCTGTCCCGTAGATTAGTGCTTCATTCTATGGCCGTTGGTGTTTCTGTGTCCGTAGATTAGTGCTTCATTCTATGGCCGTTAGTGTTTCTGTCCCGTAGATTAGTGCTTCATTCCATGGCCGTTGGTGTTTCTGTCCCGTAGATTAGTGCTTCATTCTATGACCGTTAGTGTTTCTGTCCCGTAGGTTAGTGCTTCATTCTATGGCCGTTAGTGTTTCTGTCCCGTAGATTAGTGCTTCATTCTATGGCCGTTGGTGTTTCTGTCCCGTAGATTGGTGCTTCATTCTATGGCCGTTGGTGGTTTTGTGTCCGTAGATTATTGCTTCATTCTATGGCCGTTGGTGTTTCTGTCCCATAGATTAGTGCGTCATTCTATGACCGTAGGTGTTTCTGTGTCTGTAGATTAGTGCTTCATTCTATGGCCGTTGGTGTTTCTGTCCCGTAGATTAGTGCTTCATTCTATGGCCGTTGGTGTTTATGTGTCTGTAGATTAGTGTTACATTCTATGGCCGTTGGTGTTTCTGTCCTGTAGATTAGTGCTTCATTCTATGACCGTAGGTGTTTATGTGTCTGTAGATTAGTGCTTCATTCTATGGCCGTTGGTGTTTCTGTCCCATAGATTAGTGCGTCATTCTATGACCGTAGGTGTTTCTGTGTCTGTAGATTAGTGCTTCATTCTATGGCCGTTGGTGTTTTTGTCCCGTAGATTAGTGCTTCATTCTATGACCGTAGGTGTTTATGTGTCTGTAGATTAGTGTTTCATTCTATGGCCGTTGATGTCATTCTATGACCGTTGATGTTTCTGTGTCTGTAGATTTGTGCTTCATTCTATGGCCGTTGGTGTTTCTGTGTCTGTAGATAAGTGCTTCATTCTATGGCCGTTGATGTTTCTGTGTCTGTAGATTTGTGCTTCATTCTATGGCCGTTGGTGTTTCTGTCCCGTAGATTAGTGTTTCATTCTATGGCCGTTGATGTCATTCTATGACCGTTGGTGTTTCTGTGTCTGTAGATTAGTGCTTCATTCTATGGCCGTTGGTGTTTCTGTGTCCGTAGATTAGTGCTTCATTCTACGGCCGTTGGTGTTTCTGTGTCTGTAGATTAGTGCTTCATTCTATGACCGTTGGTGTTTCTGTGTCTGTAGATTAGTGCTTCATTCTATGGCCGTTGGTGTTTCTGTGTCCGTAGATTAGTGCTTCATTCTACGGCCGTTGGTGTTTCTGTGTCTGTAGATTTGTGTTTCATTCTATGGCCGTTGATGTTTCTGTGTCTGTAGATTTGTGCTTCATTCTAAGGCCGTTGGTGTTTCTGTGTCCGTAGATTAGTGCTTCATTCTACGGCCGTTGGTATTTATGTGTCCGTAGATTAGTGCTTCATTCTATGACCGTTGGTGTTTCTGTGTCTGTAGATTTGTGTTTCATTCTATGGCCGTTGGTGTTTCTGTCCCGTAGATTAGTGCTTCATTCTATGGCCGTTAGTGTTTCTGTCCCGTAGGTTAGTGTTTTATTCTATGGCCGTTGGTGTTTCTGTTCTGTAGATTAGTGCTTCATTCTATGGCCGTTGGTGTTTCCGTCCCGTAGATTAGTGCTTCATTTCATCGCCGTTGGTGTGTCTGTGACTGTAGATAAATGCTTCATTCTATGGCCGTTGATGTTTATGTCCCGTAGATTAGTGCTTCATTCTATGGCCGTTGGTGTTTCTGTCCCTTAGATTAGTGCTTCATTCTATGGCCGTTGGTGTTTCTGTCCCGTAGATTAGTGCTTCATTCCATGGCCGTCGGTGTTTCTGTGACTGTAGATAAGTGCTTCATTCTATGGCCGTTGATGTTTATGTCCCGTAGATTAGTGCTTCATTCTATGGCCGTTGGTGTTTCTGTGTCCGTAGATTAGTGCTTCATTCTACGGCCGTTGGTGTTTTTGTTCTGTAGATTTGTGTTTCATTCTATGGCCGTTGGTGTTTCTGTCCCGTAGATTAGTGCTTCATTCTATGGCCGTTAGTGTTTCTGTCCCGTAGGTTAGTGTTTTATTCTATGGCCGTTGGTGTTTCTGTTCTGTAGATTAGTGCTTCATTCTATGGCCGTTGGTGTTTCCGTCCCGTAGATTAGTGCTTCATTTCATCGCCGTTGGTGTGTCTGTGACTGTAGATTAGTGCTTCATTCTATGGCCGTTGATGTTTATGTCCCGTATATTAGTGCTTCATTCTATGACCGTTGGTGTTTCTGTCCCGTAGATTAGTGCTTCATTCTATGGCCGTTGGTGTTTCTGTCCCGTAGATTAGTGCTTCATTCCATGGCCGTTGGTGTTTCTGTGACTGTAGATAAGTGCTTCATTCTATGGCCGTTGATGTTTATGTCCCGTATATTAGTGCTTCATTCTATGGCAGTAAGTGTATATGCCCATACAGTTCTTTATTTATCCAATCTTTTTGAAACAGGTTTTCCTCTGTATTGTGTTTTCTAGAGTGAAGGATGTTATTTTTTTTTTTTTTTTTTTTTTTGTTGTTGTTGTTGTTGTTGTTTTTTTTTTTTTTTTTTTTTTTTTTGGTTGTTTTTTTTTTTTCTTTCGTATTACATGTATTACGCCTTATTTTGTGTAAAATTGTTGTTTGTGAATTCTACTTGTATTTGTAATGTTTTGTGTTGAGTTATACGGTCAGAGTATCTTCGTATATTCAACTATTTGTTTCCTGGGAGTTTTTGTATGCGTTAATGATCGAATTGTCAGGGGATGTTCACTTCATCGTGATATTCTCTGGTTCTTGAATTCTACACATAGATACTATGTCTCTGTGGTCGCCCACCCGGTCTCATATTTCTTTTCTGTTTTTCTCTCTCCGAGCACTCCGGTTTCCTCCTGTTCCAAGGACCCCATGGATACGTCAACATCTGAGCCAACGTGAGAACATGATTGTTAGACGTTTTAAAATAAAGTTAAATTTCTACATTTTTATTTCCTCCATTAAAGTCATTCTCATTTATTTATTTTGATTGATCAATTTTCTTACTAAATATTCTGAGATATCCTCCTTCCTTCTTTAAAAAAGTAACATTTCTATTTAGTGCGCATACCGTTGAAATTCTTTTAAAATATTTTATTTTATTCAATTTCACAATTCAGATAGTTTACATGTTTCTGAAATCATATCTGATGTTACATTTATCAAAAAGCTTCCATAACAGCCAGCAAAACCGATCATGCTAAACGATACGACATTCCTAACTTTCCGTTATCACTGTATTGGGTAAAACATATACTAGTTATAGTATATTAGATGAAATATGACGGGTTTGAGAAAATAATCTAGTTTTTTAAAACACCTCCTCAGTTACGTGCGACAGAACTTCAAAAACTTACACCTAATTATCTCGTTATTACTGCAATTTCAATTCAAACTTCGGTGCCAATATCCTTTGGACCATTGAGTACGCATCGATGGTGACATAAATTTCAATGTCACTATGCAACAAAATAAGAAAATACATTAATTATGACTTAAAATGCTGGTAGAATGCTTGATAAATCATGAAAGATGAAAAATATTGAGTTAGATGAGAGAAAAACATTATAATAATGCAGATACAAAACATTCTTCTGACACTAAGTTTGTCAGACAAAAGACAAAGTCATAGGAAACAACTGCCGGAAAAGAGCCAGAAATCCAAAATATAGAAAAAAAAATACAAGAAATCCTTCAAAAAGAAAATACTTTAAGGAACAACACGTCGTTGAGAAACAATATACTAGTATGCCCTTCAGAGAAAGAAAGTAAGATGCACTCAAAAAGAACGTAACATCTTTTTTTACCTATGAACAAGTCCTACAAAATAGCCTACATGACCTACAAATATTTTCATCAAGTCTAACAGAAGGCATTTCAAAAGAAACGATAGATAAAGAAATTTCAATTTTTCAAAATAATGATTCCCTAGGAAGATCTCCGACAAGATCACTTGGCTCTTACCACAACACACCCACTGAATTACAACAAACAATGGGCACAAAACAACACACCCACTGTATTACAACAAACACTGGGCACAAAACAACACACCCACTGGATTACAACAAACAATGGGCACAAAACAACAACAAACAGGGGACAACCAGACAAGATCACTTGGCTCTTACCAAAACATACCCACTGGATTACAACAAACAATGGGCACAAAACAACAACAAACAGGGGACAACCAGACATGATCACTTGGCTCTTACCACAACACACCCACTGGATTACAGCAAACAATGGGCACAAAACAACAGCAAACAGGGGACAACCAGACGTGATCACTTGGCTCTTACCACAACACACCCACTGGATTACAACAAACAATGGGCACAAAACAACAACAAACAGGGGGGGGGGGCAACCAGACAAGATCACTTGGCTCTTACCACAACACACCCACTGGATTACAACAAACAATGGGCACAAAACAACAACAAACAGGGTGCAACCAGACATGATCACTTGGCTCTTACCACAACACACCCACTGGATTACAGCAAACAATGGGCACAAAACAACAACAAACAGTGGACAACCAGACATGATCACTTGGCATTTACCACAACACACCCACTTGATTACAACAAACAATGGGCACAAAACAACAACAAACAGGGGACAACCAGACATTATCACTTGGCTCTTACCACAACACACCCAATGGAATACAACAAACAATGGGCACAAAACAACAACAAACAGGGGACAACCAGATAAGTTCCTTTGGCTCTTACCACAACACACCCACTGGATTACAACAAACAATGGGCACAAAACAACAACAAACAGGTGACAACCAGACGTGATCACTTGGCTCTTACCACAACACACCCACTGGATTACAACAAACAATGGGCACAAAACAACAACAAACAGGGGGGGCAACCAGACAAGATCACTTGGCTCTTACCACAACACATCCACTGGATTACAACAAACAATGGGCACAAAACAACAACAAACAGGGGACAACCAGACATGATCACTTGGCTCTTACCACAACACACCCACTGGATTACAGCAAACAATGGGCACAAAACAACAACAAACAGGGGAGCAACCAGACAAGATCACTTGGCTCTTACCACAACACACCCACTGGATTACAACAAACACTGGGCACAAAACAACACACCCACTGGATTACAACAAACAATGGGCACAAAACAACAACAAACAGAGGACAACCAGACAAGATCACTTGGCTCTTACCACAACACACCCACTGGATTACAACAAACAATGGGCACAAAACAACAACAAACAGGGGGCAACCAGCCAAGATCACTTGGCTCTTACCACAACACACCCACTGGATTACAACAAACAATGGGCACAAAACAACAACAAACAGGGGACAACCAGACATGATCACTTGGCTCTTACCACAACACACCCACTGGATTACAACAAACAATGGGCACAAAACAACAACAAACAGGGGGCAAACAGACAATATCACTTGGCTCTTACCACAACACACCCACTGGATTACAACAAACAATGGGGCACAAAACAACAACAAACAAGGGACAACCAGACATGATCACTTGTCTCTTACCACAACACACCCACTGGATTACAACAGACAATTGGCACAAAACAACAACAAACAGGGGGCAAACAGACAAGATCACTTGGCTCTTACCACAACACACCCACTGGATTACAATAAACCATGGGCAAAAAAACAACAACAAACAGTGGGCAACCAGACAATATCACTTAGCTCTTACCACAACACACCCACTGGATTACAACAAACAATGCACACAAAACAACAAATTGACAATATTTGCAGAAACATTGAAATACATACATCTGGATAGATCAATGTACATACGATGCCACTTTGAACGAAATAATAGCAAATGTTGTGTTTATCCGGATTACGTGTTGATGTTCATTTCAAGTAAGTTTGATTTAATAGAAATGGTAAGGTCTAAGAATTCTCTGAGAAAAATTTAATTGAAGAAACAAAACCATATACATAAATGTACAAAAACAACAATCACGAAATAAAAAGTCATAGGATAAACCTAATTGCACAGGAGATCCACAAGAATATCCACCTCTACAATCCTTATGTATGAACTTTGACTAGAGAGATGGGAGGGAGCGGATATCAGTGAGGGTTGTTGGCATCGAGCTCCTGTGACCTATAACTGTTTAAAGAAATGACCGCAGTTAATCTAAGTCATGCGATTATATGCCGATTAAACAAATCCAAAATATATCAAGTATTCTAAATATTTATCCTGTATTCTAAATACTAATATAATGCGTACAAAAGAAATTGTATTTGTTTGATAATGCATTGCAGGAAATTTCAATTCGCACTGAACGTTAAAGAATAATATCATGACTTTACAAAAAAAATACTCAATAAATATTAGAATTATATAAACTGAAATAAAGGGCGTTTATTTTTATGAATTGTCTTGTATGAATTTTGCTTATTGGAGCTGAAAGAAATATTAATTGTCTAGATGTGTTTATTCCATAAATCAGTATCAATGTGGTCTCGGGAGTTTGCACCTTTTGTGATTCAAGAGTTTTGCAAGTACATTTATTCAATGAACCCATGCATTGGAAAATATTATTACTTAATTTACGAAGCGAAAAAAAGAGAGGCACCTACTTAGATCTTTTCCTGATGGGATTTTTATCATTAAAAAGAGAAAGTTGTTTGTTCAGGTTGTACTGAATAATATTTATCTAATTCCGATGATAATCTGGTTCTAGCAGATGATAAAGACATAAAAACGCCTGGCAGGGTGGACAAACATCACAGGACATTTCAGATTGTAAAAAAAGATTATAACTGGGTGGGACCAAGTTTTGTTATTTATCTTACCTTAAATACCCTCGACTATATGTACAATAGATATGCACTTAAAAAGAAAACGGACCAAAAATAAAACTAACGAGATCCGATAAAATTCAAATTAGTCAAAAACTTAAATACCAAGTCTAAACTCTAAACTCCGCTACCTTTGACTGGATCAATGTGCGATTGAATTCAAATTATTCATTATCATTAAATTATTTATTTATTTATTCACAAAATTATCTATATACATATTTATTTATTTATTCATTTGTTCATTTTCAAAGATCATCTCAAATCTTATCATAAAATATGGTTTATGCGAGTTTATTGTTTCTTGATTTACAGTAGCTATCACCTTAATTATTACCTTGACGGTCGTTTAATTTTTATAGCTTTACATTTCTTGTCAGAATGTGAAGCAAACCCGTCTGTCTGTCTGTCCTTTCCGTCCGTATAGCCGACTATTTGCTTTACATTTTGAATTGATTTCAAAGCAATTCTAGTCTGCAGATAGATCTACGTCTGTCTGTTTCGTCCGTTTCTCGGTTCGTCTGCATTTTGGTTGAAGATTCTGATCGAAGCAAAATCTCAGAAACTAAAAGCAATAAAAACATAAAACTATATCAGAAGGTTTACATGACAATTCATTTTCATTTACACCATAATTATTGACTGATGACCTTGACTATGATTTTATATGTAGATTTTCTATGTCCAGTGCCCAGTTTCGCAAAAATTCTTACGAAAAATTTCAGGAATTTTCGTAACTTTCATCATCAAATAAAAGCTTGAATTCTTTTTCATATTGTAGAATTTATAGAGATTTGATATTATTTCTTCATACTAACTATAAATTCAGAAACAAAACATCGCGATTTTTAGTTTACAAGAGTAACGAAGCTATCAAAGGTTACGCAAATTCCTAAAATTTTTCGTAAGTATTTTTGTGAAACAGGCTGCAGAGCTTTTGCTTTGTACCCGTTTGACTTTGACCGGTTTTTTTTTTTTTTTTTTTTTTTTTTTTTTTTTTTTGTAACACACAAAGATTGCGCGAGGGCATTCGCGTTTTCAATCACATTTACATCCAGATAGGTTTATTGCAGCTTAATTCGCTTTAATGCGTTGAAAATAAATCAGTTCGAAAAATGACAATTCCCACAGAAGAATTTAACATAATTTGTTTTATTGGTTAAATCGCTGGGCGATGCCCACATCAATATTGGACATGCTGGCTAATCATCCGCATTATTATAATAGATGTTTTGTGACAGTATGCCACCCATTACGGGTAATGGCGGTGATGGTCAGTGCCGACACCCAGTCTCTGTCAAGCTATCAGATCATTCAAAGGTCCCCTACTTATATTGTACAATAATAATCAAAATCTGATAGTCTAGGTGTAGTAGTTGGTTTACTCCACAAACATGCCTAGAAGGACTTTAATACACAAACATTTATATTGTAGAAGTCACTAAGTCCTCTCGTTGTAGTCTGTTTATACGATTTTATCTGTATAATGATAAGTCCATCTCATCAATGACAAATTGTTCCTTAATACATGAAATCTGACAATTTCGAAAAAAAGCAATTCCGTGTGTAAATATAGAGAAAGAGATGCGATTGTACGTACATAGTAATTCGTATATAAGTACAATTTTGAAAGTATATTTAACGTGTTATGTAAGAAACAGAATTTTAGGACACAGCTCTAATTGCTACTTCAGCCTATAAAACTTGCCATCTTGATACAACAGTTGAACATGAAGTTCAATGAATTAGAACAAAATATTTAGAATAGCGAATTACACGTTCTCTTTTATACTGAAGCCTTAGTACTGACGAATTATTGAGAAATAGTTAATCTCTTTATTTTAAGGTGAAGAGTCTCGTTATATACTGGATTAAGACCCCTTTGGAAGTAGATGTTTTATATCACTATTACAGATGTTTGAACCGGAAAATTTGCCTTTATCAGCCGAAAACACAACCTTAGAATTTAGTTATTCCTATTCTAATGCAATTTTTATTGATTTTACAAAGTATGACGTTAGCAACGTAAACGGCGAAAACGTTCTCTTTTTACGGCCATACTTAGCAGCGAACAACCATTGTTGCAATGTCGCATTTTCGAATATGATTTTATATCGTTATAAGTAGATCCGCTACCTCACACAAACAAGATCCGTTACTTTTGTGTTGAGAGATAAGATCAAATTTAAAAATACGAAGTGGTTTCCATACTTTCTTCCTTAACTTGAAATCTGAAATCAATTTGATATGATATAAAAGCGGATAATGTGAATTTATACAATTGGTGTGTACAAGTTATTCATCCATTAAAGAACATTGTTATGAATATGAAAAGCCGTTTATTCCATTTCACATAACAGAATTTTTTTTCATTTCTTTGAGCAGCACTTATATGTATTGTATATTATCAGCCACTGCTTTTGTTTCCATGATAATATTTCGTCATGTGACAAAATGAACAGAAATAAATGATCAGATAATTAGTGCGACCTTAAAAATATATATTTTAAAAATCTGTCTCGGTTAAATTGCTAATTTTTACAACACCTCAAGGTTTAGCATCCCTGGGATGAATTGGGAATTTCCGTAATAAACTCTATAAGAAACGTTTGAAAAAATTGGAAGGACGTGCAGTGTAACTGAAAGAACGTTACATATCAAAACAACTTTTTTTCTTTTTAAAAATGGTTTAATCTATGTACAGGAAATTGAATTATAAAGATTATTTTTCAAGAAAAAAAGTGTATGTGTAAAGAAACCAACTTTAATTGGCTTGAAGAACGAACATAGAAATTGGGAATAATCACGACAAGACAAAGTTTGCTTTGTAAAAAAAAAAAATTGAATGGAACACATTTTGCCTCAATTTAAATTGTTCATTCAATTTCGACGAAGTATCATTTTTCTTGCAAGCTGGTTCACTATCCAATTTGTTTATATTCAAATTAAGCATTCAACTTTATTATTTACATATAATCATGTTGACAGACATTTTAGATAAGAACTATAAAAACACTCAGAATTTGATAAATTCATCGCTTTTTACCCTTTTCATGCGGGTGTTGCTGGCATGCAGGCGATGTTTACCCTCTCCGGGGGACCAGGGTTTGTGCTTGACATTCAAAGTCACATATTGGCAGGGGGAGTTGTGTGTGTAAAACATGAAAATACAGAAAAATCGTAATCTCCCCGTGTTTTCTAAAATGTTGATTTTTTGAATTTGGTCTGCTCTCTGACAAATGCCGATTCTGGCAATGGAGATCAAGACAATATTTGGATCCGGCGACTTCTGGTAATTCACCGAAAAGAACGTGTATTCGAGATCCATCAACCAACCGAATGTGAAATTTTGTGTAGATAAGTAAATTTTCAAATTATTTGATGGCCAAGCAAATCTGAAAAATTGACAGAAATTCAGAACATCCTCAAACTGCAATATTTATGTTTTCTTATTTATAAATGAGCTCAATGGGCGTCCATAGTTTTGTAAAGGCAATTTATAAGCAAATGAATCGTAGAAAAAATCTTACAGGATTGTACAAATAACCAATTCAATTTAAAACTTAAAGTCTATTAGATTCCCATAATGCACGAGAGTTGCTAGGTATACACCTAACGAGTTAACCGTCCGTGCAGGCTCCCACGGCGCGTTACGTAGCCAACGTTTTTGGCGGATCGATACCTGATTTGTATGAACGGTGTCGAATCAACAAGGGTGGGGCACAGTATTTTGATAATTGATATAGAAGTTCCTTTTAGCCTGGTGGTGACATTGAATGTAAATCAGCGGTCGGGGTGAGATTGCACCTTTTATGGAAAAACGAACGCGGTTTGATCTTCTTTCCCACAGGAATTAAATGAAACCGACGTTACCAGCTGAATGGACATAAATTGAATTAAACATTAATGTATACACGTAGTTACATCACACGGTTAGCATTTTTATAATTGTAAGATATAATGTTTGTAAAATATATACGAAAAGGCTCTCACTATTCATAAAAACTACATGTAGTGGATCAACCACCGGCGTACACACCCTCTATACAAATCACTAATACTAATAGAATGAATTCAATAGATTTATGTCTAAAGACGCTTTATGTCGGACAGGAAGCATCTACTCGTCAAAGTTACATACCTTTCTTTTCTTTGTAAATTAAATGTTTATGAAACGCCCTAACGGATATTATTTTGTGCAATGGATCTTGTTATCACTTGCGTAATGTTTCTGTCTGTATTTCAGAATACATATAAATTCACACATTATGTCATTTTTCTAACTTTCAATTTTGATCAATAGCTATCAAAAGAGAATATTGACTTGTCAAATATATACGTCAATACATATAAAGATAATGAAGGACCTCACCATATCATTTTATTCTTCATTCAAAATGTAAATATGAATATATATATTTATGAATAAGAGCTATATATGATACGAGAATACAAGGTTATTTTGAAATCAGAGAAAAGGCGGGGTTTTTTTTGGGGGGGGGGGGGGTGTTTGTTTTTGTTTGTTTCTTTTTTTTTTGGAGGGGGGGGTCGTGATGAAAAAAATTAGAAAGTTTCAATATACACGAAATATCTAGATAACTTACTTATACAGTCAAGATTCAGAGAAAAATCCAAAATATATGATTGTAATGTTTTTCCTATCTGGATAAAAAGCTTTTTGTTATTCATTTTCATTTATTTATTTACAAAATCTGTGAAATATTGCATGTGTTTTCGTGTTTTCTTCAAAACTTATGAAATTAAAAAAAAAATTCATTTGTTTCAATATCCAAAATGTAAAGGTACTGCAAGGATTCTAGCCCTGGTATCTTTTTACCTTTAATATTGAAATTTCATAAGGAACAAGGTTTGTCATATCGCATCGTCAAATGATATGGAAAAGCAACTTTGTTTTATATACATGTATAAATATGATTGGTTTTTTTTCTCCCTGGCTGGCTGGTACGTTTTTCGATTTCAAAAGGACTAGAAAAAAAAAAACACATTAAAAACAAGAAATCAGATAATCATGCAATTCAGATATTTTTGAATCAGTATATCCTGACTGAGCGAGTGAAAGTCAAACGAGGAACACCAAATCAGAATTTAAAAGAAACGTATATTCAACTGGCATAAAAAACCATGGAAATGCAAAAACAAACAAAACAACCAAAATATTATGCATAGGTTTAAAGTATAAATCACCAATGTAGATGAGGTCAAGTGCTCGGAACAGGTGCAGAAAAGCCCCCCCCCCCCCCCCCCCCCACCTGGATGTGTCAAAGTCTGTGTTATAGTATGGTCTCAGCCTTACTTTTTTCAATGGCACCTCAATGAGTCTTGATGCTTTTTATATGACTTCTCTGAATTATGTTGATAATATCAATCAAAACAACTTACTGAAAACTCAGTTCTGCAAGAGAGCAAAGGTGAGATGACAGCAGGTGTCCGGAGAGAGTAAGCATCTCCAGCTTTCTCGTCACTTAAAAGTCGTGCAGAAAAAGTCAAAACCGTCACAAGTTGAATTTATGTGACGGAATGAAAACAACGGTTTCAAGAACATCAGTGAAGACTGAGGGAGTACATGGATTACTTACGTGATGTCCAGAGCTTTATTCATATATTACATCAATAAAATATTACCTGTAGTCGGAATAAATTTAATTTTGAACCTGTTCTTATTTTTCATGCAATATACAGATATAACTTGAGATTTTTCTATGTTGATGGAGGGGTCATATGCACATTGTAAAATATTGTAAGCGATTTGCCAAAAAAGAAAAGACAAACGTGACACCCTTTCTTTTCATCTTTGTGTGCCAAAGATGTCAAAAGAGAATTAGACTAAATAACAGACTTCCGAGCATTTTAAGTAAGTTTTGTGGCATATAATATTGTTCGGAGGTTTTTATTTACCGTATAGTTACGTTACCTTATACATTATTATATATGCTGCCCAAAATGTGAATAATTCATAAAACAGGAATAATAAATAAAACAAAAAATAAAAAAACAAACAAGATTTTTTCAATGGATAAATAATATTTTATTTATTTATTTATTTGCAAACAAATCCGAAAATACAATACTCAGACACCGATATTGGTTCCAATGTAATTCAGTATGTTTTGGTTTCCTGCAAAGTTAAACTTCGCGGTTTGAACAAAAAATACGATTAAAAGATCATTTTTCCCCCAATTACTTCGATAAATACCCTATACATTTTCTTATCCAACTTTGCCCTTCGTTAAAATCCACAAATGAAGAATATACAACCAATCAAAACCTGTAAGTATTCAAAAATTACTGTCGATCGTATCCATATCTTGACACATGGGTCTTGATGAAACTGTTGACGTCAGCATTTGTTTGATTACTATGTAATAGAAAAGTAATGATTTAAGCAAGATTGTATATGTACCCCTTTCTTTGAAAATTTGATATTCATGGATAATCATCTTCTTCCTTAGTATGACCCTCCGCTTATCAGAGCACTCCCCAGAGTAACTTCAATGGAAACTGAGGAGCTTCTTTACTTTTTGTCTAAGCGCAACCTCAGCCTGAGGTTGCGCTTAGACAAAAAGTAAAGAAGCTCCTCAGTTTCCACTGAAATTATCCCCAGAGGGGATCACATATTATTAAACATGACATTATAAAAATTTATATATCAAGACAACATTTCAAATTCCTCTCTTACTCCTCAACACTCACAACTCACCACTAGTGCACCATGCTCTGTACAAGGTACCTTCCACTATGTAGGCAGGCATATGCAGTGTATGCTGGGAAAGTGTGATTTATGTACTACATGTACAGTGGATGGTCCGTACATGTATTTCAAACTGCCTTTTACTTGCCATCACACGAGGCAATCTTCTCAGCCGCAGCTGCCGAGGGGCCACTCAGACCATTTTAGTTCCCTCTGAATCGGAGAACAGGTTGGGGCAAGATGATTAATCACCTCTGAGAAAGTCCGCCTGCAACGGGATTTTGAACCTTGGATGTTGAGATTGAAAATCCGGTGCTCAACTGACTGAGCTATGCGCCCCTCATCAAAAAGTTGGATTAATGTCATGACACTGAATTAAACTGAATACTCATGCCCTGATCGGTCGAACTGCGGCCATTGGCTTGGAATACCAGAGCATTACCTAGTGATCAAAAGGATCAACCCAAATACATGTAGCTCAGTCATCAAACAATGAGTTTATTGGAGGATCATAATCCACAACACTCCTCCCTCTTTTTTTGAGAAGGCTGATGGCGTACCCCGGAATGTTACACTCTTTGTCTCCTTCAAAGATGCCAATTGTATGATTGATCACACTACCATCATCCCATCCATACGACTAATTCTATGTCCACAGCGAAAGAAAATTGTTTTAGATGGGGATTTCTATTTTAATTTTAGCATGACGTTGCTGATGTTTAACATTGAGTCTACAAAGAATGTCTTTGACATCACACTAAAATTTATATAGAAAACTTCCCATCTTACATGTCTAAAATTGTTTTGTTTCACTGTGAGCGTAGTACATGTATTGGTAGAATTAATGGACATATAATGAGGACTGTTTCTCCAAACAAATTTTGTAATGTATGAATTGGAGTAATTTTAAAGTAAAAATCCCTCTAGAGCCTTCAGCATACCTGTCAACATGGTCAACTTTGAATTTTTCAAAAGAGGGCGATCTCCCTCTTTAGCAGTTGTCATAGGGGGAGATTGCACGTGAACCATTTTCGCGACATTTCTTTAATAAATTGCAACATGTCATGCAGACCACCTTTCAAAAAATGTCATTGAATGTAACCATACGAAGTCTAAGAAGACTGATATTTCCATAATAATTGATTTTATTTTATTACTTCTTGTTCTGCATTTGTTCATTGTACATGAGTACAGCACCTTTTGCTGTGGCTAGTAGGTCTTCTTCTGGCCAGAAGATATTATATAATTATTAGTTTGATTTATGTTTTCATTCATGACAGAACATACTGAACTTGCGGTAACCCTTTTACTTTTATTTGATTTGGAACAGTTTACCCCATAGAGTAAAAAGCTGTCATTCTTTCACCACCTTTAAAACTAAATGCTTTAATTATCTTTTGTCTCATTAATTGCCCTATGTGTACGTTACATAGATACATATGTATACATGTATGTCTGAGACAGTCTGACTTGCATCAAGGCTTCAGGCTTGCTTGTACATGTGTATACCTGATTTCATTAGCACAATCATGTTTTGTATGCTACTCAGACTTTAATTTGTGTAAAATACCATAGTAGATTACTAACTGCTTGAATTCGAAGTGTCAAGACCTAACATTTACCTGTATCCCTACTTAGACAAGAGACAATGAAGTTTCATAGATGAACCAGTCCCCAATGATGAAAATAAAACTGAGAAAATCAAAGCTTGTACCAGGTATACCATGGTATACAAAATTAATTGTCAAAGTATAAGAAGCATTCTAATCTAAATAATGAAAATTGTTGATGATGATATTTTTCAGTGTTCAACTAAGAAAAGAAGATGGGAGTACATGGATTATGGCAAATTTTACAACCTACAGGTCGCCCTGTGTCTCTCCAGTCCCTCGATGGCAAAGTATTAGCTGTCGGTATCCTTTGTTTTTCATGTTCATTCACATTGAGAAAAGTACAAGTGTAAGACTTCAATAAGTGTAATGCCTCAAACAGGTTTCCGAAATATATGTCCTGAATGTGAATATGTTCATTCAATCTGTCAAAACTTCAACATTTGCTATAAGTCCTAACAATCTCAGTAGGATGTCATATTATTCATAGGTTTGCAAGATATCTAGTACATATTCCAATATTTTTTTTTACCACCTCAATAAAGCTAAAAGGGCATTTAATGGAATCCTGCTACATTGTTTCTGTCCATCTGTCAGTCTGTAGACACCCTTTCTTCACAACATGTTTTCAATTTTGTGAATCTAATTTTCAAAGCCCAGGTTAATCTTTTGGTTCAAAAGATAATGACAAACTTATTGTTTTGACCATGAACATTGTAGCATCTGCTGATGTGGGTATTATATCATCATTATTATCTCCTCCAACATTTGTAACTTATCTCCTTTTAGTTTTAAATTCCTTTAGAACTATTGAATACAATAATCAATTTAAAATGTCCTTTTGATAATCTGCAAATAGGCCTTAGGTATATTTATGCCCCCGGAATCAAAGATTCGGGGGCATATAGTTTTTGGCCTGTCCGTCTGTTTGTCTGTCTGTTTGTCCGAAAAACTTTAACATTGGACATAACTTTTGAATAGGTAGTGATAGGGCTTTCATATTTCACATGTGTATTCCTTGTGACAAGACCTTTCCATTGATACTAAAATTTTTGACCTTGTGACCTTGACCTTTGACCTACTTTTCAAAAACTTTAACATTGGGCATAACTTTTGAATGGTAAGGCCATGTAAAATAAAATCTATGTTTCTCAGACACCGCCGCGCGCTATAATTTGCCGCCGACGAGACGTTTTTATTGCAACTTCTGAAAAAAATATCCGCCGTGTCTCATCCTCGATCGTCGATTAAAAACGAAATATTCATTTATTTCATTGAACATGCTTATTGTCCTTTAAAATCGTCAAAACTGTACCCGATGAATAAATACTTTTAAAAGCCCGTATAAATAACGGCGCGTTCCGTATTTACGTTACGGGTAAAGACTTTATCAACGCGTCGTTTAAAGGGAATTGTATAGGTGCCGCGGACACTTGGACGGCTGGCTATTCGCGTGTTTAATACATCGAGTATTACATGTATTAAAACATTCGTATAGTTTTCTTTATTGATTTCCACAGCATATGTAAATACCTATGCCGAACAATAGCAAGTGTCCATTGTAATACTTCCGAATCTATTAACGATGACGTTCACGTTGTAAAAAGTATAAATAAGGACCGCTGACGAACGCAAGAGAAACGTAGTTAAATCCTTAAATCTATGAATAAAAGAATGTATATTGTACCCGGGCCGTGTACATTATTTTATCAGACGGTGGTTAATGCTGAACACTTAATTTGATTTCTAAAGATTCTGCTTCATCCAGACTTGACTTCCGAAGATATACGCTATCGGCCAAATTTTTATGTACCATATGAACGGATCCATCCGAGGAAGTGAGGGGTTGTATTTAATTTGAGCTGGGTTTAATTAAGATGTGAGCAAATAACAGCCGTCGAGTCTCTTACGCGATTCTACTAAATATTCACGGCAATCAAAACATGTCATACTTCGTATATCAAATTTTGAATCGATTATCTTCTTCCATTCAGACAGATGAGCTACGTCTCCCCGTTCTCAGAAGGAATAGGTTATTTTAACCAACTTATTTACAGGAGAAAGCCATAAATTTTAATGTACATGTACCATTATTTTGACTGACGGTTCATAGACAGTTGTCTATGAAGAAAAACGGGGGGGGGGGGGGGGGGGGAGGCAGCATAATATATTTTGCCTTACATGAATAATGGGGGGGGGGGGGTAAACAGGACAGACAACTTCTTTGCCTTACATGAATACTAGTAATAAGAGTACTTTTGATGGAAAAAAAAAAACAAAAAATAAAAACCCTACCTACCTTGCCACTTTTTTAGACCCAATTATCTGAGAAACATAGAATTTATTTTACGTGGCCTAAGTGATAGGTCTTTCATATTTCACATGTGTATTCCTTGTGACAAGACCTTTCCATTGATACCAAAATTTTTGACCTCGTGACCTTGACCTTGACCTTTGACCTACTTTTCAAAAACTTTAACATTGGTAATAACTTTTGAATGGTAAGTGATAGGGCTTTCATATTTCACATGTGTATTCCTTGTGACAAGACCTTTCCATTGATACCAAAATTTTTGACCTCGTGACCTTGACCTTTGACCTACTTTTCAAAAACTTTAACATTGGGCATAACTTTTGAATGGTAAGTGATAGGGCTTTCATATGTCACATGTGTATTCCTTGTGACAAGACCTTTCCATTGATACCAAAATTTTTGACCTCATGACCTTGACCTTTGACCTTTTAACCCAGTGACCTCACATACATGTACTTAACAGAAAATAGTGTTCATACTAACAAAGATGCCACCGGGGGCATTCGTGTTTCACAAACACAGGCTTTATTTATTATGTTATTTAACCTTGACACTTTACTAGATGTAAGTATATGGCTCCACCAAGCGGTGAAGGGGATGAGAGACAAAGACGGCAGCCCTTTACCTAACGCCCATCTCCATGTGTTATTCTCCAGGGTCTGTAAGCTTCTGTATTACCGCATCAAGCCGGTATTTGTATTTGATGGAGGAGTACCAACTCTGAAAAAACAAACAATGGTTTGTTAAAGCTTGTTTTATTCTGTCTCTTTATTTATTTCATTTCATTTATTTATTTATTTTTTTTGCACATACAGACTGATACAGTGTACTTATACAATGATGATAGTCCAAGAATTCAACACATTGAACCTGTGACAGAATTATCATGCCCCCCCCCCCCTTATGGGGAGGAGAAATATTGTTTTTACCTTCGCGTCCGTCTGTCACACATCGTTTCCGGGCTATATCTCCTGAATCCTTTACCGGATCACTTTCTTATATGTGTGTATGTTGTTGCTTATGACCCAGAGGTTTCACTTCACCTTGACCCAAGGTCATGGGACCAAGGTCAAGGTCACGTAGTACATTTTTAATGAAATTGTACATACATTCCTGTCCGGGTTATATCTCCTAAAATGTTTGCCTGATCACTTTCATATTTTAGTACCTTGTTGCTTATGACCTGAGGTTTCACATCACCTTGACCCAAGGTCACATGACCAAACTCAAGGTCACTTAATACATTTTTAATGAAATTGTACATAAATTCCTGTCCCGGCGATATTTCTTGAACCGTTTACTAAATCACTTTTCATATTAGCTCACCTCGACGAAGTTGAGTGAGCTTATGCTATACCCCCACGCGTCCGCGTCCTCGTCCGCGTCCGCGTCCGCGTCCGTGTCCGCGTCCGTGTCCGCGTCCGTGTCCGCGTCCGTGTCCGCGTCCGCGTCCGGTTAAGAAGTTTGGGGTAGCTCAGTATCTGACAAAGTACTGATGCTACAGTAACCAAACTTGCACAAGTGATTCATCTTTGGATGTTGAGGTGAACCCATGCATCAGATGCAGCATCTGACCTACATTTTCCGCTTGAGTGACTTGGTTAAGAAGTTTGGGGTAGCCCAGTATCTGACAAAGTACTAATGCTACAGTAACCAAACTGGCACAAGTGATTCATCTTTGGATGCTGAGGTGAACCCATGCATCGTATGCAGCATCTGACCTACATTTTCCGCTTGAGTGACTTGGTTAAGAAGTTTGGGGTAGCTCAGTATCTGACAAAGTACTGATGCTACAGTAACCAAACTTGCACAAGTGATTCATCTTTGGATGCTGAGATGAACCCATGCATTGGATGCAGCATCTGACCTACATTTTCCGCTTGAGTGACTTGGTTAAGAAGTTTGGGGTAGCTCAGTATCTGACAAAGTACTGATGCTACAGTAACCAAACTTGCACAAGTGATTCATCTTTGGATGCTGAGGTGAACCCATGCATCGGATGCAGCATCTGACCTACATTTTCCGCTTGAGTGACTTGGTTAAGAAGTTTGGGGTAGCTCAGTATCTGACAAAGTACTAATGCTACAGTAACCAAACTTGCACAAACGATTCATCTTTTGATGCTGAGGTGAACCCATGCATCGTATGCAGCATCTGACCTACATTTTCCGCTTGAGTGACTTGGTTAAGAAGTTTGGGGTAGCTCAGTATCTGACAAAGTACTGATGCTACAGTAACCAAACTGGCAAAAGTGATTCATCTTTGGATGCCGAGATGGACCCATGCATCGGATGCAGCATCTGACCTACTTTTTCCACTTCAGTGATTTCGCTTTTAAAAGCCAATATTGAGCAAAGTATAAGTGCTACATGTACCAAACTTGCATATTGGATGTATCTTTGATCAAACTTTCATAAAATGACCTTGACCTACTTTTTCCGCTTGAGTGATTTTGCCTTTAAAAGCCAATATTGAGCAAAGTATAAGTGCTAGATGTTCCAAACTTGCATATTAGATGTATCTTTGATCAAACTTTCATAAAATGACCTCGACCTACTTTTTCCGCTTGAGTGATTTTGCCTTTAAAAGCCAATATTGAGCAAAGTATAAGTGATACATGTACCAAACTTGCATATTGGATGTATCTTTGATCAATCTTTCATAAAATGACCTTGACCTACTTTTCCGCTTGAGTGATTTTGATCTATAAAGCCCATATTGAGCAAAGTATAACTGCTACATGTACCAAACTTGCATATTGGATGTATCTTTGATCAAACTTTCATAAAATGACCTTGACCTACTTTTTCTGCTTGAGTGATTTTGCCTTTAAAAGCCAATATACATGTACTAAGAAATATGTTTGAATTGAATTTTGCTGCCACGAGGTGAGCTTCGTAATCTGTGATTACCTATGTTTTTAGTATGTTGTTGCTTATGACCCGAAGGTTTCATATCACCTTAACCCAAGGTCATGTGACAGAGGTCAAGGTCACTTAGTACATTTTTAATGAAATTGTACATTCATTCCTGTCTGGGCTATATCTCTTAAAACGTTTACCGAATTGCTTCCATATTTTAGTATGTTGTTGCCTATGACCCGAAGGTTTAACATCATGTTGAACCAAGGTCATGTGACAGAGGTCAAGGTCACTTAGTACATTTTTAATGAAATTGTACATAAATTGCTATATTTCTTTAACTGTTTACCAGATCGCTTTCATATTTAAGTATGTTATTGCTCCAGGCTATATCTTTTGAATTGTGTATCCAATCATTAATTCAGTTTGTTGTTGCTCATGATCCATAGGTGTCAGATCACCTATATCTAAGGTCATGTGACCAAGGTCAAGGTCACCAAGTATTCTTATAATGAAAAAGTACATGCTAATCATGTTTGGGCTATATCTCTTAAAAACAATATGATGAATCACTTTCATGTTTTAGTATGATGTTGTCCATGACTCAAATTAAAGGTCGCACATCATCTTTGCCCAAAGTCATGTGACCAAAGTCAAAGGTAGGCAGATATATTTGCCGTCGATAAAGTCATGTCTCATTGACATTTTCAAAAACTAAGGTCTTTAGCATTTTCTTCACAAACATTGAGGATCTTTTTGCTTCATCTTAGACTTTAAAAAAAAGTTATTGCAGTCTGATGAAGAAATGAATGTAAGTTGTATTTGTCTATCTGCACTTCCCAAATCTATAAAGTATCAATCAGATCAACATTAATTCAGTAGTACTTTGCTGTCAAGTATGATTAAGCATCATTAAGGTAGTTTGTTAAAGTTGAGGTCCAGTTCTAAAAAGATATGCCAAAGATGCACAATGAGTTGTCAATGACAATGTATAGAAGTTAATTTTTGGCCAAACAAATAAAGGATTTTTGACCGGATTGTAAAGCAAAAATCTGATCTATCAAATGCTAAGTCCACCCGTTTGTCTGTCTGTCAGTGCGTCAACATTGTGGTTAAAGTGTTGCGTTTAAGTCTTTTTTGAGATAATCGTTTGGAGTAGCAACTTGAAACTTTGAGGATTTGACCTACTTTTAAACTATAACAGGTAGGGATTTGATATTTCACATTTAGATTCTTCATGACCAGAACTTTCATTTGATACCATGACTTTTGACCTAGTGACCTTGACATTGACCTTTGAGGATTTGACCTACTTTTAAACTATAACAGGTAGGGATGTGATATTTCACATATAGATTCTTCATGACCAGAACTTTCATTTGATATCAAGACTTTTGACCAAGTGACCTTTACATTGACCGTTGACCTTCTTTTAAAATATAAGGGGTAGGGTTTTGATATTTCACATATAGATTCCTCATGACCAGAGCTTTCATTTGATATCATGACTTTTCACCAAGTGACCTTGACCTTTGTCCAATTTTTAACTATATATTTCATTTTGCAATACATGGAGTATTAATGACCTTTGGCCTCTCTGTCTGCAAAAAAAAGTATACGTTATCTAATACAAACACTTTGCAATCTGGCCTTACCGCCTTATGGTTTATTTTTATATAAACTTACTTATGTTTCTTTTAAATTCCAAATACATATGTATTTCAGCCTTCTTAAGAGGAATGCAAAGATTCTTTTGAAACTTAGGGTAATATATGGAACTAAAGCAAACAGACATTCAGTCATTTATTGTAGTCCATCCCATGATACAAAATTTCTCTATCTTTAAAACTTGCAGCAATGAGCATGTGGTCAAGGAGTGAGTAAGTCTTCATGCATTTTAAATGATAACAAGATTGTTTATTTTTCATCCACGCTGTACCTGTTCTTGTAGGCTGCAAGAAGAGAGAGAAAGGAGTTTGCAGAAGTTGAGAGTGATAAAGCATCCAAGAAGCTGCTAGATAACCTTATGAAGAGCCACGCTATAAAGGAAGTACTAGGAGAAAATCAGCCCGGAACAAGCTCTCCGGGAAAATCAAGTGTGACAACCAAAAACAAAGCAGACTTGTTTATGCTACCTCCCCTACCGGAGAATTTTCAGAGGTAAAATTAATACAGTACATGTACAATTTTTTATCTAATTTTTTTTTATTTATTTCTGCCTGAGAAGTACAGAAGATCCCTTTTTTATGAATTAGAAGAAGAAAGGTTAATATTACATTTGGTAAATTGTATCAAAGGCATTCCCTCTGTAAGGTGGGTGATCTGGGGAAACCCAACCCCAGCCCTTCCAAAAATGATTGATGTATGGGTTTGAATAGAAAGGGGGAAACAAGGTTTACATGGATAAAACTTGAAATAAACAGAGTACTCTGAAATCAAAGAGATATAGGATTAAGGTCATGTGTCAAGTTATTAGTCAAAATAGGGGAAACATTTTGAAAATCTCATTTATATATCTACAGTGTGGAAGAGGATGATATACAGAATCCCTGGACAATGAAGGACTCACACAGACAATTCATCCAGGTTTGTATTAACAATAATATCAAATATGCATAGTGAAAATTGAAAAAGATTTTGTATAGTTTGTTTGACAATATCTACTAGCCCAGCAAAATTTTTAGTAGCCTTAGGCGTCAGGTTATTGATTTTTCGGGAAGACTGCAATCATACTTAAAAAAAATCATGCAGTTGTTTAATTATCCTCCCTCTACAATGAATGTTATAGGAGAAATACCAGGATGTATCGGATATAGATATAGATTCTGAGGAGTTTCATGGTCTGCCTGCGGAGATCCAACATGAGATACTAACAGAATTGAAGGAGCGAGGAAAACGACTGTCCCGGCTGAATTATGTCATGCCTGAGGTACATTGAAGTTCATTATATTCTGATATGCTAATCATACACTGTAACATATATTGTATCTTTGTCCTGTCAACTGATACCTGTATTACAATGATCTTTTCATTTCACTAGCTTCATTTGGGCATTGTTTTTAGCTCGCCGGGACGAATGTCCGGAGAGCTATTGTCATACCCCCGGTGTCGGCGTTGGCGTCCGTGTGCGCGTGCACAAAAACTTTAACCTTGCTTATAACTTTTAAACCAATACAGATTGGGCTTTCATATTTTACATGTGCATTCCTTGTGACAAGACCTTTCCATGGATACCAACATTTTTGACCTTGTGACCTTGACCTTGGAGATTGACCTACTTTTGAAAAACTTTAACCTTGGCCATATTTTTTGAATGGTAAGTGATAGGGCTTTGATATTTCACATGTGTATTCCTTGTGACAAGACGTTTCCATGGATACCAAAATTTTTGACCTTGTGACCTTGACCTTGGAGATGATTGACCTACTTTTGAAAAACTTTAACCTTGGCCATATTTTTTGAATGGTAAGTGATAGGGCTTTGATATTTCACATGTGTATTCCTTGTGACAAGACGTTTCCATGGATACCAAAATTTTTGACCTTGTGACCTTGACCTTGGAGATGATTGACCTACTTTTGAAAAACTTTAACCTTGGCCATATTTTTTGAATGGTAAGTGATAGGGCTTTGATATTTCACATGTGTATTCCTTGTGACAAGACGTTTCCATGGATACCAAAATTTTTGACCTTGTGACCTTGACCTTGGAGATGATTGACCTACTTTTGAAAAACTTTAACCTTGGCCATATTTTTTGATTGGTACGTGATAGGGCTTTGATATTTCACATGTGCATTCCTTGTGATAAGACCTTTTTTATTGTTGTTGTTGCAATTTACATATGGTTGCCACCGGCGAGCTATGTTGTCATTCTGACAAGTCTGGTTAGCTCAAGTGGTGATAATACCTTGCTATTGGTACCAAATGTTTCAGATCTTGTGACATAAACTCAAAGAGTTTGACCTAAATTTTAACTGATAATGTATTTCACAAGCTTATTTTTCTTTAACAGTATTATTATTTCATTTGTAGGATTCCAAAGATTTTTCAAGTTTTCAAGTTTCAAAATTATTAAAGCAGAGTGGTCTGACCAATAGACTGGACAAAGTGGTCAAGGTTATGAACTCTGGGAGTTCTAAGGACTTGACTGTTGGTCTGGAGGAAGACTTGAGCAGTGCTGATGTTCACACACAACGGGTCATGTCTGACGAGTCATCACATATCATACTTATAAAGGGACTGAGTACTAAGAAAAGGCAAGAAGAGCTAGCCAAACTGGAGGAGGAGTCAATAAAAAGTCGTAACGACTGCATAGTGGTAGGAGAATCTGTAGAATCTGATGACAAGGAGAGACTAAGTGAAAATAATGTAGACAGACTGATGATTGATAGTGATGCTGATGAAGAGATAGATGCAGAAATAAAAAGAACTTCTAGTCGAAATAAAAATGAAGTTGTAAAAATAGAGAGTAGTGAAAGCAGTGATAGTAGTGAATCAGTCCCGAGAATCCAGTCAAAGAAGAGGAAACATGTTATAGATGTTGATCTTACTGTAGCAGACAATAATGCCATTACTGGGGTAGATAGCTGTGTGATTGATATAACATCAGAGAAAAGAGAAAGTCGAGGAGCGAATGCATCTAGAGAGAAAGTGAAAGTCGGGTCTGAACAGAATAAAGCGTCTAGTGACATCATTGATATTGATGATAGGTCAAGTAGTCCTGTTCTTATAATCAATGAAAATTCAGATGACTCTAATAGGAATGTGATGGCAGACAGTAAGGCCTCACCAAGGTCTGATATCAGATCAGGGAGGGATAGTCCCCCTGCCAAGCTCAAGAAGTATGACAGAGAAAATATTCTAGGCACAGAGATGGAAAAATCAGCAATGTCAGGAGAGGTTATTACTATAGATGAGGGGACTGACATGAAGGACATTACAGGAGCTAACACAGTCAGCAGAGATACAGAGAAAAGCAACAATTCTGAAGGTGAGTCACGTCTTACATTCTCAGAGCTTTAAAGGTTTTGAATTATTTGCTTTATGTAACATTAATTCATTATTAAATAAACTGATAATATGGAGATTTATAGAAGTTTTTCAGTTTTCATGTTGTATATATTTTTCACAAAAGATGAAGGGTTTGTGGAGGTAACAATAGACACAACAAATATCAAAGAAGATGAACTGTTCCCAGCTGAAATGTTCTCCATGAAAAATGAGGATACCAAGAAAACAGAAGTAAAGGACTTGAAGGATGCCTCACTGTCAGTAACTGTCAATACACCTCCAGCTGACACTATTCTGCCAACAAACTCTACACCGCAAGACGAAACTCTACCGTCTGAGGACAATGTCTCAATGTCTGACAACTTTACGGAGAAAAATAGTTTGGTAAATCAGTACAAGGCTATTACTGAGGTAGGTGGCTCACTTTAGTGCTAAGGATTCCTAATGGAAAAAAATCAAATCAAAATATTAAATGTAGGTAAAGTGCAATTGCCACATCCTGCTTTGTAATGCTCATCACAAAAGTTTGTTACTCTAGCACCTCTTATCTTTTCAATAAAGTTGAAATCAAATCAACTAGATTTATTCAAATTTATATCTGGTAGTGAGTAATAGCATATGATTTTTATAAAATTTGATTTGATCTGTATGATTTGATTGTGTATTCATATGGGTATGTTGATTGATGAGTCAGAATGTAGGTTACAAAAGGTGTCTGTCATACCCCAAGGCTTAATAGCTATTTGTACTGAAGATTTTATTTCCACATAAGACAGATGTTCGTTTGTATTAAAACATTGTCTCACTTATACTATGAACTATGATTCCATTATATATTCTAGTCAAAAGTGTGTGAAATGAGCTTGCCCACCTTTCATATTTTAAATAGTGTGGACATAAGGGGAAGGCAGGGGCTTACCTCAACTGTCCGACCTTCTTTTCTGTCCTTAAAATTGTCTATAAAGCTTCTTTTAAAACCTTTGTCATTTCATTAGGAGGAGCTAGAAGATTATCATGAACAATTAGAGACTGAGACAAGGTCATTACAAGAGGAGAGAGGGAAACAAGAAAGACTGGCCACCTCAATCACAGATCAGATGTATACTGAGGCACAGGTAGGTATGTGTTATAGAGACTGAGACAAGGTCATTACAAGAGGAGAGAGGGATCACAGATCAGATGTATACTGAGGCACAGGTAGGTATGTGTTATAGAGACTGAGACAAAGTCATTACAAGAGGAGAGAGGGATCACAGATCAGATGTATACTGAGGCACAGGTAGGTATGTGTTATAGAGACTGAGACAAGGTCATTACAAGAAGAGAGAGGGAAACAAGAGAGACTGGCAACCTCAATTACAGATCAGATGTATACTGAGGCACAGGTAGGTATGTGTTATAGAGACTGAGACAAAGTCATTACAAGAGGAGAGAGGGATCACAGATCAGATGTATACTGAGGCACAGGTAGGTATGTGTTATAGAGACTGAGACAAGGTCATTACAAGAGGAGAGAGGGAAACAAGAGAGATTGGCAACCTCAATCACAGATCAGATGTATACTGAGGCACAGGTAGGTATGTGTTATAGAGACTGAGACAAAGTCATTACAAGAGGAGAGAGGGATCACAGATCAGATGTATACTGAGGCACAGGTAGGTATGTGTTATAGAGACTGAGACAAAGTCATTACAAGAGGAGAGAGGGAAACAAGAGAGACTGGCCACCTCAATCACAGATCAGATGTATACTGAGGCACAGGTAGGTATGTGTTATAGAGACTGAGACAAGGTCATTACAAGAGGAGAGAGGGAAACAAGAGAGACTGGCAACCTCAATCACAGATCAGATGTATACTGAGGCACAGGTAGGTATGTGTTATAGAGACTGAAAAATTGTCATTTCATGAAGAAAATGGCAAATATAAAATTTAGATAAATTGATGAAAAATAAGTGTCAAGTATATGTACCTTTCTCAAATTGTTTCTCCTAAAATAGGTAACATTTACTGGAAAAGGAGTGATAGGTTTGTTTCATAACCTCAAATGGTGATAATTTACATTCCGACCTTGCTCAACCCAATGGATGATCTACAATGTGCTGAAGGGTAGAAAATTACCCAGGAGCCAAAAGATATGAGAACAATCCTAAATAATTGGTTCTTCATCACTTTCATTTAAAACAAATTTTGGGAATCAAATGGAAAACTGAAAATTGATTGATAGGATGAGCCTTTCAATTAATTATCAATTATACCCAGATTCTTACAATATACTGCAGAACTGTAAATCATTTTTTCACGATTTGTCCATAAGTTACTTTACATTGACTGCAAATTTTATTAAAACTCATTAAAATGTTCTGTTTGAGAATGCATACTGATCCAAGCCAATGATATCAGTCCACTCAAGTTACTTATGAACTGTTTCTCTGTTTCAAAAATACCTTAAAATGTTTTAAATTTATCAATTATAATCAATTATCAAAATCTAAATTGATTCTCGTAATCGGAAGGATCTTGCAACGATATCACAGACATCCGTAATAAAAACGCCACCAATAACAGTAGTAGAATCTATATATGTACATGTATTCCAGTTTCCAGCATGATCAAACCACCTTTCACAAAGTATCTAGTAATATGTCATTATTTTTACCAGGAGTTGCTGCGTCTGTTTGGCATTCCGTATGTGATCAGTCCCATGGAGGCAGAAGCTCAGTGTGCCCAGCTAGATGACCTTGACTTGACAGAGGGCACCATCACTGACGACAGCGACATCTGGCTGTTTGGGGGCAGGAGAGTTTATAAGAATTTCTTCAACCAAGGCCAGCATGTAGAGCTGTATACTCAGTCAGGCATAGACAGTCAGCTAGGTTATTGTTGATTATTATTAATTCCATCCTTTTGGATTTAATACCAATACATGTAATATATTTTAAAGTTTTTATTGATAGCATTTTGTCAAAATCTTTGTATATGTAGATGTGATAAAGGATTTTGAGACTGTCAGTGTTAGTGTGTGTCTAGGGGGAAAAGGACTTACTAAGGTGCGCTTACCCCTCATATCGGCTCTACAATTACGACGAAAAATATTTTTGATAAACAAATTATTAATTATCACTTTTTGCAAAGTTGAATGTTTGAGAAAGTACCGCGTCATAATTTTGAGCCCTCGTAACGTCACGTGCTTGATGTATGACGTCATGTTTTGACGTCATTTACCCTGAATGACGCAAATCTCAGGAAAGTCATCGTATTTTACACACAAATCTTCGAAATTCATCTATTCTCCAGGCCTTGCCCATGAATTTTTTTATGCAAATTAAAAGGCTGATCAGAAATCCATCAATTGACACAAAAATATTTATGGGCAAGGCCTGGATTACCACTTGATTTCTTAGTTTTGTATCAAAATATCGCTCATTTATTGATATTTTCAATGATTTCAGTGTTTTTAGACGTTTTGAGCGACAAATTATTCAGTATAGGACTGAAATAAATAAAAAGCTTTCATGATTTAGACTCACCATACATTTGATATTTTATAAGCTAGAATATTATGGATATATAAACAACTTTGAAAATAGGGCCGAAATGACAGGTTACCACACCTATTCCTTTCAGTATACCTTTATCAGAGAAAAATCTTAAACATAACATTTTATGACAAACATTATATTAAAATTATGAAAATACTGTTACCAAAGGGGTAGGGCCACGAAGCCCCTAAAACGGCCCTGCAATTTTCTTTAAAATTAAAGTTAATGAGAAATACTTTAATATATCACATAAGATATAATGAATGTTTCCCGCTTTTAATAAAAGGAACATATCACGGACCGAAGCACCATTGGAAGACTGATGATGTCATCTAGTGACGTTGTTTTGACGTTATTAACAAAACATGGTCAAAAATGCTCGAAAATGTGTCTTTTGCAGATAATTTGGACGTGGCCACATTCGTCCAGAATCATAAAACTTTTATGACAAGAAGATATAATGGTTATCTTTCATTTGTAAATTTTTCGTGTTTCTCGATGCATGTGGCCAATGCTTATTTTTAAGAAACATGTAGGTTTTGTAGCAATTTGACGGAAAATTGCCGATTTTTGGGTTTTCAAAGGGCTCAAAGCTGCTGATACATGAATTATTTACAAAATGTAAACACATGATTTAGTAAAGAACTTAACAAAGTATTATGTCACAACAAATACTCAATCAATTCAAATGTTAAGAAACAGGGCCGATTGAGGGGTTTCGTGGCCCTGCCCCTTTAAGGTTTTCCATACACTAGTATACCCTTTTCAGGCTTATGTCCTTTCAGTTCTCTTTTGTCTCTTGTAGGACAATTTTGCCCACCAGAACAATCAAATGACGTCATCCTTGACCCTATGCACTACTACTTGTAGTGGAATGACGTCATTTGATTGTTCTGGTGGGCAAAATTGTCCTATGAAGAGGCAAAAGTGAACGAAACGGACATAAGCGTGAAAGTTTCTATTGTACTACACTATGTTTTACTTCGAAATTTCCTGCTGCAGGTTTGAACAGAGAGATTTTTATCAACCTAGCATTGCTATGTGGGAGTGACTATACAGAGGGTATTAGAGGTGTAGGACCAGTAACTGCATTAGAAATTCTAAGTGAGTTCCCAGGCACGGACATAGAGTCATTGGTAGCATTTAAGTAAGTGCTGTGGTCTTCTAATACAAAACTTGCATGTCGATACTATACATGTACTGTGTACTTATTTTATCCCTTCCAGTGAATTGATATTGGACTGCATATGTGATCAAGTTTTTGCTTTGTTTACAGATTGAAATGTTCTTAATGCAATTAATAAGATAAAAACTAAGAGTCCCCTTCGGCGTTGCCGGTAGGGGACTAAAAAGCACAAATCTGCATTGTTCATTCAATAAAATTTTGTATTTTCTCTGATGATATTTTTAAATCATTTTCTCATAGTTGCTTTGTTAAAGGCATTATCTTAGTTTTGGTTTGATTCTAGGTCATGGTGGTTGGACATAAATAAACGAAAGAAACATCCCCCAATATCTAAACTGAAGACCAAACTTAAGTCACTGGACATTGGTGAAGGTATTGTTGCTTATATCACTTATATGTTAATGAGTACTTCATGTACTTCATTAGTATGAGCATCTTCTTTGAGATTCACAATATTTAACATTTAGTCGTCTTCTCGAGACAAGTGTATGTAATACCTTACTCCCCCTTGTCGGATGTCATACACAAAACTGCATCTCCGGTGAGTGTCGTAGTGGAGACTTATCAGGCCAAAACTTCGTATAAATTACTAGCAATTTTTAAAAGTGCTTGTTAATGTGTTTGAATGATTTTACTCCCAATATTGCTTCTATATGAAAGTATAATATAATATGGACTCTGATCTTGTCGTATATACTCTCCACTACGACACTCACTGTAGAGGCAGTTTTATGTATGACATCCGACAAGGGGGAGTAAGGTATTACGTACACTTGTCTCGAGAAGATACATTTATTAAGTGTAGCTGAAACACACATGTAGTGTCAAAGGGCAAGACTTACACAATTAATCCGTCTTATTAAGAATGCATGTACATTTACTTGGAAAGTGTAAATGTACTCATTAAAGGTACTCAATAATCATGATAATATTTAAGTTTCCCAAATAATAAGATAAATATTATAGATATGACAATGGCCTAGGTATCATTGTATTATGTATGGTTGTATCATATAAAGTACATCGTAACTGCTGTGTATTACAGGATTTCCGAGCCCAGCTGTTGTTGAAGCTTACCTACATCCCACTGTTGATCCATCAGATGATCCATTTTTCTGGGCCATTCCTGACCTTGACCTGCTCAGAGAGTATCCTTGACACTGTCAATGACCAAGCAGTAAAAATACATTTTTCTATACCTAAAGACCTCTGTGATAAATATTCTGAGCTTATGCATACAATGAAAGACTATAGCTTGTCGGGTTAACAACTTTTTTTAAAAATCCACAACATTTATAATCCTTATCACATTCAGATTTACAAATAGTAAACTAGGATGGAGTAAAGTGAAGACAGATGAACAGTTACTGCCTGTGATAAAGAAACTTAGAGAGAGACAGGTAAAGGAACAATCAGTATTCTTTTCCTAAAGGAAGTTTTAGTAATATTGTTTCTTTGACAAACCAAGGTGTATTCCGTAATGTAGAACATTACAGAGCAATTCCACTCCGATAAGGAACAAAAATGGTCCTAGAATGGTTTTACCATAGCAACATTGGAATTACATTAATTTAGAAATTCACCAAAATTCGAAAAATAATGTTGTAATTGATGTTGAAGTCATTGAATTTGTTGTATTTGTACTTATTTCATCACATCTTGATCTTTTCTTTAGACATACATACATTAATTTTCAAAGACAATGAAATTTCTAGCACTTGAACAAGATTAAATTTTTGGTGCCATATTGAAACATCCTGAATTGTCTGTCTAAGAAGTACCAGACAACCCAACTTATTTTGTAATATGGAAGTGTTCCAACTCTATACCTTCTTGAGGAAAACTTCAAACCAATTTTCATGCACCAGACACGCGTTTCGAATATTAAATTCTCATCAGTGATGCTTCCAGCCAAAGTGCTTTTCATACGCCACCCAAATTGTGTAAGAACAGTGTATTCCATTTTAAAATACAGCGAAAGCTTGAACAATGATTACCCATACTGGAACAAACCTCAAATTTTAACTTCTTATGAATAATTTATCAACATGTGTTAAAACTATCATATCTGCTTAACCCATTAGCTCCTGTTTCTTTTTCAGTCGCAAATGAAAATTAACAATTATTTCCAACCTGAGAACTTCATTGAGCCAAAGAAGGTGACCAGTGTCCGTGTACAGAGAGCATTACGGAAGATAGGTGATCCTAGTAGTGCTGATAGTGTTAAAGTCAGTACAGACAATAGTTATACTTCTGTGTCTGTGAGTAAAGTAGGAAAGGCACTAAGCTCAATTAGAGGGAAGAGACCTGTAAAGAAGGGGGCAGCAAGCAGGGGTAGGAGGAGTAAAAATGTGATGTTAATTCAGGAGGAGGTAAATCTGTCAGAAAGCTCCTCATGTGATGAAGATGACAAATTACTGGCTAATTTGGATTATGAGAGCTGGATTATTGAAGACAGGAATTCCAAAAGCAAGAGCAACACCAAGGATCAGAAAGGAGGGAAAGTTGGGAAAGGTAAAGGAGGAAAAGGGGGTAAAGGAAAGAACAAAAGTTCAGTAGGTGTGAAAAGTAAAAAACCTCATCGTAAAGTATTGAGCAGCGATAGTGATTAATTCATAGCTATTTTGATTCAGAATTATTTATACACAGGATATATGTATTTATTAAATATGATTTGATAATGTCTTTAGCAATTTTTGTTGCTTAGAAAATCCATGTGAATTCTTGTATATGTGATTCTGTGATTCAGAACATTATCCATTTGTACAAGGCCAATATTCACATGATGTATATACATGTACATGTATGTAGTCCTTACAAAGTGCTGATTCTGTGAAAAATTTGTTCCATTTTTACAAGAACATCACATTGCTTGTTAACCATATTTTCTCTGTAATCCATAAAGATGCTCCTATCATGTTTAAAGTTTTTATGTTTTGTTCAAATTTAATGGTAGAGAATGAGACAATTTGCCAAATAAATTCATCCACATCCATTCTTCCGAATTCCAAGCATGAGCTGTAAATACAGGAAAAGCATGTTTCTATTTGAATGATTAACAGACATAAATTGTATGATTTTCAAGTTGAAAATTAATTTAGTTCTGTGGAGCAGAAAAATATTTATTTTTTTGTGTCGCCTGCAACATAGCGACACTTAGGGATCACTTTGTCCGTTGTCCGTCTGTCCGTCCGTCCGTCAGTCAGTCCGTCTGTCTGTCTGTCACACTTTGGGTGTCACAGCCCATAACTTTTGAATGGTAACTGATAGGGCTTTGATATTTCATATGTGTATTCCTTGTGACAAGACCTTTCTACACATACCAAAATTTTTGACCTAGTGACCTTGACCTACATATTTGACCTACTTTTCGAAAAAAATAAGATTGCTTATATCTTTTGATTGGTAAGGGATAGGGCTTTGGTATTTCACACATGTATTCCTTGTGACAAGACCTTTGTACACATACCATAATTTTTGACCTTGTGACCTTGACCTAGATATTTGACCTACTTTTCAAAAAAGTTAAAATTTGCATTATCTTTTGAATGGTTAGTGATAGGACTTTGAAATTTCACTTGTGTATTGGTTGTAACAAGACCTTTCTACACATACCATAATTTTTGACCTACTGACCTTGACCTACATATTTGACCTACTTTAAAAAGAATAATATTGTATATATCTTTTGATTGGTAAGTGATATGGCTTTGAAATTTCATTTGTATATTCCTTGTAACAAGACCTTTCTGCACATACAATAATTTTGACCTTGTGACCTTGACCTAGATATTTGACCTACTTTTCAAAAAAGTTGGGATTCGCTATATCTTTTGATAGGTTAGTGATGGGGCTTTGATATTTCACATGTGTATTCTTTGTGACAAGACCTTTCTTAACATACCATAAATTTTGATTTCGTGACCTTGACCTAGATATTTTACCACTTTCTTAGAATTGCGTATATCTTTTGATTGCTAAGTGATAGGGCTTTAATATTCCACGCATATATTTCATATAATGTGACCTTTGTTTTGTTGCCAAAATATTGATGCAGTGACCTTGACCTAGTTGATTGACACTATTTTCTGAAAATTTGAGATTGACCATATCTTTCAGTTGGTAAGTAAGAGGTCTGATATTTCACATATGAATTTCATTAGACTTTTATAGTGATATCAGTAATTTTGAACCATGTGATCCACCTCCTAGAATAAGCCGCTTCGCAGGCGACACAAGCATTCCTTGGATTGCTATTTTCTTATTCAAGATATGCCAGATAAAACAGGTGTGCTTTAAAATTGCAAAAAGTGATAATGTATTAATCTGTTCTAATTTCTGTATCTATATGAAGAAAAAAGTTTTTTTGTACATGAAAAGTCTTAACATGCTACATGCACATCTCAAATGTGTATGAGATGCTCTATTTATTGTGAGATGTGTACTTCAAATTTTCATCATCATCTTATCAAGGTAGCTTACTTGACCAGGGGGCTTTCAGTATTTGTATTTGTAGAAGTTGTAATTGTAAAATTGTTTAAAGAATTCACATTATAGATGTACATGTAGTCATACATCACAAGTACACTGTATGAGGTACCATTATACATGTATTGTATAATGCATTTATTCTTACATATGAATGCTGTAAATTTATCAACAAGAAATAAATTTTCAAGAAAATAACTTCATGAATGAAATTATTTTTACAAAAATAATGAATGATAATAAAAATCAGATACATTTTAATCAGCATCCCAGAGTCAAATTTGACACAATATGATGTTCTTCTGTAGAAAAGACCTTTAATATTTCCATCAGTGTATCACTAAGTCTGTCGTAGCAAATATTTTCTATGTGTCCTATGAATAGCTCATTCGTATTAGCAGAACCTTAATTTTTCGGTAGCTTGTACAATGAGGCAGTCATCAGTCAAAGTTTATTTATGGCAGTGCTTATTGCAGAACACACGTTTTTGAAACTTCAGAATTCTTCTGTTTAGATAGTCCTTGTTTAAATAATTTGGCATTACCTGAAAATGTAAAGAAGAGAATCATGAAATTAAATTTTTAATTTTGTTAGATTTTTTCAAAATTTTGTAAAGGAAACATATTCTCTGTGAATGAAAAATATGGAACTAAATATTGATGTCACAATTCTTTTGCAAAAAATTTATCTTCAAAGCTTAAAGTAGACTTTTTGGCTACATGTTTACCAATCACTGTTAATGCATACATTACTGATGTCACTTACCAGTTTTCCTGTTTATTTTTTCCACCACAAGAAGGTACTCGTAGAAGTCCAAACAATGATTATTATCCCTGTCTACCTCAGACATAGCCTCCTACATGTACATAAATATTTTGATGATAAATTATATATTTGTTGTAGTTAGATGGTTATTTGTCACATATACACAGACTGTGATAGAATTATATTGCAAATTGGTTTTTGTTATTCAAGAATAGAGTTCTATTATGTGAAAATTTGCAAATCAATCATATTTTCTTATATATGTAATGAGAGAAAAAGGGTTCATGTTAGATTTGCTATGAAATGAATATTACCTCTATTTGGTCCACAGTATAATCACAGTGAAGATCTTTCAAGAGAATGATTACCTGAAATATATGAAAACTGTGAATGTTTCTTTGCATTTCTCCTTTGATTAAATCTCTGTTATCTAATTAATCCTATCTTATATTTCATTGAAACCATCAATTTATATGAGACAATTCATATGTGTGAATTCTATTTCCAGTTTTATCTTTTATATTAAATAAAGTATAGATCTCCTCATGTAATTTTTAGATCTCTCAATTTTTTTCATGATTGGTCTCTAATTCTATGAATTCCGCTGTTTTGTTTTCACCTCCTCTAAATCCAGACTCAAGTCCCCATTTCTATCAAAATCCTTGAACTTTGTCCAATGATCCAATACCTGTAAGAGAGTAGGATGTCAATAATTTATCATCCAGTGACCATGTGTCATTATTAGTCCCGTACCGGCAATGCCGAAGGGGACTCTTAGTTTTTATTTTAAATATATATATCCCTCACAAAGAAGCAGATTAGTATATGGAGTACATAACACAAATTAGGGATTACTTTCATGATATTTGCAAAATCTGACAGGGTATTGGTGATTCCCCATTTGAAAGGTATTGGTGATTCCCCATTTGAAATTGAGGGAAAGGATTCAGAATGGTTACCCTATTTATCTAACACTAGGTAGAAAGCATATTTATATTGCTAATGAAGTCACCATAACAATTTATGATGCCATACCAAAAACTAGCAGCATAAATTCCCTCAATTCTTCATTTTGACCGATTATAACAATCAGCACTGAAATGACATTCAATCAATAGGATTGACTTAATTTAATAGATTCTTCTGAGCTGAAATGACAGGTGTTATACACAAGCAGGAGATACTTATTCTGCCCTGACACATGGACCACTCATTACTTTTATTAAGACTTTCTTTTGTTTGTATTGTGGACTGTTCAATTTGTTTTCTTTCATATTTTCATGTGTTCTTGTTTTCTCCTCGTGTTTTCTAGTTTCTTACCTAGGAGGTATGTGATTTTGCTCATGTTTATCATTCTAATTAGTTCCTATACATATTGTTTGTCAGAAGTAATATATGAGGGCTGATTAATATGTTGTGAGTCTGGTATTTTATCAGACATTTTGCATTATTTTTCTACATAATTCACTTCAGTATCTAATTATACACTTTTGCCACTGGTGTTAAGGGGCCTTAATACCACTTTTAAAGAACTCCTTATCTTGACTGGTCAGAAAGCCATCCACTGCAAGTATGAAGTCATCATCGGACTGAAAGTGGGTGCAAGAAATAGCTGCTTTCAGTTTTGGGAATAGATGAAAGTCTGATGGAGATAAGGTGAATAAGGCGGATGCTCAATCAAATTAAAGCCAAAATCATGAATGACAGCAATGGCAGTGACAGACTTGTGAACAGGAGCATTGTCCTGATGGGAAACACACCTTTAGCTAGTGAGCTTTCCACGACGCTTAAGAAGTGAAGCATAGTATGTGCCATTGATTGTTTGTTCTTTTTGGAGATAATCTATCAACAGAATATCTTCTGCAACCCAGAAAACCGAGGCTCACAACATATCAATCAGCCCTCGTAAGTCCAAAAAAGCTTTGCTGGTGTATGCATGCAGGTATATACTATGTATGTAGAACCAAAATAAGTTGATTATGAGTAAAGAGAGATAATGAAGTTAAGATTTTAAGGAAATCATACAACTATTTTCAATACTTACAAATTTTCTTGACATATGGGAAAAATATTTGAGGTAGATGATTCCATTTAATGTACCAGTCTTTGGATCAATTATTACAGGATTTTCCGCTGAAATAGAAATGCTCATTTATTGCAGTATATATTTTAAAGTACATAACAGAAGTTTACTTTGATATTTTGGTCATCAATATTACGTTTAGAATCCAACAGTCAAGTTGTATCATGAAAAAGGCTCTAGCAATATCAAACGATCCTCGTCGACTTGAAAGTTAGAACCAGAGTTAATTTTTGAAGGCATACAACGTTCTATTTATTAATACTCACCGACTACCGGCAGACTTGATTGTAATCTGTCATTCCCGTTTGATATAGTTGTTCTGTTTTGAACTTCCTCTATAGGTGGTCTACATTATAATTAAGGTTTTTCAATATTTTAACTTAATATTGAACAGCGATTTTATTAGTATAAACCTGATTGAATGGACACATCTGGAGAAACTGATTTTTTTTATAACAAGGGTAACTTGATGATGAACAAGAACTTAAAGAATTAGACCTTTAAGCAATATAAAAGAACAAAGTATGGTAGTAAACTCACATTAATTTTGGCAATTCACTGACCCTGGACAATCTTCGTACTCTTTTAAGATTAACATCCTGTAAAATACAATGACAATTCTCTATAAAGTTAATATGCCATAATATGGAACTGATTGTAACTAATTAATCTTTGAGAAATCTGCAAGATCAATAAAATATCACTTGTTGATCCATAAGGTTTTACTTTTTGTATTAAGAATGAATGCTTACTTTGTCATGAAATGTATAATGTGGCGGTAGGAGCATTTTGGTTTGCTTCAGGTTGCCCTCCGATGCCCCATTGAACACCTTCTCCGCTGCCTTTACCAGAGTAACAAACTGAGGGTCTCGTTGCATTGACTTTTCATCGTAAAATTTCTCACTCAGTATGCTGGAAAATTGGAAAATCATCCATAAAAATCAGTGATAATTCTAACAATGAAAGTGAGAGGGGTGTTCATGAAACAGAAACAAAGCATTGAAGACTGACAAATGTAACCAACACGAGTACTACATTTCATATTCTAAAGATACATCAGGAGACGCTTACTCCTCCTGCAAATCAGGTATTAGGCTTGAACCATAATCTCTGTACAAAGGTTCCATCATTTATTTCAAGTAAAACTTGCTCAATGGGCCATTTATGAACGAGATTTACATGGATCTGGCGAAGATAGTATCATACATACAAATACATGTATATATATCTTAAAAGTTTAAATGTATTTATGCGTATATTCGAAGTTAAAAGAATACCATATCAAATGAAATATAATATCCCTATCAATATTACAAACTGTGATGATACTTACTTAATGTCGGTGCGCAATCCTGCTAACATGCCCACAAATAGTTTTTGCTGTTCGTACAGTTCACACTCTAAATGTGATATATCCTTAAATAAAAGAATTATACCTCAAATTAATTGATCTTTTTGTTTGCAAGATGTTCTAGTTCTTATCAAACTATATATATAATATATGTTATTCTATTCAAGTCTTAGACTATGCAAATTACATGTGTCTTTGTCATCTAACTTGAAACTTCTTTGAGGTCACAATATGGAACGTTGGTTTAATCTTTTTGATAGTCTCACCTTATCTTTCATGTAGATTTCTCTTTTAAGCTTGTCCACATCTTCAGGAGCCCCTGTATAATGAAAAAATCATCTTCAACACAGGCACATGTAGCAACTGGGTATGAAAAAGCCTGTATGTCATTTATTATATCACTGGTAAATACATATCTATTCTCTTATGACCTGTAAATCGGCATCATACAGGATATTGACCCTCTTTCTACATGTGCCTGTGATTGTCAACGTCGAGCGCCGGTCCACCATCAGAGAATTATTCAAACTTGTAAGCTATTCCAAAAGATAATCTTGCCAAGTTTCTTACATATATAGATACAGTATAAAATTAAGCTGTTTAGTAGGGACTGATATTCGGTGTTTAAATGGCCTGATCTGGAATTGTAACTATTTACACTTACTGCAAGTTCCCGTCATCTCGTGCTTCATCTTCTGTAGCTTCATTTTGTCGTCTATACTCTGAAATGTAAAGTGACTTGAGGAAGAAGTCATGATTATTTTTTTTATGGAATAACCTTGTAAAACCAAAATTGCACAAAAACATTAATTAAACCTTTTTCGAATGCCACAACGAAAAGAGATCGAAAAATAATAGAAAATGAAACGCAGAAACTGTTCATATTCAATTCTGCTTTGCATGCCGCGAAATTTTGTATTTACAAAAATAAATACACTCAGATTTGCATGGGAGTCGCGAAATTTGATACTCGCGAAATTTTCTGATAATACGATATGCAAAAATATCCCTGTTTGTGTAATGCAATATCTTTGGTGTTAAAAAACAGCGTTATCAAAGATAACAAAGCTCACCTCATGGCAGCAGACAGGGAGTAGACATGGATTACACAGTTTTTAGCTCGCCGGGACGAAAAAGTCCGGAGAGCTAATGCCATACCCTCGGCGTCGTCGTCGTTGTCGTCGTCCGTAGACAAAACTTTAACCTGGGCTATATCTCTTGAACTATAAGGGGTAGGGCTTTGATATTTCACATGTAGATACCTTGTGACGAGACCTTTCATTTGAGACCATGACCTTTGACCTAGTGACCTTGACCTTGGACCTACTTTTCAAAAACTTTAACCTGGACTATATATATCTCTTGAACTATAAGAGGTAGGGCTTTGATATTTCACATGTAGATACCTTGTGACGAGACCTTTCATTTGTGACCATGACCTTTGACCTAGTGACCTTGACCTTGAACTTTGACCTTCTTTTCAAAAACTTTAACCTGGGCTATATCTCTTGAACTATAAGGGGTAGGGCTTTGATATTTCACATTTATATACCTTGTGACAACACCTTTCATTTGAGACCATGACCTTTGACCTAGTGACCTTGACCTTGGACTTTGACCTACTTTTTAAAAACTTTAACCTGGTTTCTGACAAAAACCTGTATAGGCGAGCTATGTAATCTTTGATTACCCTATGTTTATTTTGAGAATCTGTCCTATTGAGGACAATTTTAAAAATATTTAAGCTAACAACTTAACAAAACAGAAAAGGGAAGTAGACTATTGATACCAAGAGGGGAAAATATAGGTCATGACACACAGTTACATTTGAACGTAAATTGATTGATATTTGCGATTTATGCATAAAATCCGACGACACCTCCCTCTCACTTCGTGAGGAAAACTAAAATTATACGGAAGAACAAAGCCATTGTCTATGAATATGTAATTCTAAGCATGTTCAAAGGACAGGTACATAACTATAAGTTTTATGAAAATTCATTTCATTAATTGGTGCTATATGTCACTCGGTATTTATTACATATTTATTTTGTTATTAAATTTTTTCATAACTAACAGAATTGTATGTACTGAGACTGAGATTTGATCACTATTCAAAGCAAAGAGCAGGACTTGTGTTTAATTTTTTAAAGGACAACAGCAATGCCTACGTTAAAAGACTACGTAAAACATAGGTTACATTTTACGTCATTAAAAAGTTGTGGGCTATGTCTATGATAAAAATATACAACTGTAAAATTCAGTTCTTCTAATATTACGAGATAAATCTAGACCGCAGTTATTGTCATTACGAATATGTGAACGGGTAACTGTCCACATTAGATCTCAATGGCTTACGAGAGCAATAATCGTCAATAATATAAATAATGCTGTAATACAATTTGTGTTCATAAAGTACTTGTGATGAAAACCGACTTTCGGGATGCAACTTGCAGCTCACAACCGACAGCCACGGACAAAACTCGGTGTATATATATGACCAGTATTGAAACGCACCTCGTTATTTTATGTTAATTCTTAATTTTTTTTTTTTTTTTTTAATGTCCTTAGCGTCCGGATGACAGGATGGCCACGTATGAAGTGAATTCGTGAGGTTTTCACGGGTGCGTGTTGTCCTTGTGATTTGCACCTCACAATTTTTAATAAGCCGAATTTTGCAACCCACAAGTCGAAATCCTCACAAGTTGACTTTTAAGATTTTCGACATCTCCTCTGCGACCGCTGCAGATAATTTTACAAAATCTTACAGGAAGCATCTCTACCAAGTTTGCCGTGTTTTTCGTACCGAGGGCTCTTATTGGCTGACACATTTTCAACTTATTCTCTGCAACCGCTTCTTAGAAATTCATGAAACCTTACAGGAAGTAAGTACTCAATGTCCTCTATAAAGTTGTGCGCTGATCTGTCTATAAATATGGCTGTCAAGGGATCTAGTCGGTAGAAGCATTATGGCCTTTTTATTCCTTTGTATGCAGCTCAGGTGAGTAATATTGTCCCCTATGGCCTCTTAATTGTTTCTTATTCTATCACCTCGTTTAAGGGTTTCTTATATTACCCGGTCGGTACCTTATCATTTGACCATGATGCAAAAATTCGAAGATTACCGAAACTGAGTAATCCACTACATGTAGTGCCCACAAGCTGACATGGACTACCTCATTCACCCCCCCCCCCCCCAACACACACACACACACTTTATACATTATTACGGTTCCAGACTGATAATAAAGTCTGATATACCTTGTCTGGAATTTATGTCTGGAACCGTAATAGGTATATCAGACCATATTACCTGTCTGGAACCGTAGTAACATTTTTGTCATACTGCAAATCACTTTCTAACTTTTTTATTCGTTGATGGATTGTAAAATTTAAAAAGATCGCACCCGCAAAATGAATAAACCACGAATGAAATTCATTTTAGAAGAAAAATAAAATAAAGGATCTGAAGCGTCTGAACGTTTTCACAGGAAATGCGCGCTATGACGTCAAGAAACAAAGACGTGCAGACGGGTAACATAGTCTTATAATTACGGCTAAACAACCAATGAGATTCCTAGAAATTTATTTGCAGTGTGACAAACACAAATATAAATTCCCATGGCAACAAAGTTGCTCTGGATGATCACGTCATTCGACAATGACTCAACATTTCATACGAACAACGCGCCAACATTTCTCGTTAATCGATTCTGAGCTTTTTAAATCATAAACACATACATACAATAACACGGAAAGTAAAATCAAGATACTTGTTCTAGGATTCCATGTTATAGTAACTAAAGACTTACAGACATGCGTCTAGATAAAGATCTTGTACTTTGCCTTGCCAGTACTAACTCGTCCTCAAGTTCAGCTATCCTAAATGAACAATTTTGACTTTATATACAAAAGGATGCAGCCAATAATTGAAAATCAACATAACGTCGCCTATATTCTTCTAAAAAATTAATATTCTACTCCATCGAAAATAAGAAAATATGCATATAACTGTTTCGCATCTTTAGAGGAAAGTTAAAGCATATATAATGAGGTAATCATTTTAATTAAAAGTTAAAATATGAAGATGCCAAGCCTCTGGCGATTATTCCAATCAAATCAATAAGAAGAATTACTTGTCGTTGGCATCTTTCAATATTTTCTCTTTCTCTTTTTCCCAGAGGCTTGCTGTACTACATCTCTGTAACCTGAAAGTAAAGACACAGAGATCTATAGAATGCGTAACATTTGACTATAGAAAAGAAGTGACGACATTCAAATATGTAGGCCTAGTATTGACATGTGAAAATTCTCATTTTCGTAATAGATGTAATTCAATGTATGCATTATATCCTAAATTTTAATCATCCTTTTTAGAGAGCCGTGTCGTTTATCCGGGGAGCTGATGTCATGGCCTGCGCGTCATCGGCTTCGGTTGCGTGGACAGAACTTCAACCTGGGCTCTGTCTCGTGAAGTATTTAAGGGTAAGGCTTTGATATTCACATGTAGATTCCTTGTGACCAGACCTTTCATTTAGGACTTTGACCAAGTGATCTTGACCATGGAGGTTGACCTACTTTCTAAGAATAACTTTATCCCATTAACTATAACGAGTAAGGCTTTGATATTTTACATGTTGATTTCTTATGACCAGACCTTTCATTTAGAACCTTTGACCTAGTGACCTTGACCTAGGAGTTTGACCTACATTTAAAAAAGCTTTAACCTGGGCTAAATTTCATTAACTATTAGGGGTAGGAATTTGATTTCCTCGTGACCATACAGGGTTTTGACTTTTGATCTAGTGACCTTGGAGTTTGAACTACTTTTTAAAAAAGTTTGACCGACTTTAAAAATATATATAGGTTATGTCTTCATACAACCTTGATTCAGACCGAAAAAGTCATTTTTTTTTTAGAACATTACTAAACAATCTATTGCCATCATCTCGATTTTACAACATTTAAATTAAAAAAACCCTTGATACTTTCAAATCCACTATAGTTTTCGTTAAGAGACGTCGATGCTTCAAGTTATAACCTCTTTAAGAATGTCCAAGAAAATACTTGATTTCAAAGAAAATAGAATTGTTCAGAACTTTGGTTCAAATTTCCAATAGATGTGACGTCATCTTTTACATTCGAATACCATTGTTAAAGCCCGTTTTGTTAAAAGTGGCATACTTTCTTCAAATGACGTATATTCTATTAAATTAATTACACATATAAAAATCAGTATACCACATAGTTAGAGGTCAAATGGAATTTTTCCTTTTCGTGACGAACGAGCTTAATACCCTATTTTGAAATATAAATATCTTTCTTAGGGTTCAACTCTGGTCACGTAGATGGCGCATGACAAAGGTCTCGGAGATGCTTGCTTAGTAAGTACAAATATTTTTTTGTAACTACAATTGTATATATAATTTTTACTCTGCTATTTTTTCTGATTTCTCGTCCAGCAGCGACTGTGTGTAGTCCAGTTTAGCTTGCATCCTAGCTGCCTCTAACAGTTTCTGACTAGTTTTCTGGCGCTCCTCGATCATGCTCTGATAAACATCCTGAGACTTCTCTGTAATATTGAAATTTTAGAAAATCACCCACAAAAGGCAAAAATCTCTGTTTACTGAATTCTTTCTTTAAAATGGTTGTGTCAAATGCAGCATGAAGAATAGGGAAAACATCTCACCGCGATATTCCTCCACCTTTTCCTCTGCCTGGATCAGTTCTTGATGTTTTTGCTGCAAAGGAGTATTTTTGTTCATTGTTAAACTTTGCTCCTTGTATATATTTTTTTTTAACATTTTTAGAATTTGATATCAAACTTGCCTTACGAAAGCTTAACATCAAAATAAGCTTGAGGCGGGCTTGGCCATTTCTCTGCTCTGTTTTTGCAAGGACTTATAAACAGATTGTTTATAAGTCCTTGTTTTTTGTGCTATGTTTTTATATTGGCAGATAACGATTTTAAAGATTTCTCATTGTTATATCTTACTTTGTTTTCTTTCTCTTTTTATTATGTAAATGATGTTTATATTTCTCGTCTTTTTCTCCTTATTTGATTTATTCAATGCATGTCAAAAGCTCATAAGAGCATATTGTTTGTATGTGCTACCGACTATCTTATCTTCAAAACGAAGACTGATAGCAAACCTCTATCTTTATGCTGATGGCTTCTTTCATTTTACATAGATGGTTGATAAAGTCTAACATCAATTTTGCGGGATCCTTCATTTCGTCGTCCGTGAAATTCTCGTTTTTGTATCCATGGAAATCATCCTCTATGAATCGTTTACGGATGTCACTCCAGTGATTCAGCTCCTGTACAAACAAATATAATCATAGAAGCAAGTGTAGGATCCCCTCACACGGCGTAAACATCATTATTCCAAAAAAAAAAAAACTATTCCCTTGAAAACCAATACATTTTACCGACGCTTTGACGATCTGTGGTATTTTGATAAATTTATATCCCAAAACCAGTCCAACATAACCAAAGCTTGTCCAATATATCCAAAGTTTGTAAAGCATGACAAAAGATAATCCAGTATAATCAAAGCTAGTCCAGCATAACTTAAGCTAGTCCAGCATAACCAAAGCTAGTTTACCATAACCAAAGCTAGTTTACCATAATTAAAGCTAGTGCAGCACAACAAAAACTACTCCAGCACAAATCATTCCAGTAAAACCTGAACTATTCCAGCTAGCTCAACATAACCAAACCTTGTCCAGCATTACCAAAGCTAGTTCAAAATAACCAAAGCAAGTTTAATATAACAAAAGCTTATCAAGCATTACTTAAGCTAGTTCAACATTATACAGCTAGTCCAACATAACCAAAGCTAGTTCAAAATTATCAAAGCTAGTTCAATATAACAGAAGCCAGTCCAACATAAATAAAGCTGGCTCAACATAATCAAAGCTAGTTCAACATAACCAAAAGTAGTTTAACATAATCAAAACTAGTCCGTCATTACCGAATCTAGTTCAACATAACCAAACCTTTCCAGCATGACAAAACTTAGTTCACATAACCAAAGTTAGTTAAACATAATCAAAGCTAGTGATTGTCCACCATTACTACAGCTAGTCCAACATAACCAAAGCTAGTTCATCATAACCAAAGCTAATTTCATATAACCAAAGCCTGTCCAACATTACCAAAGCTAGTGCATTATAACCATCACACCTACTAGCATGATATCACCCTCCTCGACTCAACATTACTTTTTCGGGGTAGGGAAGCGCAATTTATGTTAGGATCAAACTATATTAATTTGAATATAAAACGTCAGTCAGACAGTGTAACTTCAAAGTCATTGACTTTTATAGATACATGTAATAAGAATTTTCAGTATCTCGAATATAATATATTTGTAATAATATCTTGTTCAAAATACTCTTGTCTTACACATCAAAGTTTCAGAGCGGGAAGATAAAATCGCTTATAATAACACGAATGGGGATTTATGGAAAGTCGGATTTTTCCATTCAAGTGTACTTAAAAACTAAATATATTAGATATAAGACAGAAATCATTTGAGAAAACAGTAAAAGATGAAAGATTTCTGGTATAGATAGATAAAAGTTTAAGCCTCTTACTACTTCGTCTAGTCTGTTCAGGATGTCAATATGGCTGAAATAAGAGCCATATTCAAAATCGTTTTCCAATACAGAGTGGAAAATATCCAGTAGTTCATTGATGGCCTGTCGTAAAAACTTCAGGTTATCTCTGTTAAATAGCAATCTATGGTAACGGTCCTGACGCTGAAATAGAGTTTTTGTTATCATTTTTTTTTCTTTGGTTGTGCTTTTGTTGTTGTTGGGGTTTTTTTTTTTCTTTGTTGGTTTTTTTTTTTTGGTTTTGGTTTTTTTTTTTTTTGGTTTTTTTTTTTTGGGGGGGGGGGGTTGTTTTGTTTTGTTTTGTTTGTTTGTTTGTTTTTTTTTTTTTTTTGATAGCGTCCATCTATTCTTGAATAATGTATGAAATCAATTTTATGACAAATGCTAGCTAATATTTTAGCTTACGCACCAGTGATGTTTTTTTTCTGCAATAGTATTTAAGATTTTCTGTTAATCTTTATTGATTTATGTATTTGCCTTCGTTCAGAAACACTCCTCTCTTTTGTAATGATGTATCTGATCGATAACTTAGTGTATATCAGTAATATTTTTTCTACAAGAAAATAGTATTTACGGAATTTTTTTCATTTTTTGTAATTCTTGAAAATTATTTTTGATATGAAAAGATCTCAAAATCTCAATATATATGTACTTACCTCAGGTCCAGTAACGTTAAATTCCATTTGTATTCCGTTCAGAGCTTAAAAGATCCACACGTTTCATTGTCTAAATAAATTTACATATTTATGAAAATGGTGTGAAGAATTACTCACGCCTTTTTCGTCATTTTCTTTTATATTAAAATATGTATATCACAAATATTTTTATAACTTATATTCATAGAACTCTTCACCCTGACAAATGTACGATTTCGCAAGTTGGTTGTTTTGTTCTTATACTGAAAGTGTGAGTGGAAAGTAAGACAGATTATAGCAGTTGATCAATTTAAATATCTTTGTATGGGTGTAATACGCCAAGGGTTAAAAGTATTTTCCACCAACGAAACATTGTAAGCACTCTATTTTATGCAACACAATAAAAAGTTAATTCTTACCTCTCCTTCAAACCCACTTGTTGAAATAAAATTAAAATCTCCTTTGATTTTTACACCATATGTTATTCCAATATGTTTCTTTGGAATAAACAAACGGAAGGATGAACAATATTATCCTTTGTCGTAAATTAGAAAAACTAAAGGTGTATTGATCATTCCCCTGAATTAATAATATGAATTATGTTGTTTTAATCTATTTTAGTTTTTTTTCTGAGGCATTTTTGGTAGGGGTGTCATTTTTCCTTATAGTAGACGGAACCAAAACGTAAAAAAAATCTCAAACAAAAAGAGATAAATAATACTGTCCTATGACATATTTGAAATATTAAAACATATAAACATGCATTATGACTATATTTTTCAAATATGTCATAGGACAGTACATTTCATAGTTCGGCTGGTCAACAGGACAACGACTACAGTAATGAACATATAATTTAAGATCACTGTCTTTGAAAATAGACCAAAAAGTCATCTTGGTTATTGTTCGACTTTCAAAAGTCCATCCAAAAAGAACTTAGTTTAATTCAAATTGTGAATTCATTTATACACAACGTAGTACATTCAACATTCCTGTTTATTTTGTGAACTCATAAACAACTTACATGTACTCAATAATAAAATTAGTCTGTATTAAAACTATCGTGTTTGGTAGGATTACCAATATTTTGTAAAAACAACAACAACAACAAACAAACAAATGTGTATCGGGAGTCATTTAGTTTGAGTTGTGTGGTAGCTTTGCCTTTAACTTTTCTTCTATTTCACCGCTAAACAGGGCCTGATACGATAATTCACGGATCTTGACCGTTATGATCGTTTCGTCGACAATATTTCGCAAGATCTATATAAATGTAAGCAAAACAATGGTACATTAATTAAGGCATCAGAAGATGATTAAGGTGGTCAAAGGATAATCCTGGATAAAAATGAATAAAAAGAGACGTAACATGTCAGATTACTTATGCCTTGTTTAACTAATAGTTTTTGATATTTGTAGTTCAACACGCCAATCATCTCTTTGATCTTGACATTTAGAACTACTTTCTTGTTTGTGTGTCCCTATTTGCCTTTCACACTTAAAGTCATAAGATAAGATAAGATAAGATATGCTTTATTACCTAAAGAAGGGCCCGTAAGGGCATGATATGAACATTACAAGATACTATAGTAAAAATTAAGGAAATGAGTATTAAATAAATAATATTACAAGCAGTTGCAAGCATTCAGATTTTCACTCTTTGGTACATGTGAATGTCACTGGTGTCTATAGAAATATATGATAAACGCAAGATAATGCTAGATACTGAGACAGTAATTAATGGAGTGAACACATTGTAAAAAGTGGTGGGAATGCAGGGGTCACCACGAGACGATGCTACAGGACAAATTGTCCACATGTGACCACTGCATAACCACCAGATCAGTAATGGAGTGTACACATGGGATGAAATGGCAGGAATGCGGAAGTCACCACGAGACGGTGCTGAAGGACAAGTGGTCCACATGTGACCACCGCACAACTACCAGATCAGTCCATGATGAGAAAAAAATAAAATATATATATATATATATATATATATATAATCAAAATCAAAGTGACATAATGACGATTAAATTTGTTTATTGCACTAAACGTTTTCGCCTGTTGGCTCTTCAGAGTTGCAATGAATATAAACAATAACAATAACAAAGAACAGTAGGTAGGCAGCGTCTATGACGTCATCATAACGTTACAGTTAGGCGCGTCACGTACAAATGTCCCAGACGTTGGCGCACTTATTATTTACGTATATTGATGCTTTAAGAACAATAATAAATAGCTTTTTGTAAAGAAGAAATGAAATCATAGTTTAACAATTCAATTTAGGTTTGAAAATCTCTATGAAATAATCTTCTTTGGCTTTACGTAATTGTTCATTGTCCTCTTTTACTTTGTAAAAGGGGAAAATAGAAAAACTTCCCCCACCACACATATCAAAATGTCCGCTACAAGGAGTGTTTCTAGTGGATGGATCCCTGATCTGTTGTTTGTGTACGCGTACACGGTCCGCCAATTTCGTTCCCGTTTGTCCGACATAATTTTCGCCGCAGTTTGGACACGTCATCACGTAAATTAAGTTCTTGGATTTGCAATTCATTTTTGCGTTTACGTGAAATACTTTTCCATTTTTAAATGTAAATGATTGACCGGTTTGAATGTACGGGCATGTTCCACAGCGAGGGTCCTGGCATTGGCTAACGACGTGTGTTTCCGTTTCGGCTGTAAATCTGGCTTTGGTGAGAAGTCTTTTTAAATTAGGTGGTTGTCTCCTGCTATTAATGATATCCTGTTGGTTGATGAGACTCCTCAAATTGTCGGACTGATGAAGAATTGGTAGACAAGTTTTTGCTGTTTTGAATACGTTTTTATTTCTCGGATTGTGTGTTGTTACAAATGGAATGATTTTATGGCTATTTGTGTTACGTCTGCTTTTCTCTCTAAGTTCCGGTAGCGGTATTTCCTTTGCTCTGTTTGTGGCTGCGTCAATTAGATTTACGGGATAATTCTGTTTAAGTAGGAAAGACTTAAGTTCTTTTAGTCTTTTTTCTCTTCGATGTTGGTCTGAAACTATTGTACAAATTCGTCGAGCCAAGTTGAACGGGATGTTACGTTTTGTGTGAGATGGATGACAGGAACTGAATATAAGGTACTGGTGTGTATCCGTACTTTTGTAAAACAGATCCGTAGTAATTCTGTTATCTTCCTTAATTATCAATATATCGAGAAAAGGAAGCTCTTTTTCACTCTGTTCCATAGTAAATTGAATGCTAGTATGAAGTCCGTTTAAAAGATCATGAAATTTATTCAAGTCATCCAAAGATCTATTCCAAAAAATGAAACAATCATCCAAATAACGTTTCCAGTTTTTCCGGATGCAATTTCCGAAGTTCGCGTCAAATACATCTTCCGTACGAGAAAATAATTTTTCTTCCAAATATCCCATAAAAAGAGTAGCGTAAGTAGGTGCGACTTTGGTTCCCATCGCTGTCCCCTTTATCTGAAGAAAATATTTATTATCGAAGAAGAAATGATTGTTTTCTAAAACAAGTTTGAGACCATCTATGATAAAGTCTTTTGTAAATCTGGACGGGATTTCATCACGATGTTTTTCTATCCAATATGTGATAGACTCCATTCCTACGTCATGAGGAATATTGGTGTAAAGGCTCGTTACGTCAAAACTTATCAATTTGGTGTTTGCATCGACACTATCTGGGATATAATTTAGGAAGTCAATGTCATCTCTGATGTAGCTTGGGACTAATTTACAAAGTGGCTTGAGTATAATGTCTAATAAATTGCTCAATCTGTGCGTGGGACATGCCGGACCTGCTACGATCGGTCTTAATTTTAAATCACCGGGTTGCGGTAACTTAACATAAGTTGCATTTTTGGCCTGAATTCCATGTTGAATTTCTTTTGACTTATGAATTTTAGGAAGGCCGTAGAAATTACTTGATTTCATTTCGAAATTGTTTAGGTAGTCTATCTCTTTATCGGTAAGAGAATCCGCGTAAACAGAAGTGAATTTTTTAATTTTGTTCATTGTTCTTGCGTCTTCCGGTGACGTCAGTTCGTGATAGAAATTACGATCATTAAGTTGGTCCATAACCATTTTCTTATAATGTTCCCTATCCATAATACAAATTGCGCCACCTTTGTCAGCCTCTTTGATGACGATAGTTGCGTCGTTTGAAAGGTTTTCGATTGCACTACGTTCGCTCCTAGAAATATTATCTTTGATATTTTGATTGTTTTGGTTTGTTGAAGCTGAGCTTTTAAGACAATTGATATAATCCTCCAAATGTTTATCTCTATTCGTTTTAGGTTTGAAATTACTTCTGTTACGTACCAGCGATCCATCGTCGTAGTCATTATCTTGGAAAAATTCACGTAGTCTCAATTTCCTACAAAATTCTTCAGTATCTTTTATCAAGTCCACTTTATTTCCTTTCGGAGTTGGTGTAAATTTTAGACCTTTGGAAAGAAGCTTTATTTCTGTATCTGAAAGATCCCTTTGAGATATATTTATGATTTTCGCATCTACGCGTTCCTTTTCCTTTAGAATCTTTTGAACACGAATGTCTTCTGACGTCCCCTGTGAAATTGGCGTCTCTCCAAAAAATGACGATCTGAAGGATTGTGTTCAGTACAATTCCTGTTTAGATTTTCATTCCCGTTTTGTTCTGAGACTCGGAATCCCTGTCTCTCTCTATGCTTGTAACCACTCATCCTTCCGTTATTCCTTCTTTCATATGTGCTTTCCTGATTAGGACGTGATTCCAAATTATCTTCTGTGTTACTATCTGATCGATTAAATCGCTTTCGGTTTATACGATCGCGCTCGTTATCATCTCGCTCACTTTGTAAGACCTTTGCGTACGTTTGCTCGGAATCCATTTGTGAATTTGTAGTAACATTGTATTCGCGTTTCTTTTGACGGTTAACCTTTCGGTTTTTCACGATTTCCTTGCCGTATGTGCGTTCATATTCATCAAGCCATTTCTTTTTAGACTCCAGGATAGATTCGGATTTTGCGCTTTCACGGTTAACGTCTGCCGTCCAAATTTCTAGAAGTTTAGATTGAACGTTGTCGCTGTATCTTTTCGTGATTTCCTCGCGCATTTTTGTATCACACTCTTCGAATCTTTCTTTGTATTTAGGAACTCGAATGCGTAGAAGTGTGATTTCTGCGTCGAAGCGTTGTAGAGCTAAAGTCATTCTAATTTTTGTTTCTTCGTCGCTTTCTTTGTTGATCGGTTTAATTCTATATTTTCGCGGTAGAATGACCTCTTTCTTATGTCGCCATTGTTCGTAAGTATTCGCAAGACTCTCGCTTCGAATAGCATTCCAGTAAGCTTGTTTTCTTTCATTTAACATCTTTTTCCAGAAATGACCTATTTCTCTCCGCTTTTGATACGCTTCATCATTGTTATCGTGCGTTTGTCTCCTTTGCAATATAAGATTTGCGTTTGTGTCGAATGTTATATTTGCTTCATTTTCACTCACAGGAACTTTATCGAACGTTTGCTTTAAGTTGTTATCTCTAATTATCAAATCAAGCTTATTGTCCGAACTTTCAATACGTTCCTCCAATCGATGAACAATCTCAGAAATGTTTTCAAATTTTTCATCTAAAGTAGAAAGTTTACCTGAGATGTCTTCTAAGTACTTTTCAAAGTTATTCTCCGCTGCCGCTCTTGCTCTTGTTTGCGTCATTTTTGTCCATATACCAGTCGAATCACAGTAAATAATAAATATCCATTCCCGGTATAGTCAATATAATCAAAATCAAAGTGACATAATGACGATTAAATTTGTTTATTGCACTAAACGTTTTCGCCTGTTGGCTCTTCAGAGTTGCAATGAATATAAACAATAACAATAACAAAGAACAGTAGGTAGGCAGCGTCTCAGAACAAAACGGGAATGAAAATCTAAACAGGAATTGTACTGAACACAATCCTTCAGATCGTCATTTTTTGGAGAGACGCCAATTTCACAGGGGACGTCAGAAGACATTCGTGTTCAAAAGATTCTAAAGGAAAAGGAACGCGTAGATGCGAAAATCATAAATATATCTCAAAGGGATCTTTCAGATACAGAAATAAAGCTTCTTTCCAAAGGTCTAAAATTTACACCAACTCCGAAAGGAAATAAAGTGGACTTGATAAAAGATACTGAAGAATTTTGTAGGAAATTGAGACTACGTGAATTTTTCCAAGATAATGACTACGACGATGGATCGCTGGTACGTAACAGAAGTAATTTCAAACCTAAAACGAATAGAGATAAACATTTGGAGGATTATATCAATTGTCTTAAAAGCTCAGCTTCAACAAACCAAAACAATCAAAATATCAAAGATAATATTTCTAGGAGCGAACGTAGTGCAATCGAAAACCTTTCAAACGACGCAACTATCGTCATCAAAGAGGCTGACAAAGGTGGCGCAATTTGTATTATGGATAGGGAACATTATAAGAAAATGGTTATGGACCAACTTAATGATCGTAATTTCTATCACGAACTGACGTCACCGGAAGACGCAAGAACAATGAACAAAATTAAAAAATTCACTTCTGTTTACGCGGATTCTCTTACCGATAAAGAGATAGACTACCTAAACAATTTCGAAATGAAATCAAGTAATTTCTACGGCCTTCCTAAAATTCATAAGTCAAAAGAAATTCAACATGGAATTCAGGCCAAAAATGCAACTTATGTTAAGTTACCGCAACCCGGTGATTTAAAATTAAGACCGATCGTAGCAGGTCCGGCATGTCCCACGCACAGATTGAGCAATTTATTAGACATTATACTCAAGCCACTTTGTAAATTAGTCCCAAGCTACATCAGAGATGACATTGACTTCCTAAATTATATCCCAGATAGTGTCGATGCAAACACCAAATTGATAAGTTTTGACGTAACGAGCCTTTACACCAATATTCCTCATGACGTAGGAATGGAGTCTATCACATATTGGATAGAAAAACATCGTGATGAAATCCCGTCCAGATTTACAAAAGACTTTATCATAGATGGTCTCAAACTTGTTTTAGAAAACAATCATTTCTTCTTCGATAATAAATATTTTCTTCAGATAAAGGGGACAGCGATGGGAACCAAAGTCGCACCTACTTACGCTACTCTTTTTATGGGATATTTGGAAGAAAAATTATTTTCTCGTACGGAAGATGTATTTGACGCGAACTTCGGAAATTGCATCCGGAAAAACTGGAAACGTTATTTGGATGATTGTTTCATTTTTTGGAATAGATCTTTGGATGACTTGAATAAATTTCATGATCTTTTAAACGGACTTCATACTAGCATTCAATTTACTATGGAACAGAGTGAAAAAGAGCTTCCTTTTCTCGATATATTGATAATTAAGGAAGATAACAGAATTACTACGGATCTGTTTTACAAAAGTACGGATACACACCAGTACCTTATATTCAGTTCCTGTCATCCATCTCACACAAAACGTAACATCCCGTTCAACTTGGCTCGACGAATTTGTACAATAGTTTCAGACCAACATCGAAGAGAAAAAAGACTAAAAGAACTTAAGTCTTTCCTACTTAAACAGAATTATCCCGTAAATCTAATTGACGCAGCCACAAACAGAGCAAAGGAAATACCGCTACCGGAACTTAGAGAGAAAAGCAGACGTAACACAAATAGCCATAAAATCATTCCATTTGTAACAACACACAATCCGAGAAATAAAAACGTATTCAAAACAGCAAAAACTTGTCTACCAATTCTTCATCAGTCCGACAATTTGAGGAGTCTCATCAACCAACAGGATATCATTAATAGCAGGAGACAACCACCTAATTTAAAAAGACTTCTCACCAAAGCCAGATTTACAGCCGAAACGGAAACACACGTCGTTAGCCAATGCCAGGACCCTCGCTGTGGAACATGCCCGTACATTCAAACCGGTCAATCATTTACATTTAAAAATGGAAAAGTATTTCACGTAAACGCAAAAATGAATTGCAAATCCAAGAACTTAATTTACGTGATGACGTGTCCAAACTGCGGCGAAAATTATGTCGGACAAACGGGAACGAAATTGGCGGACCGTGTACGCGTACACAAACAACAGATCAGGGATCCATCCACTAGAAACACTCCTTGTAGCGGACATTTTGATATGTGTGGTGGGGGAAGTTTTTCTATTTTCCCCTTTTACAAAGTAAAAGAGGACAATGAACAATTACGTAAAGCCAAAGAAGATTATTTCATAGAGATTTTCAAACCTAAATTGAATTGTTAAACTATGATTTCATTTCTTCTTTACAAAAAGCTATTTATTATTGTTCTTAAAGCATCAATATACGTAAATAATAAGTGCGCCAACGTCTGGGACATTTGTACGTGACGCGCCTAACTGTAACGTTATGATGACGTCATAGACGCTGCCTACCTACTGTTCTTTGTTATTGTTATTGTTTATATTCATTGCAACTCTGAAGAGCCAACAGGCGAAAACGTTTAGTGCAATAAACAAATTTAATCGTCATTATGTCACTTTGATTTTGATTATATTGACTATACCGGGAATGGATATTTATTATATATATATATATATATATATATATGTAGTATTAATAAATTCTTTGGCACAGAGTAAATAAATCCAATAAAATTGAGAATATCACATTTTGATCAGTTTTCTTTATTCCGTAAGCGCTTTCGCCTTGCGGCTCTTCAGACAGAATATTGTAGCTAAGTAATTGTCTATTGTGACGTCACGCTTTGCTTATCATAATATAATGATGCTTGCATCATTATATTATGATAAGCAAAGCGTCACGCAATATACAATAGCGTGACGTCATAATAGACAATTACTTAGCATTATATTATGATAAGCAAAGCGTCACGCAATATACAATAGCGTGACGTCACAATAGACAATTACTTAGCTACAATATTCTGTCTGAAGAGCCGCAAGGCGAAAGCGCTTACGGAATAAAGAAAACTGATCAAAATGTGATATTCTCAATTTTATTGGATTTATATATATATATATATATATATATATATATATATATATATATATATATATATATATATATATATATATATATATATATATATATATGACATGACATGAACATGACAAGATAAGAGGAAACAAGTAATTATATTACAAGCAGTTGCAAGCATCTCAGATTTTCACTCTTTGGTAAATGTGAATGTGGTGTCACAATATCAAGATATATAGAAATATATGATAAAAGCAAGATAATGTTAGTTACTGAGTCAGTAATTAATGGAGTGAACACATTGTAAAACGTAGTGGGAATGCAGGGGTCACCACGAGACGATGCTACAGGACAAATTGTCCACATGTGACCACTGCATAATCACCAGATCAGTAATGGAGTGTTCACATGGTCATATGATCACACTCTCACTGGATTCTATCATCTGCGTGTACATTTGCTAATTGGTAATACTAGTACAATTCCATCAAAATGAAAAAGTAAAACCTTCAAAAGAGGATAACTAAGAGGAGGACTTGTTTTTAAGAATGAAAACCCTCCCTTTCCAGTTTTCTACCGAGTTGTCCGAAACAGTTAGGATACGAACAAAAAAATGTTCTGTTGGCCAAAGAATAATTCGACCACCTTTCAGATAGGACAAGGAATCAAATATATAAAGTCTTTCTTCAAAATGAAAAAAAAAATTGTAGGCGATGTCAATTCAGGGAGATTTATCATGAGCTCGCTCCAGCCAACAGAGCACGACTTTCTTTTTCTTCTTTTTTTTTTCGTATTTCAAGTTATTGTTACATCCGGGAACTCTCAGTAATCCTCTCAATGTCTCAACCAACTTTCAGAGAAATCCTTTTTATATATGACGAAAACAAATCTGCAGAAAACAAGCTTTCAAGTATCGGTATTATCTGTGTCAAATATTATGAAATTATCGAAAGAAAAAAAAATAACAGAAAAAGTTATCTATTTTGATTGGCAGAGAATTATGAGAACAAATTTATGAACAGACCTTTTAGATATATCCTTCTAGATAATTCTGATTTTTTGGGTTTGTGTCCTAAAAGACGTAATACATACATATCTTTTTCTATCTCCTATTCCATTATGCTATTTCTCTGAGTCGATAAATATCCAAGGATATGAGATCCTTATGAGGTAATTTTTAAAAGTCGTATTCAACAAATAATTGCTTTGAAACTAATTATTTACTATCATAGTAAGGAAATTGATTTAAACTTCGCACAATTTGGTTTATTCGTTCGTGTCTTTCAATTCTCATCAATCTCTTTAATTTGAAGTAATTACAATCTTTGACCCCCTCAGAAAACGTGAAATAAACAGGCAAATAAATATGTAAGTGTCAAATAGAAGTTTTGAATATGTTGATCTCTGGGTCAAGAAAATATCTCTTTAATAAAAACGATAGTTAGGACAGTGGCAGTGCTGAAAGACTTGGAACTTAAGGTTACTTGACCCTTTGTAAAATGAGAACTCTTGATTACTGCATTTAGCTTACGATATCTTTTTGTGTAATATTTTTAAAATAGGAAAACCACCTTTTTCGAGGACATCGTTCGAAGTATTTTGTGCAAGTTGATATGCGATTTGTCATGCATAAACTCGCTTTTACGTGTATTATATATTTATTTCTCATCAATTTCTTCATGGTTATTTTTAAAGGCCTTGTTACTGCTCACTTACCATTGACAGCTCTTTGAAAAATGCAACATTTCAGTTTGAAAAATCTATAAAACAATTTCATTTAATGAATTTCCCGATGGACAGCACAACCATTCCCATGATAAAATAATGAGGTCGTTTATCAAAACTTATAAAATGGCAATTTAATTGAGGATCGGAAAGGATTATTCTCCTCGGTACGAGCAGATTGCGCCTTGGTCCTTCGTTCCATCTCAAACTTGGCCGTATTTCACCGATGATTGGATAGAAGCTAGCTTCAGTAAGCAGAGCCCGGATAATTTTCGTATGCTCAATACTTGCAATATCCATTCACAGATGCCTGTGTAACTTAGGACCAGATTTACTGTCTGTGTTGTAATTTCACCTTAGAATGAGAAGGTTTTTATGCCCTCGGTCTAAGATAAAGGGGGCATATTATAGCATTTGTGTCGTTCGTCTTTCCGTCTGTTCCGCTTTTAATAAAAGGGTATAAAAATTAAAGTAAGGGATAATATGGATTCCATATTTTGCATGTGTATGTATCTTGGTAAAACGCATCTTTTGGTACCAATTTTGTTTTTACCTTTTGACCTTGTCATTGACCTTTGACCTACTTTTTCATTTTTTGGCCGGATTGCAAAGCAATTCCGGCCTATATGTTGACGATGTCCGTCCGTCTGTCTGCCGTGAACATTTTGGTTAAAGTTTCTGGTTGAGGCAAAATCTGAGGAACTGTATGCAGTAGAAACTTTATATTATACATGAAGGTTGTCCATGACAAGACCTTTCAATTTGTGCCGCAACATTTGACCTAGTGACCTTGACCTTGGACTTTGACCTAGTTAAAGATTTTGGTTAAAGTTTCTGGTTGAGGCAAAATCTAAGTAACTATTGCAGTAGAAAATTTATATTATACATGAAGCTTGGCTAACTTAAACACCTTGAAAACAATACATGTACATTACGTTCCAATCTCTCCCTGTATTGGTATCGCCTACCATCTTTTTTCATTTTGTAAAAGACTTTATATACCTTATCCCTTATCCTATCTGAAAGGTAGTCGGATTATTCTTCGGCCAAGAGAGCATTTTTTTTTTCGTATCCAAACTGTTTCGGACAACTCGTAAGAAAACTGGAAAGGGAGGGTTTCCATTCTTAAAACAAGTCCTTCTCTTGATCATCCTCTTTTCAAGGTTTAACTGAATCGTACTAGTAACACAATAAGCAAATATACACGCAGATGATAGACTTCTGATATCTTAAACCAGTGAGAATGTGATCATATGACTTTAAGTGTGAAAGGCAAATAGGGACACACAAACAAGAAAGTAGTTCTAAATGTCAAGATCAAAGAGATGATTGGCGTGTTGAACTACAAATATCAAAAACTATTAGTTAAACAAGGCATAAGTAATCTGACATGTTACGTCTCATATCCAGGATTATCCTTTGACCACCTTAATCAACTTCTGATGCCTTAATGTACCATTGTTTTGCTTACATTTATATAGATCTTGCGAAATATTGTCGAAGTAACGATCATAATGGCCAAGATCCTTAAAGTATCGTATCAGGCAATGTTTAGCGGTGAATTATCATAGCTGTATTCATTTGCCAACATCAGATGTATGTCAACGTCAGAACTGTATTTTCAACAGTTTTTCAGTGCTCAATATCAGGGCTTTATTGTCAACATCAGAAGTCTGTCAATATCAGAGCTTTATTGTCAACATCAGAAGTCTGTCAACATCAGTACGGCATTACCAACATCAGAAGTCTGTCAACATCAGAGCTGTATTGCCAAAATCAGAAGAATGTCAACGTCAGAACTGTATTACCAACATCAGAGGTTTATCAAAATCAGTACTGTATTACCAACATAAAAAATCTGTCAATATCAGAACTGTATTACCAACATCAGAAGTCTGTCAACATTAGTACTATATTGCCAACAACAGAAGTCTGTCAACATCAGTACTGAATCACCAACATCAGAAGTCTGACAACATAAGTATGTACTGCATCACCAACATCTGTCAACATCAGTACTGTATTACAAACATAAGAAATCTGTCAACATCAGTATTGCATTACTAACATCTTAAAAGTCTGTCAACATCAGTACTGTATTATCAACATCAGAAAACTGAGCAAACATTAGTACCGTATAACCAACATCAAAAGTCTGTCAACATCAGTACTGCATTACCAATATGAAAAGTATTTCAACATCAGTGCTGTATTACCAACATCAAAAGTCTGTCAACATCAGAACTGTATGACCAACATCAGAAGTATTTCAACATCAGTTCTATATTATCAACACCAGAAATCTGCCAACATCAGTGTATTCTGACTTATATCATCATTCTGTCAACATCAGTCTGACAACATCAATACATTATCTTCACCATCACTGACATGATCTGTCAGCACCTGTGCTGCATTACCGACATCAGAGGTCTGTCAACATCAGCACTGTTTTACCAGTATCAGAAGTCTGTCAATATCAGTACTATATTACCAACATCAGACGTCTGTCAACATCAGAACTTACATCAGAAGTCTGTCAACATCAATACTCTATCTTCATCTTCAAATGATCTGTCAACATCAGTACTGTATTATTAATACCAGAAATCTGTCAACATCAGTACTGTACTACCAACATCAGAAGTCTGTCAACATCAGAGCTGTATTACAAACATCAGAAGTCTGTCAACATCAGTACTTACACCAAAAGTCTGTCAACATCAATACTCTATCTTCACTTTCAAATGATCTGTCAACATCAGTACTTAATCTCCACCATCAAATGATCTGTCAACATCAGCACTGTATTACTAATACCAGAAGTATGTCAACACTAGTGCTTTATCTCCACCATCAAATGATTTGTCGACATCCGTATGTTACAACTTCCGTGAGATGATATGTCAACTTTAGAGTTGTGCGCATGTTATCCGGATAATCACACCATTCGCTATCATAAAGCGGATGTTCGTCCCAAGTCGGCGCCGGGTGAACACTGGTCTGCCTTATATTATGTGTTTCAGTGTTGTTTCAAGTTTTGTTTGTTTGACCGTTCTGTTTTGCTAATGTTGTTGTTTCTAGTTGTCCCCTGTTATTTGTTGAGGTTTTGTTTTGTTTTTCTTCGTTGCTTATGCATCCCGCGATTGTGTGTTCCGCTGAGGTCAGCGCGGTTGGCCTGGAGAACTTTTTTACGTTTTTGGAGACCCATCCTAGACAAGTATTAGATCGTCGGTACATTTTATCCATTTCTCTACGACTGAAGCTTTATATCTTCTAGATAGGTTAATGTTCAAGTTAGATCTAAATCCGTTTTGATCTTAGACGGTAATTCTGCTATTTTTCGGTACATGCATCTTTTTGTCAAAATTTGTAATATGAAGGTTGATCTGTCTTCATGACAGCACACAAAAGTTGTATTTCGTTTTGATTGTAAGGCTGGAATCCATTCAGAGTGAATGGCCATAATTCATGAGGTATTTCTTATTCCTTCTTACCAAAATTATTATTGTAAATCTTTTAATCACTAGTGGAGACATAGAATGTGAATAATAAAATGGATCAACATTGGATTGTAAGTCAGTATACAATAAGACTAAGCTGTTTAATGTACCAAAGAGTCGTTGGTGTTCAATCGTATGATTGACTGACGTGTTGGCTTAAACGTATATTACATTATGAAATTGATAGTTCGCCAATTCATCAACTAATCTAGTACGGAAGGACAGTAGTTAAACAAGAGGCCCAAGGGGGCCACATCGCTCACCTGAGTTGCAGACAAAGGGTTAAAAGTCACAAAAATACTTCTACAGATCAAAGCCCTTGACAGCCATATTTGTTGACCTATCGACAAGAAAAACACAAACTTGGCAGAGGACCTTGAGTACTTGTTTGCTGCAGGGTTTCGAAAATGTGTCAGCCAATCAGAGTCCTCGGCGGCCATATTTATTGACCGATCAGCACAAAAAAAAAAAAAACACAATCTTGGTAGAGGACCTTGAGTACTTTCTTCCTGTAAAGTTTCATGAAATTCTGTGCAGTGTTTTTTTTTTTTTTGCAGAGAAGAGTTGAAAATGTGTTAGCCGATCAGAGCCCTTGGCGGCCATATTTGTTGACCGATCGGCACGAAAAACACAAACTTGTTGGAGGACCTTGAGTACTTCCTTCCTGTAATGTTTCATGAAATTCTGTGTAGCGGTTGAAGAGAAGATGTAGAAAATGTGTCAGCCAATCAGAGCCCTCGGCGGCCATATTTGTTGACCGATCGGCACAAAATACACAAACTTGGTAGAGGACCTTGAGTACTTCCTTCCTGTAATGTTTCATGAAATTCTGTGTAGCGGTTGAAGAGAAGATGTAGAAAATGTGTCAGCCAATCAGAGCCCTCGGTGGCCATATTTGTTGACCGATCGGCACAAAATACACAAACTTGGTAGAGGACCTTGAGTACTTCCTTCCTGTAAAGTTTCATGAAATTCTGTGCAGGGGTTGCAGAGGAGATGTCAAAAATGTGTCAGCCAATTAGAGCCCTCGGTGGCCATATTTGTTAACCGATCGGCACGAAAAACACAAACTTGGTAGAGGACCTTGAGCACTCCCTTCCTGTAAAGTTTCATGAAATTCTGTGCAGCGGTTGCAGAGGAGATGTAGAAAATGTGTCAGCCAATCAGAGCCCTCGGCGGCCATATTTGTTGACCGATCGGCACAAAATACACAAACTTGGTAGAGGACCTTGAGTACTTCCTTCCTGTAAAGTTTCATGAAATTCTGTGCAGCGGTTGCAGAGATGATGTCGAAAATGTGTCAGCCAATCAGAGCCCTCGGTGGCCATATTTGTTGACCGATCGGCACAAAATACACAAACTTGGTAGAGGACCTTGAGTACTTCCTTCCTGTACAGTTTCATGAAATTCTGTGCAGCGGTTGCAGAGATGATGTCGAAAATGTGTCGGTCAATCAGAGCCCTCGGTGGCCATATTTGTGAACCGATCGGCACGAAAAACACAAACTTGGTAGAGGACCTTGAGTACTTCCTTCCTGTAAAGTTTCATGAAATTCTGTGCAGCCGTTGCAGAGGAGATGTCGAAAATGTGTCAGCCAATCAGAGCCCTCGGCGGCCATATTTGTTGACCGTTCGGCATGAAAAGCACAAACTTGGTAGAGGACCTTGAGAACTTGCTTCCTGTAAGGTTTGGTGAAATTCCATTCAGCGGTTGCAGAGGAGATGTCGAAAATGTTAAAAGTTTACGCCGGACGGACGACGACGACGACGGACGGACGGACGACGACGACGGACGGACGACGGACGGCGCGCTATGACAATAGCTCACTTGAGCTTCGCTCAGGTGAGCTTAAAACGTTCATGGAATATCTATTTATTGCTGACTATTCTCAGAAATATCATTCATAGATGATATCTTCCTGTATATTTGTTTTCAGCCACAGGAGCTCGGTGCCAGTCACCCTGAATTTTCTACAGTACTACTTCCCCTTTCCTTCGAAATAAAGATAAGAGAAGGAGGATGCGATTGTAGATCCATGACATCGAGCTCCTGTGTTTTCAGCTTAGTGTTATGCAACATCGTTATGTATATTTTCGGTGTTGCGCCGAGTCTCTGTTAATGTCGAACCCCCCCCCCCCCCACACCCCCCAATGTGTTTTCACTTTATGGTCAACTGAATTCAAGGGGATCCCATTCCATGTAGATATTCGATGTTTTTTATCAAATCTTGTTGTGGAGGTTCCGTTGGTCAAGGTTTATATTCTTTAATTTCATCTCTGTTCCCAAATGAGTCGAGGCACAGTGGTGAAAGTGCTTGCCCTCGGTACGCGTGGTCGCGGGTTCGAATCCCGCCTACAAAATTTTTTTTTTTTTATGGCTTTGCTTTTATTAATCAAACAAAGAATAATTTCTTGGAAATTTCATAGTTACATGGTTAGAGTGAAAGGTAGTCGGTACTCCAGCTATAAAGCCCCATTTACGCTATCGAAGTTTTCTTGTACAAGAAAACTCTTTCCGTCAAAGAGATGGACTTTGACGGAATAGAACTCCATCCTATTTTTCTTGAAACTTTGACGGACTTTGACGGGAATCGACCAATCAGAATAGAGATTCAAAATGATTTCAGACGTATTTTAAGTATCGAAGAAAGAAATATATGTAATTTAGGACGTTAAAAGTAAGGAATATAGCGACAAAGACAGAAGACGTGATGAAGTGAATACCATCTAAGTTTTTTGTTTTAAAAATCCTTGAACTCGTGCTTAATTGTTCCATATAACACAATGGACAACTACAAACATAAACTATTAATTTTCATGAAAAAAATTTCACAGTATTTACAAGAACCATATCTGTTTTGGTGCGTGTTTACCACGTTTTCTTGTACAAGTAGTTCAAAGAACTTTGATAGTGTAAACAAACAACTTTTGACCAAGTTTTTTTTTTTGACGGACTTTAACCAAGAAAACTTTTGATAGTGTAAATGTGGCTTAAGCTAAAGCTTTTTTGTTTAAAGTATATAGTTTTAACACCCCCCTCCAAAAATAGAAACGAGGTGGGATCAACTTTTTTTTATAATATTGTGTTATTTTATAGTAGCATTCAAGAGAATCTATTCGCTGTTTACTGTTCTCAGTAAAGTTATTTTGTTTTCAGCAAAGATTTACGTAACAATTAATCATTGTTTTGTAACCGGTTGTCTTCCCTAAGGTCAATAATGACGGACTTCAGCTTCACTTCAGCTTATTTTATAGCTTCTATGACATCGCTATGTGAAAAAAAAATGCTGAAAAGTTTTCCAAAATTTTTCATGATTTTTTAACTGCAAAAAGAGAAGGGGGTGGTCATTTTTAACATTTTCAACTTCTCCCTTGAAATTGCTTATATATATCAAAATTTTTCACTTACCATTCTACAGGTATGGATATTTGTTACTAGTGTGGAATTCAAAAATATTAGTAATAATAATATTTGGATTTGAGATACCACATTTCAACCTTTACTTTAATCAACGGAAACAGACCGTGACGAAATTAGAATTTTGAACACTTTTCATGAATTATGCGTATTTCATCGGTAATTACAATCAAATATTTCGTACCATGTTTGATCAGAAAACATACATTAAATGAAATGCATTTGTTACAAAAGCGGTAATAAGCAAATAAAACTAAACGAATTTGCTGTAAAATGGCTGCGTGTGCATAGCTCTTATGAGTGATGTGTAAAATGAGCTTACATTGATCTAGTCAAGCGCGGATCCAGAGGGGGGGGGGGGGATCGGAACCCCCCCCCCCCGGAATTTTCGTAGCATAGTTTGTTAAATCTTATAAATATACTTATTAAATGAGATTAATTCCCGATTCCCCTTTTTTGTCATAATATTTGAAAAATTACATAACTTTGTATTGAAAATCGTTCATTTTTATTAATTTTTTGGTCCACATTTCAAAATTTTCCCGGGCTCGCTCATGCTCGCCAGATTATATTACATACTTTGCAACCCTTATACACTAAACTTTTTTTTCAATAAACAAGGGCAATTAACTGAAAAATACAGGAATGGAGGATACATTGCAGCAAATGGTATTATCGTCTTTTTATTCCAACTCTGATGACAAATTTTCGCTTGCTCGCTACCGCTCGTCAGACTAAATATTTTGTATAACATAAGTCATTTTATCAATGATCAAGAACAACGTGGTGGAAATTCAATTTCTGCTCCTTTTTTTGTTTGTTTGTTTGGGTGTGTGTGTGTGGTTTGTTTTTTTTTTGTTTTTTTGTTTTTTTTTTTTTTGTTTGCTTGTTTGTTTTTCAAAAAATTTAGGACCAATGAACTTTAGGACACCTCCTGGAAAAAAAAATCCTAGATCCGCCCATGCTAATTAATCTTATACCGTATTCGCCATCTTCTCGAGACAAGTGTTCGTAATATTACGTAAACTTGTCTTGAGAAAAAAATGTTTCAACAAAAATCCTGACCCGGTATATCAATGCTCGCGTGCTTTTCATATGAACTAAAGCAACAATTAACCCCTCCCATTCGCCTTTGATAAAATCTAAAATTTTCAGTCTAAAGACTCGGTTTTTTTTTACTTTTGCTTGTCAGCTTTTCTTTGAAGCTGGAATTCGCCCCCCTCCTCCCCTTCTGAAATCTCGATCCGTCACAGAAAAATGTACGATAATCTTAAAGTTTTGTTTACTATGAAGTAAAACAGCTTATATTATAGCTCTATATTTACGACTTGACACAAACGTTCGTTACATCCCAATAATTTTTGAGTTGGCAAAGCCAACTCTCATTGCTATGGCTTTCAACTTTGCACTTGATAACCCTGCACGGACCAAACAACGCAAACAACGCACAATGTTACTGGCGCAGTAAGAAATAGGACCACTTCGATTTGACAAAAGAACATATTAGACGACAGACGTTTAAGTTCAAGTTGTAAATAATGGGTTAAATGCATTAAGAGAATGCAAAAAAAAAAAATGCTACAAGGAACGATGCTACAGGAATAGCGATCACATGTTGATGTCAGTACATTAAAATATGGCGCATCTTTTTTCTTTGTACTTCCCTCCTCTGTATAAGGAGCACCCCATTTTTAGATAGATACATGTAGGTAAACGTACATTGTATTTTATTTAGGATAAAAAAAGACCTTAGATTTTTAAAAAAAATTGTGGATGTGTAGAAGACTAAAGACAAGTAAATCAATCAATCAAAATGAATCAATCAATAATATTTATTTAAAGTCAGACATAATTGATAACAATCAACATTAGCTTTGATGAGCTATTTACCGACTAGGAAAAAAGGTTTTTCAGTTTGATACTTAATAAACCTAAGGTTTTAAGTTGGTCAAGAAGTTTCAAAAGCAAATATCTCCTAAAGTAAAAGTGATAGGACATTATACTTCATACATACACCCATAACAATTGCAACAAATTTGACATGATCATATTGACCTTGAACTCTGACCTCAAAATCAGTTATTCGGTTAAGAAGTTCTATCATTTTATATATTTATATATTTCCAGACTTTTTTTTTTTTTTTAGATTTGAGACAACTCTTGAATTGTGAGAATCACTCATTCAAGCATTTGAGGCATAGATTTGGAGTTTGATTTGTGCCAGTTATATACTTGTCTTCTGTATGTTCGTCTCAATGTTACTTTTTGCCAACTCGCAGGACTTTCAGTCCTTTGATTTTTATTATAGTTGTATTTTGACGGTCTGAGGGAGGTAACTTTTACATGTATACATACTGTTTACATACATTCTATTATGAATCATTATAGATAAAACAGACTTTTTTTCTCCAAAATATTCGTTTAAACCACAAAATGTCACCACCATAAATCGTCTCTTCATATCAAGATTACGATTGTATTTCAAAATGGTATAAAAAAAGAGATTAGTAAGAAAATCGACACTGTCGTCATACTCATCGAGCATGCGACGGAAAGACCCGAGAATGTGCGATTTATTACATAATTATGTTCTGAAAATGAAACTTACGGAAGAATAATCTTTGTGATTAAAAAAAGAAAAAAAATTAATTCAATTCAATTTACCATGTTCTCTAAAGAAGTACACTTCGCGTCTGCTTTCCTTGCAATTTACGAAGTATCGTTTTTGTAGATTATGGATTTATTAGGTTTTTTCTCTTTTTTTTGAGGATGAGTATCTATATTACAAATTTTAACAAAGAATAGAAGTTACAAACATGTTATGTCTCGCGTTGGCTCAGATGTACTTATAGACTGAATGAAAGTAAATCCCATATTCGTGGCCGGTTTTTTTTTTTTTCGTTTGTTTGTTTTGTTTTATTTTTTCGAGGAGGTTGGACGTGTTATGAGTGTTTCTTTCTTTCTTTCTTTTTTCAGGATGAGTGTTTTGTATTTATTACACACAAGGTCAAAACAAAACAAGACAAAAAGAGGATCTGGAATGGAAAAGGAACATACATGTGTATGTAGTTATTTTCCAATGACATTACGTGTACATGTATCCAGTAATAACGAAACTTAAATGGGTGATTCATGATTCCAGTGTTACTTTTCGGTCTCTTGATAGTGGAAATTATGCAAACTTTTTAAGAAAGAAGTGTATCATATATGCATGTGTACATTTGATACATTAAATACTTCCCATTGTTTCAACCAGTGGGTTTTCAGACGGATCCTATTTCAGAAAACAGCCAATAGTAAAACTGAACCGTTATTTTGAATCGGAAATCATGATGTAATCTTTAAAATCACGGAAATTCATAGACTAGCTACTATAAATAGATACAGGAATGATTTAAGCAAAGGCTTAATAAGTTAAGAAAATATATGCGGAAGTAAATGTGCATGTCTATCATTTTTCTGTTTAGACCTACTTGAATAGAGTCACCTACTTTAAAGATTGTATATTTATACTGTATTGATGGAAACAGTGTAAGATGAGGTATTCTAAGATAACTAGATCGAATGCTGGGTAGGTAACTTTTCTCTGATAATTTCGTTCTAAATTAATGCTGGTTGAGGTAACTTTTCAAATCGTAAGTTGGTTTGTGGTCAATCTTTTCGAGTGGATGATCGGAAGTTCAGGTTATTCTATATGATACATCGTACACTGATCAATCATATATAAGATTCATGCATAGTTCGAAGGGCTTGACATTCATTAATACGGGAAAAAAAAAAACAAAAGGTGGGCTAACGTACCTATCCATCGATCATGACTTTAAAACTGATAAGTATTGCCATTTACGAAGGAGTTGGAATCCTTACGGATATTGCATGGTTCAAATGCATATATACATGTATGTGTATGCACCAGATATAGGCAAGGGGTTTGGGTCGCCTATGGCCCTTTAGCCCACAAAGAGTCAAGGACGAAGCATCAATGTGTGAGGGGGTGGGTTGTGGGGGTTAAGGGGCGAAAACCCTAAGAAGATAACGAATTTAGTGTTGATAATAAGCATCAAAGAAGTACCTAACGAATATTCAGTCTCAAAGTCGAGAAGGCAAGGCCAAATTGTGAGAATTCCCAATCGGAACAGTTGCGAACCCCGGAATGGCAAATTCATCTTTCTGAGACTTTATTTAGGAAAAATATGGAAAATAGCAATAAAATATTGAATGGTTTACCATACATAAAATGTTTAAGTGACACTTATCACAACAAGACGACGTTACAAGTATCGCAATTCATCAGGCTACGTCCATGCCCCCCCCCCTTCTTTGATGTGACCGACCCCGTCGGTCAATAATGTGTATGAAATTATTTGGCGTATTGGCACTATCATTCGGGAATGTATCCAATCAGGCTGCATGGTACCCGTCAAAGTTGCGCAAATTGTGTTACTCGGTCCGGATTAGTACTGCGAAACTCATAAAAAAATAAAAATTCCAAGAGGGAATCCCCTTTCATGCGGGAATCCAGGCCAGATTGGATAAAAAAGGAGGGGTCCGTGAAATTTAAAGAAAAATTAAATATCTTCAGCAGTAACAGAGGTTTATCCGTTTTGAAATCTATCGGAATTTGTCACAGTTTATTTACCGAAAGGCGGGATCGCTTAAGATTGGATATCATTATATGTTAAGTTTAATTTCATTTTAAAGAAAATTATTTTCGTTGTTTTCTTTTCAAGTTTTGAGGTGGAAATTTTATCTCTATCAAATTCAGAATGGATCATCGCCTGGATTTGCGTATGCACCTCTAAAAATAACACGGACTTAACACTCGTGTACTTTTTTAGATCCAGGCGATCTTTCCGCCTGTGGATCCGCGTACGTTGTTGACTGTAAACAAAGCAGCATGTTTCTGCATTCGGGTACTTTCGGAAATCTTCATTGATTTGAAGGCAACATACGATGCATTTGCATAAGAACATTTCCCACAATGCCTTTGTGCTTCCTCTGAAATATATTCAAAATGGCGGTGTAGATGAACCAGGTAATGAGTCTGTTAGGAAATATACCATATTTTGCATATGGAAAGACCTTATACGAAAAGAGAAATCGTTTTCTCCTTCTTACAAATGAAGATTAAAACACTAAATCACAACAAATTCTTTCCAAATGTATGCAATGCCGCGTAATGCCAGGTCGTCTGCAATTTTTATTTGACACGTCGAAGTGATTGTAGACTCCGACGTGCGTAGAAAATTGTTGTTTCAATGAGTTTTTTAATCTTCTAGTATTTTAGCACTAATTGATTTGCTTCTAACTATCTAGACGACAGGCATCAAGAAAATGTAGCAATAGACACCATCTGTCACTTCGATGTTGCAGCTGCAGACATGACAGAAAATGAGCCTGAATTTGCAGCAGCAAATCTTGCACTTGTGTGCAGTAGCATTGTTAATGAATTCACAGTCATATAGAATGAAAATGTGAGTGAATGTGTGTATGCATGAAAAAGTCATCTTGTTTCTCTCAAAATAACAATGAAAAGTTTCCCAATTTACATCAGTATGGAATATTGATTATTTGCTACATGCTTTATTAGGCGAGATCAGTATTACAACTAACGTAAGTGAGTGGGTGACATCCTAGTAACAAGAGGGTGTGAATTGCTTCTGTTCATCTGACATCATAGTTTAGATCAGAGAAAGTGGGAAATAAGTCCATATGTGATCGGTAGACTTCATATTTTTATGATTGTCATTTTGTCTGTGTTTTATTTTTGTCATTTCTTGATACTCGATTCAAGGAATTTTGATACTTTGGTCATTCATTGAGAGTAGATTCACTTTCCAGCTGTTCATATTTTGACATTCAATTATGGTGAAAATGTAAGTAAATGTTTTGTTACCTTCTTGTGATATTGTACTAAATGAGAATTAATATATACATTTCAGGTTTTCGGTTTGTACAAAAAGTGCTGCCAATTTTATGCAGTTTTTGTAATTTTAATCATACTTTACTGGAGATATTCGAAAGGTTTAAAAATCATAATCAAGTATGATAATTAGAACATAGGCAATGCTCATACAGAGATGTTGGAAAACTTTTGAAGCATGCCAGTCATTTTGAAAATGATGCCAGTCCGAATTAAGAATTGTGTCGCAAAACTTTAAACTTTTGTCAGTCAGAATGAAATTTTGCCAGTGGAATTCTTCTGACTGGCACTTTTCAGTATCACTGGCACTTTTCAGTATAACAGGGCTCGTGATCAGCCTAATTTTGTACCGATATTCGGCCCCAGTCCCAATGCAAAATAGTATGTTTTTTTCCCAATTTATTTTTCTCAAAATAGAAACCTCATAGAAAATTCAACAAAATGACTTAAAAATTCAAATTTTTAAGTGAAAAGGCATCCAAAGGCGCTGTTTTTCCCAATTTCAAAGGCCCCAGTCCCCAAAAATGGGTGTGAGCCCTGTATAAGAGATTGCAGCAGTTTACATGTTGGTACAGTTTGTACATGTAATTATATGTGATACACTTAATGTCTTAAGCTCCAACTCCAAGTTTGCTTTTATCTTTTAATTGTAAAACTTTCTTTTATCCCTTGACAATTATTGAAGTAATATTCTCTGCATCTTTCTATAGCAAATTATCATATCCTACCTTTTAACGGAATATCACATGCATTGCAGTAGCCTCCCTTAGACGAGAATTTTAAAGAAATCTCCATGCTGAAGATTTCTGATTTTCGTAACTTAGAATTTCTTCATGTTCAGTCCTTGTAATAAACACTTACTCAATATGTTGATCTAGTGGCACAAAGGTAGAGCTCTAGTTAATCATGCAGGGGGACCTTGTTTCCAGTCTGAAAGAGAGGTGAAATTTCAGATATCATTAGAATGTAGACACCAATTTTTTATTAGCTCGCCGGGACGAATGTCCGGAGAGCTATTGTCATACCCCCGGTGTCTGCGTTGGCGTTGGCGTGCGCGTGCACAAAAACTTTAACCTTGCTTATAACTTTTAAACCAATACAGATTGGGCTTTCATATTTCACATGTGCATTCCTTGTGACAAGACCTTTCCATGGATACCAAAATTTTTGACCTTGTGACCTTGACCTTGGAGATTGACCTACTTTTGAAAAACTTTAACCTTGGCCATATTTTTTGAATGGTAAGTGATAGGGCTTTGATATTTCACATGTGTATTCCTTGTGTCAAGACGTTTCCATGGATACCAAAATTTTTGACCTTGTGACCTTGACCTTGGAGATTGACCTACTTTTGAAAAACTTTAACCTTGGCCATATTTTTTGAATGGTAAGTGATAGGGCTTTGATATTTCACATGTGTATTCCTTGTGACAAGACGTTTCCATGGATACCAAAATTTGTGACCTTGACCTTGGAGATGATTGACCTACTTTTGAAAAACTTTAACCTTGGCCATATTTTTTGAATGGTAAGTGTTAGGGCTTTGATATTTCACATGTGTATTCCTTGTGACAAGAAGTTTCCATGGATACCAAAATTTTTGACCTTGTGACCTTGACCTTGGAGATGATTGACCTACTTTTGAAAAACTTTAACCTTGGCCATATTTTTTGATTGGTAAGTGATAGGGCTTTGATATTTCACATGTGTATTCCTTGTGACAAGACGTTTCCATGGATACCAAAATTTTTGACCTTGTGACCTTGACCTTGGAGATGATTGACCTACTTTTGAAAAACTTTAACCTTGGCCATATTTTTTGATTGGTAAGTGATAGGGCTTTGATATTTCACATGTGCATTCCTTGTGATAAGACCTTTTTTATTGTTTATTGTTATTTACATATGGTTGCCACCGGCAAGCTATGTTGTCATTCTGACAAGTCTGGTTTTTCTTTGCAAAGTAATGGTAAGCCTAGAGTGACCAACAATATTCGAATTGTTACTGGAATTACAGCTCACTTTGAACTTATTTGAAATTTTTGTTCTGACTTTTTTACCTACATACATATGTCATATCTATTCAGAAATATTTATATCTATCAGGATTTTTGAGAAGTGTTTGATTCTTTGAATGTAGAGAATTTTATCTTTCACACTATTCATATGAATTTATCCATATGCATATGTTCATATCATTACACAAAACTTCGATATAATTATATACATATTACTGTATTTACATATTGTAATCATTGCAATTGCTGGAATGATGTTGTGATATTTTACAAAAGTTAGAAAATCTGTATGCCTGTAAAGTGTTTGAATGTAGAGAAACTAATAATATATCTTACCCATATGGTAATATCATTACACATGTGCACATTGTGCACATACTGTCGCATTACTTTAAAATACACAAAATAGGTATTCGGCTTTTTAATTTACGTATTGAAATCATTGTCTGCTGTGATATTTCAAAAAAGTTGGTTCTTTTGTCTTTGGTCATATAGTAAAGAAAGATAACTCTAAGTGCATTTTAAATTTTTTTACATGATGAAATACACATTCAGTCAGATTTTGCAAGATATGACGTGGTCATTGAATGATTTCTTTCTGTAAGAATCTGCACAATATAATGAAGGAATCATATGTGAAGTTTCTTTTGAAAATCTTGGGCTGAAAAGAAAATACAGCCAAGAAATGAGCATTTCCATTGCAATTAATGGATGGCTAAAAATCTAATCAGTTTCAAAATCTCAAAATTTTGGACGATGACCTCCTAATATTGTCTCTTACATTTGAATTATATTAGGAAATAAGAGTTATGCTTTTTTTCTGAAAAAAAAATTGTTGTAAGGCATGAAACGTGTGACATCACCTTAATAGCATGCACACATATCATGCACATGATAGGATGTGTAGTTCATGTACATGTAATGAGATATAGATATAAGATATATGTTTCAACCTTTGAATTTCTTCAAAAAGTAATATTAACATGCTCAGGCTTACATGAATTTGACCCCAAAGTTCCTACTATTACATATTTGGACAGCTATTCAAAACAGCAACTTTTAAATGATAAATGTGACAATATGAGTTCTCAATATGTGACAGATGAGTTTTTGGAGAAATTTTTATTTATAAGTTTGTTTTGCAAACAACTGCAATTTTATAGAAAGCTATGCTCTCTGAATTTGTATGTACCATTATGAAGTTCATGATACTCATTTTTCTTTCATTCAGTCTGTTTGGTTAGACTGTCTGACATTTGAAACTTGATCATAAGGGCTTTACATGAAGTCTGACAACCTTACCTATGGTATATGTGCAAACTATATAAGATTGCTGCCAACAGGTACAAAGTTTTTAATAAATTAATAGATATGTACATTTTTAGCCCGCCGGGATGAAAGTCCGAAGAGCTAATGTCATACCCGTGGCATTGTCGTTGTCGTCATCCGTAGACAAAACTTTAACCTACATGTAGGCTATACAGAACTATAAGGAGTAGGGCTTTCATATTTCACATGTATATACCTTGTGATGAGACCTTTCATTTGAGACCATGACCTTTGACTTAGTGACCATGACCTTGGACTTTGACCTACTTTTCAAAAACCTTAACCTAGGCTATATCTCTTTAACGATAATGGGTAGGGCTTTCATATTTCACATGTGGATACCTTGTGACAAGACCTTTCATTTGAGACAAGACCTTTGACTTAGTGACCTTGACCTTGGACTTTGACCTACTTTTTGAAAACTTTAATATTGGCTATATCTTTTGAACTATAAAGAGTAGGGCTTTTTTAATTCACACGTGGATACCTTGTGACAAGACCTTTCATTTGATACCATGACCTTTGTCCTAGTGACCTTGACCTTGTACTTTGACTTATCAAAAACATTAACCTGGTCTGTTTATCTTGAACACTAAGGTGTAGGACTTTGATATTTCACTTGTTGGTACCTTGTGATAAGACCTTTCATTTGAGACCATGGCCTTTGTCCTAGTGACCTTGACCTTGGATTTTGACCTACCTCTAATTACTCATACTTTAGTTGTATCTTAAGCTCTCATAGGGATAAGACTAATATATGATGCAAGCGCAGATCCAGAGGGGGGTGGAGAGGTCTGGAGTCTGTACCCAATTCCCCTTTTGTTGTCATAATATTTGAAAAATATATCATGAATTTGTATCTGATAGTATTTTATCGTCAGCATTTTAAAAGATTTTCTCTGGCAAGCGGATGTATTTATTACATACATGTACGTTGTTTTCATATGATCCTGCACTTTCTTCGTGTTCTTATATACAACTCATATACATAACACCTAGGTCAATAAACAAGGGCACTAAGAAGACGAAAAGAAACTGAAAAGGACACGAATAGTGAATTTTATTCCCATTCTCGGATAAAAAAAAATTCGCTGGCTCGCTATCGCTCGCCATTTGTTGTAATCACATAATAGAACTGACAATCATTAATAAAGTGCTTTGATATGAAAATTCAAGATTTAAAGCTTACTGCTCGCTGTAACTCTCCTGTCACCTGTTTTTAGCTCTACTGGTCAAAGACCAGTCAAGCTTATGCGATAGCCCTGTGTCCGGCTGTCTGTCTGTCTGTCCGTCCGTCTGTCCATCCCTCCGTTAAACTTTTCTTTTGAGTGCGAATCCTCTGAATCTGTGAATAGTACAAAATAAATTCTTTTTGCATTATAACAGGCCTGTGGTCTAGTTGTGCACCTGATATTTTGTTTGAATCCCTGACCCCCAGGGTCTTGGAAAATGGGTGTGGTCATTTTCTCCTATGTAACTGTATGTAATCTTGTGAGCACCAATTTTCAGAAAGTATAATTGATAGAAAGATAATTGTTTTTGTATTATTCTCAGTCTGTGGTGTAGATGTGCACCTGATATTTTGTTTGAGCCCCTGACCCCCAGGGTCTTTGAAAATGGGTGTGGTCATTTTCTCTTAAATAACTCTATGTAATCTTGTGAGCACTAATTCTTAGAAAGTATAATTGATAGAAAGATAAATGTTTTTGCTTTATTCTCAGTCTCTGGTCCAGATGTGCACCTGATATTTTGTTTGAGCCCCTGACCCCCAGGGTCTTGGAAAATGGATGTGGTCATTTTCTCCTACTAGTATGTAACTCTATGTAATCTTGTGAGCACCAATTCTCAAAAAGTATAATTGATAGAAAGATAATTGTTTTTGCATTATTCTCAGTCTGTGGTCTAGATATGCACCTGATATTTTGTTTGAGCCCTTGACCCCCAGGGTCTTAGAAAATGGATGTGGTCATGTTCTCCTATATAACTCTATGTAATCTTGTGAGCACCAATTCTCAGAAAGTATAATTGATAGAAAGATAATTGTTTTTGCTTTATTCTCAGTCTGTGGTCTAGATGTGCACCTAATATTTTGTTTGAGCCCCTGTCTCCAGGGTCTTGAAAAATGGGTGTGGTCATTTCTCCTATATAACTCTATGTAATCTTGTGAGCACCAATTCTCAGAAAGTATAATTGATAGAAAGATAATTGTTTTTGCTTTATTCTCAGTCTGTGGTCTAGATGTGCACCTAATATTTTGTTTGAGCCCCTGGCTCCAGGGTCTTGGAAATGGGTGTGGTCATTTCTCCTATATAACTCTATGTAATCTTCTCAGTCTCTGGTCTAGATGTGCACCTGATATTTTGTTTGAGCCCCTTTCCCCCAGGGTCTTGGAAAATGGGTGTGGTCATTTTCTCCTATATAACTCTATGTATTCTTGTGAGCACCAATTCTCAGAAAGTATAATTGATAGAAAGATCATTTAGCATTATTCTCAGGCTATGATATAGATGTGCACCTGATATTTTATTTGAGGGTCTGGTTCCCAGGATCTTGGAAAATGGGTGTGGTCATTTTCTCCTATATAATTGTGCTTTCAACTCTTCAAAGCTAAAAAATGAATGAGAGTTGTTGTAATTCTTAATGCAATAAGATGGATCTGTAGTTTTGTTATGTCATTGATAGTTCATTTGAGTTAGCAGTCCCTGCCCCCTGGGATCTTGCAAAATGCTTGTGGCATTCTTTTTTTAAATACTTTATCTTGGATATTATGAATTATATGAGTGATATTCTAGTTGCAGTCTATTTGATATGTTGTTTTGTTGTGCAACTTTTAATTTGTTAAAATGACTGATCCCTATGGTCTTAAAAAGTGGAAATTGATATTTATGTATCTTAATATTCACATGTCAATGAGTGAATAAAAAACAAAACAACCAGGAGAGCTACAGTCTCGTCAGAGACTTCTGGTAATAATAATTAGAAATGGAACTGACAATCATCAACTTTATTTTCTTGCGTTTGCATATTATTTTTTTTTGTTTTTTTTGTTTTTTTGCTCTTCAAAAAATTCGGACTTAAGGAACCCCACCCCCGAAAAAATTCCTGGATCCGCCCATGTGATGCATAGACCCCTCATGACAACACTTTTTTATGCCTGTCCGTCTATCTGTTTGTCCGCAAAAACTTTAACCTTGGCCATAACTTTTGAATGGTAAGTGACAGGGCTTTCATATTTCACATGTGTATTCCTTATGAAGACCTTTCCATGGATACCAGAATGTTTGACCTTGTGATCTTGACCTTGGAGTTTGACCTACTTTTGAAAAACTTTAACCTTGGGCATAACTTTCGAATGGTAAGTGAAAGGGCTTTCATATTTCACATGTGTATTCCTTGTGACAAGACCTTTCCATGGATACCAAAATGTTTGACCTTGTGACCTTGACCTTGGAGTTTGACCTACTTTTGAAAAACTTTAACCTTGGCCATAACTTTCGAATGGTAAGTGATAGGGCTTTTTTATTTCACATGTATATTCCTTGTGACAAGACCTTTACATGGATACCAAAATGTTTGACCTTGTGACCTTGTTTTTGGAGTTAGACCTACTTTTGAAAAACTTTAACCTTGGGCATAACTTTCGAATGGTAAGTGATAGGGCTTTCATATTTCACATGTGTAATCCTTGTGACAAGACCTTGCCATGGATATAAAAATGTTTGACCTTTTGACCTTGGAGTTTGACCTACTTTTGAAAAACTTTAACCTTGGGCATAAATTTCGAATGGTAAGTGATAGGGCTTACATATTTCACATGTGTATTCCTTGTGACAAGACCTTTCGATGGATACCAAAATTTTGACCTTGTGTTGTTGACCTTGGAATTTGACCTAATTTCGAAAATTAAAACTTTAGCCATAACTTTTGAATGGTAAGTGATAGGGCTTTCATAATTCACATATGAAATCCATGTGGCAAGACGTTTCCAAGGATAATAAATTTTACCTTGTGACCTTGACCTCAAATGTGAACTACTTTTCATCTGTTTTACTGACAAAGATGTCACCAGGGGCATTCGTGTTTCACAAACACAGGTTTTATTGATTTAAGAGTTTATTTGAATTTGGACAAAACTTGCAACGGCGAGCTATGTAATCTTTGATCTATTGTAATCTATGTTTGTACTTTACACACATAAAAATTGCAGATCTATAATTAGACCAAATTTCTGAAATCCTATTCAGCTGTCATTGTGCAGTAACCCATACCTATAAAAGTCCTGTGTTTGACAATACAGTGACTTAAAGAATAAACAATAATTATGCCCCCCTTCGAAGAAGAGGGGACATATAGGTTTGCCGCTGTCGGTCGGTCGGTCGGTCGGTCGGTCGGTCTGTCGGTCGGTCCGCGACATCAGTTTCCGTTCAATATCTCTGGAATGGATTCACATATTGAAATGAAATTTTGTATACAGACACATCAAACAAAAATCTAGGTCAAGTTCATATTTGGGTCCGATCAAAAAAATTTTGACAGAGTTATGCCCCTTGCATTTTGAAAAATACCAAAATTTCAGGGTTTCCGTTCAATATCTCTTGAATGGAGTTACATATTGAAATGAAATTTTGTATACAGACACATCAAATGAAAATCTAGGTAAAGTTCAAATTTGGGTCCGATCAACAAAATTTTGACAGAGTTATGCCCCTTGCATTTTGAAAAATACCAAAATTTCAGGGTTTCCGTTCAATATCTCTTGAGCGGATTCACATATTGAAATGAAATTTTGTATACAGACACATCAAATGAAAATCTAGGTCAAGTTCATATTTGGGTTCGATCAAAAAAATTTTGACAGAGTTATGCCCCTTGCATTTCGAAAAATGCCAAAATTTCAGGGTTTCCGTTCAATATCTCTTGAGTGGAGTTACATATTGAAATGAAATTTTGTATACTGACACATCAAATGAAAATCCAGGTCAAGTTCACATTTGGGTCTGATCAACAAAATTTTGACAGAGTTATGCCCCTTGCACTTCGAAAAATACCAAAATTTCAGGGTTTCCGTTCAATATCTCTTGAATGGAGTTACATATTGAAATGAAATTTTGTATACAGACACATCAAATGAAAATCTAGGTCAAGTTCACATTTGGGTCTGATCAACAAAATTTTGACAGAGTTATGCCCCTTGCACTTCGAAAAATACCAAAATTTCAGGGTTTCCGTTCAATATCTCTTGAATGGAGTTACATATTGAAATGAAATTTTGTATACCGACACATCAAATGAAAATCCAGGTCAAGTTCGTATTAAGGTCCGATCGAAAAAATTTTGACAGAGTTATGCCCCTTGCACTTCGAAAAATACCAAAATTTCAGGGTTTCCGTTCAATATCTCTTGAGTGGATTCACATATTGAAATGAAATTTTGTATACAGACACATCTATTAAAAATCTAGGTCAAGTTCATATTTGGGTCCGATCAAAAAAATTTTGACAGAGTTATGCCCCTTGCATTTCGAAAAATACCAAAATTTCAGGGTTTCCGTTCAATATCTCTTGAGTGGAGTTACATATTGAAATGAAATTTTGTATACAGACACATCAAATGAAAATCCAGGTCAAGTTCGTATTAAGGTCTGATCGAAAAAATTTTGACAGAGTTATGCCCCTTGCACTTCGAAAAATACCAAAATTTCAGGGTTTCCGTTCAATATCTCTTGAGCGGATTCACATATTGAAATGAAATTTTGTATACAGACACATCAAACAAAAATCTAGGTCATGTTCATATTTGGGTCCGATCAAAAAAATTTTGACAGAGTTATGCCCCTTGCATTTCGAAAAATACCAAAATTTCAGGGTTTCCGTTCAATATCTCTTGAATGGAGTTACATATTGATATGAAATTTTGTATACAGACACATCAAATGAAAATCCAGGTCAAGTTCGTATTAAGGTCCGATCGAAAAAAATTTGACAGAGTTATGCCCCTTGCACTTCGAAAAAAAAACAAAATTTCAGGGTTTCCGTTCAATATCTCTTGAGTGGAGTTACATATTGAAATGAAATTTTGTATACGGATACATCAAATGACAATCTAGGTCAAGTTCTTATTTGGGTCCAATCAACAAAATTTTGACAGAGTTATTGCCCCTTGCACTTCGAAAAAAACCAAAATTTCAGGGTTTCCGTTCAATATCACTTGAGTGGAGTTACATATTGAAATGAAATTTTGTATACGGATACATCAAATGACAATCTAGGTCAAGTTCATATTTAGGTCCGATCAAAAAAATTTGGACAGAGTTATGCCCCTTGCACTTTGAAAAATACCAAAACTTCAGGGTTTCTGTTCAATATCACTTGAGTGGAGTTACGTATTGAAATGAAACTGTTACTTTATACCCCCATAGGTTGTATCAATGCAAGTATAAAGTTGTGACAGACTTTAATCACAGAAGGGGTAGGGGGGCATTAATGTTTTACAAACATGACTTTTAACTTGTTTATCTTAATGGTAGCTACATTTTCACAGGTATTGTATCGAGTATTCAGCGTCCCATTTAATGGCGGGGTATATAGTGATGCACATGTCCATTATGCGAATGTGCATCCGTCCCACCTTTGGTTTCTGGACATTTAAAGTAAAACTGTCATAGATATTCAATTCATTTCTTGTATAGGGCATTTACACCAACCAAGAAATACAGGTCAGGATCGAATATGGGTCATGTCCCTCAATAAAGTGCAGAGTTATGCCCCTTGAAACTTAGAAAAATTTAATATTTTGGGGTTTCCAGGCATTTAAAGCAAAACTCTTACAGAGATTCAATTCTTTCTTGGACACAGCTTTTACACCAAGAAATACAGGCTAAGTTCAAATATGGGTCATGTCCCTCAATTACGTGCAGAGTTATGCCCCTTGAAACTTTCAAAAATTCAATATCTTGCAGTTTCTGGACATTTAAAGGAAAACTGTTACAGAGAATCAATTCATTTCTTGGATATAGCTTTCACACCAAGAAATACAGGTCAGGTTCCAATATGGAATATGTCCCTCTATAACATACAGAATTATGCGCCTTGAAAATTAGAAAAAATCTATATTTTGTTGTTTCCAGACATTCTAAGGAAAACCATTACAGAGAATAAATTCATTTCTTCGATATACCTCTTACACCAAGAAACACAGGTCAAGTTTGAATATGGGTCATGTCCCTCAATAAAGTGCAGAGTTATGCCCCTTGAAACTTACAAAAATTTGATATTTTGCAGTTTCCAGTAATTTAAAGGAAAACTGTTACAGAGAATCAATTCATTCCTTGAATTCAACATTTATTGTATAATAATTATACATATGGCTTTATCTAGGAAATACAGATCATGTTCAAAAACAGGTCATGTTGCTGAATTTTGTATGGAGTTATGTCCTTGAAACTTTATATATAGAAATGCTTTCAGTAGCTTCATTGCTTATATGTGAAATATGCCGGTAATACTAAATCAGTAGCTGCATTGCTTATATGTGAAATATGCGGGGCGGGGGTATCATTGATCCTTAAGACCCTGTCACACTACAGTGTTCTGGACAGCGTTTGGCAACGTATGAAATTTTTTTGCAACACGCTGCCGAACGTTGAGGTTGGTTATAAAAGATCAAAAGAAAGCCGCTTTATGAGCGTTTACCTAACACAGGACCAATGTGTAACAGTGACTGCAGAATGTTTTCTTACCGTGTGAGTAATAGTGTTTGTAACGTATGTCAATCGTGCGACAACGTGTACCCAGCGCATTTCCAGCGATCTTGACGTACGCGAAACTTGTGCCCAACTATCGTGCAACGTTCGTATAACGTTTTTATTGCGTGTTGGAGCATTGTATGAGAATTTTCAGATACTTTGTTCTGCAGTGGTTTACATTCGTTTATACGAGAAAAGTCCATGTCAGAGGAAGGAAAAGAAGAACGTTAGATGTCTAAATCCATGTCTTTGCATGGTTATTATACCTTTTTCTCATCCCTCATTGTTTGTTTTGTCGTATAATATCAATTCATTTAAAATTGTCATGATGTCACTACACAACGATTTCAGCTTATCATGATAAAACTTTCTTGTACTTTATGTAACTAAGCATTTAACCATTTGTAAAAAGGATATGAACAATACCAAAATTGATAATTAATTTAAGAAATAACAACTACCTAGCCGTGGTTTGCTGTCCAATAATTCCCCTCGTCGCATGAACCAATCAAATTATCACCGGGCCGCGAATATTTCTATTCTAATATTGTTCTGCACGGGCTTTATAGCACGTTCATGGGCGGAGCTTAGCGAAATGGAATTTTGTAGGAGATTTTACACCAGGCGAGTCTATAAATCTCAATTCATGTTAGAATAATAGTTTCTTTTACTTTTGATGTGATTCAACTTTAATTTCAAAATTATTTTTTCCAGTATTGAATTTGTCTAGTGGAAGTGATTTGGTCGCTACTCGAACGTTTTGTAAACGCTGAGAACGCCAGGTAGTCGTTAGAGACACGCTCCATACACGTTACAAACACGTTGCACGAACGCATGACTATAGTCAAGCTTATTTTACGAGCATGTTCGGAACGTGTATGAACATGTGAGTAACGTTCATGCAACGTATGACTGCGTGTGCATATCGACTGCATTGCGTTTGAGTAACGATCATGGAGGGTGTAACCAACACATTCGGCGCTGCTGATTTTGTGAAGGCACAAAAATTTTCGAAGCCAATAGCGTACAACACTGTATAGCTCTGTGAAAGCTTTCTCGCAACGTCATCATAACGTCCCCGGAGCGAGTACGACGATCATCCAGCGTGATAGCCAGCGACTTACCACGCTGGTACACGCTGCTGTCAAACGCTGTAGTGTGACAGGGCCTTTAGATCAATATTTTTTTTTCAATTTTGGAATGGAATGTTAATATTATACCCATTGATATGGCAATACAATTTGTTGTTCTGACCAAATCAATAGCCTTGACACTGACATTTTACAGTAATTATATAACATGTACATGTAGAATGAAAAGGATCCTAGTACATGTATTTTTGACTGGATTGCTCTCTGTGTATTGATGATGTCTGTTTGTCTGTCCATTTGTCCGTCTGTCTGTCATCAACAGTATGGTTAAAGTTTCTGGTTGAAGCAAAATCTAATGTTTTGCCTAGCGACCTTTGAATTTGACCTATTTTGGCTAAAGTTTCTGGTTGAAGTAAAATCTAGAAACATTATATTATACATGTAGGTTTCTTTCAAATTATGCTGTAATATTAATTATTTGACCTTGTGACCGTGACCTTGGACTTTGACCTAGTTAATGATTTTTGTTTAAGTTTCTGGTTGAAGCAAAAGATGCAGTAGAAACATATTATAATATACATGTTTGTTGCTAATAGATCTTTCAAATCATGCTGTAACATTGACCTAGTGACCTTGACCTTGGAATATGACCTATTTAAAGATTTTGTAAAGTTTCTGGTAAAATCAAAATCTAAGGAACTGTATGCAGTAGAAACAATGTTATACATATAGATGTAAGTTGCCCATGTTAATAAGACATTTCAAGTTATGACATAATTGATGATATTTGATCTAGTGACCTTTTGACTTCTACATGTACCTACCGCTACTTTTAAAAACTTACTTTTTGGCTGTTATGTGAATTTATGTCTTAAACTAAGGAGTATTAGGCTGTATTTACTATTATTGTGTGTGTAGAGTCTTGTGACGAAAGTTTTAATTGATACCATATGACCTTTAAAGTAGTGACCTCAACCTTGAACATTGACCTACCTTAAAAGTAAATTTTGCTTTGGTTACATCTTTATCTCTATGTCTGTAAGAGATAGGGCTTTGATATTTCACTTGTATATTCGTTGTGATATTATCTTTCACTTGATGCTATGGTGTTTCACCTAGTGACCTTGACCTAGTAACCTTTTACAATTTATGTTTTCTTTTTTCTATCCAAATCCACGAAAACCAACATAAGTTTAGTAATAAAGTATGCAAGGCACATTTTACTTGAGTTATAAATGAGCAATATAGGTCCAAAACGTTTTCCTTTAAAACAACTTACTTTTCAACCCGGTCATATGATCTTTTGCGGTGTTCTATAAAAAGAAATACATCGTACAGTTTCATCCCAAATTGACTTTTTGGCCGGATTGCATAGGAATTCTGGTCTATGGATTGACAATGTCTGTCTGTCCGTCCGTCTGTCTGTCATCAACTTTTGGTTTGAGTTTCTGGTTGAAGCAAAATCTTTTAAGAACTATACACAGTAGACACATAATAAAAATTAATATGGTACATGTACTGATGTAGGTTGCCCATGACAAGATCTTTCAAATTATGCCTTAACATTTCATGATTTGACTAAGTGATCTTTAGCTTGGACTTTGACCTAGTTCAAAATTTTGGTTAAAAGTTTATGGTTGAAGCAAAGTCTACAGAAGTGTATGCTGTTGAAACATTATATTATTATACATGTAGGTCGCCAATGACAAGACCTTTCAATTTGATATAGTGACCTTGAACTTGGGTTTTCACCTAGTTTGAATTTCTGAATGAAGCAGATTTTATTTGCAGTAGAAACTGAATATTAGACAGGTATGTGTAACATTTTATCTAGTATCCTTGACCTTGGACTTGACCTACTTTAAAAAAAAGATTTAACTTTCGGACAATATCTCTTCAACTAAAGAGTATTAGGCTGTGTTGTTATTAAAGTTTGCATAGATTCCTTGTGACACAAGTTTCATTTGATACCATGAATTTTGAAAAATTGAATGAGCCACTTTGACATTTTTTATGAATTACTTTGGCTTAACCTATAAGAGATAGGCTTTTGATATTTCTGAAATTCACATGAAGATTTCGGGTGATATACTGTAGGATTGACCTTTAACCTAGTGACCTTGACCTAGTAACCTTCAACAATTTATGCTTATTTGAATTTTCCATCTCTTTATATCAAAATCCAGTGGTGGATCGAGCGCCCCCTTTTCCAAGTGGTCAAGGTGTAAATTTTGCCGATTTTTACCTAAAATGGGCCAAGATATACATGTAGTTTTTTTTTGGAAAATTTTGGGTCAGTGTAAACTCTATATAACAAGACATTCTTCTTTTGATACCATATCTATAATCTAAGGCATAAAAGAGGATCAACATATGCAATTGAAGAATGTTGTGTAATTAAACTTGAAATAGGGGAGACTTTGTGGCGAAATGATGTTTTCATTATGTTACTGATGTTGGAATTGGTAATGCCTTCCTTTATTTTTAGGTACCCAATTGTTACCTTATAGATTGATATAGGCGAATCTGATAGAAGAAGGAAACTGACCATATGGTACAATTTGTCTTTGCTGAAAATAGGAAGTGTCATTTTTTGAAACCTGTTTTTAAAAAATTTGTAGAGAATGAAATCACCAGCATTCAAGACAAGACAGAGGGTTAAAAAGTTGTCACTCCAGAGTCAGTTTAATTGTGCATTCTTATAACTTGATCTCAAAGTACTGAGTATAAGTCTTGCTAGATACTGTTGTAAGACACTGGACTCCATCAATTAAATGAACACAAAGGTGATGAGTACAGTAGTGTTACACATTCATTGACGTTTTCTGTCAAACAGGAATTTTGATTGATTACATTTTCTGTCGGTCACACTTTCTAGTGCTTATGCTATATTAAGATCTAGGTAGAAGAATTTGGTCACCGAGTGAAAAATAAGTTGCATAATTCTTACTATCTGTAAGTTCACATCTGATTTTGTATTATTCTAGCACGAACATTGAGAACGTTAAGACTGACGGACTGTTTTTTTTTTCAGTAATATGTATCGGGGTGTGTCATCTTAAAATTTAACAAGAAATCAGCAGACATTTATAATATCAGAGAATTTGGGTAAACTTATTGAAAAGACTGTATACTTTAAACTTCCATTACAGTTCTGAATTGATTTCTTATCAGAGTTCTTTATCCAGGAGGGAGAGTGTAGTGTTTATAAACACAGGAATACTTGACCTAGATGTCGAATACATGGGGCCCAAGTATAAGACGTGAACTACTTGACAGACATCGTCACTGGCCCATTGTTTTGCTGAAAAATGTCAGGAAATAAGGAAATGCAGACAGAAATTTCAAATTTATTCTAGTGGTATCATGCAAGAAAACAAATAAAATACAAATTTTACAGTATCTAGAATTTTAAGTAATATTTTTTCATACGATTTTTGAAATATAGAGATGTATTTTTTTTTTGCTCAATTGAATGTTGTAAAAAGGTTGGATAAAAGTTTGAAAAAAAGAAATAGTATAAGTTGAATAGAAGTTTTGAAGTATGATTAACTTGGCACCATGTGACATTTATAACTTTGGTCGTGTTTTCTTTGAACACCATCAGTGTGTAAGGTCCGTAGAGCGCCTAATTACCTATCTGTGACAATTGCAATGTGCCTGGTACACTATGTAGTTACATGTTCACTAGCTAGAGGCCATAATCTCGGTTTTATTTTAACAACAATAAGAATTCATTTACATACTGTTAATGATCAGTACATGGCTTTTGGAAGTGTTAGTCTTGTTTACATTAGGAAATGCGATCTTTGAAAGATTAAGGGGAAGTTGTTCTATACAATCGACCTGAGGTTAGTTCTTTACATGTATCGATTGAACAGAAGAGAATTATCCGACATTTTTTGATTTCTTCGTTCAACGGTTGCTTAAGTTTCGGGTTTGTCATTTCCTTGTACCAAAATGAAAACAAATTTGAAGATGCTCTCCCGCTGCACAATAAAACAAATAATGAATTGCTGTTGTATGTCAAATCCTCATATAGCATTTATGGCTTTAGTAAGAGGGCTTTACCTAAAATGTAGAAATTTTGAGTACGAATGAAAAACAGTTCGAATGTGAATGAAGGCTAATGGAGTACTTAAGGATGTCCGCTACTCTGAACAGAGTAATTAAATTTCTCCAATTTTATTTTCTTTTTGTAAAGTTATCATTGTACTTTCCAGTGATAAATTGCAAAGTATTTGTCAATGATCTACTTTTTGAGAAATACGCCTTTGAAATGAATGGGGGTCTGCTGCAGGTGATGAAACCTGGGAATTGTCAAATTTGAGATGGTCATATATTTTTTAGTAAAACAAAAAGGAATAAATAACGAACATGCTATAATTTTAACTTTAAGTTAGAGAGTTACAATAGTAGTTCATATGAAAAATGAAATTTACTACAATCAACAACAAGGAGACAGGTTTCAAGATATTTAATACTATGTATCTATCAATTCATATATGCACGGAAATGTTGTTCACAGCTATTAAAAAAATGTTGAAAAATACATTGCTAAAAGTAATTAAATATTTTTATAAATTAATGATTATGAAGGCCAATACCATGCTCTATTAAAAAACTGAGAAATTAAGGTAGGTCAATGAGCTAAATTTTAAGATAATAGACATTTTCTCTAATAAGGGGCAGATAACTCTTAAAATTTTCCCCCAAAAATGCTTTTCGTGCCCTACTACCTGTATTTATGATCTGATATCAATGAAACTTCACTCACTGATAGCCCATTGGCCAAAGATCAGCTCCAATTATTTTGGGTTCAAAAGGTCAGAGATCAAGGTCATTTTGGGGCTAAAAATAGCATTTTTTTGTAGAAATACTTTAAAATTCAAGAAAAGCTCTTGTTTTGACCGAAACATTCTTTAATTTTCTTATTCGATAATATGATACATACATTTTCTTTTAAATATATATATGTATGGTTTTATCACCTTTTAAAGAATAATTTAGAAATTGATCGACGTAGAAGTGGGGAAAAAGAGGGGGGGGGGGGGGTTAATACATGCACCAAAATGTTTACGCTGCAAGTATAGGCTGAACCATAGAATCTTCAAACTTTCCATGTAGAAGGTCCTCAACAGAGGAATAATGTTCAAGATCAGGATCAAAGATCATAGACATTTGGATCCCGCATTAAAATTTTGAAAACATTTTGAGAATGTTTTAAAAATCATAAAATGTCTATCTATTTTCAAGATTACGGGGTCTTCCGGAATACATGCAACTATAGAGTGTTTGGGGAACAAATGTATTGCTTGCAATAGGTCATTATAAGCAACAAATAAAGCCTAAACCATCTTGTTACAAAGAATATACAAAGTATAAAGAAATTCTTATTTACAATTCAAGGGTAATGGAACATCCTTGGTATTAAGAAAAAGGTCAAACAAATATGTCAAGGTCACAAAATTATCCAGAGAACTGCTGAGTGCTTCATGGACACCGCAATTTCTATACCGCAATTTCTATTTTCTGAGTGTCCCTTTTAAAAGTTCAACTTCTCATTTTAAAAGTAGCATATATAGTGTTGCAACCTTGCAATCGTCTTTCTAGTCTCGACCTTTTGTTAACATGCTAAAGAGCACGCCCCTATCTAAATGTAAACGTAGATATTTGATGTGTAATTCTGGTTTTATTGAAGGAGTTATTGCCCTTGGGAATATGTTCAATGATGACTACCAGCGGGGCATTCGTGTCGCGCCGGCACCCCATGTATGCCGCCTATAGGGTTTTTTTTTATAGAAAATGTTAAATATCAAGGTCAAAGAGGAAAAATCATGACCAAAATTGTCACAAGTATGAATTTAATGTACATGATTATATCACATACAAATTGAATCAAAAGTTACCAGTCGAAAGAAATAACCTGGTTAATTCCTTGCGTGAGAAAAAAAAAACCCCATACGGAAACACGGACAGATGGAGTGACTAAAATGTCGCCAAAGTATACAGGTAGACAGAAGTAACGAAATGAGATGTTAACACATACAGTTACCATGGTTACGATCGAGAGTCGAGGGGTCACAAAGGAATTACCTGTGTGTAAAATCCGTAGATAAGTTTAAAGAACTTTATAGAGTAAATGAAAGAAAAAAAAGATGCATATGCTGATTTTACACACAGGTAATTCCTCTGTGACCCCTCGACTCTCGATCGTAACTCTAAAATTAGAGGGGTTCGAACATGTGCACGAGTCTTCACTTATATAGCTTCAAATATTCATTTGCCCAAACAAAAAATAAGTAGCCTATTGACTTCTATGAGAGGAGTGCCCAGGCGCGTAGCTACCATGTAAGCAATAAGACCGGGCTTGCAAATCAGCTCGGCCGTATCATTTTTTTTTTTTTGTAATTGCATGAGAGAGAGAGAGAGAGAGAGAGAGAGAGAGAGAGGGAGGGGGGGAGGGATGGTGGGGGGGGGGTGAAATTTCGACAAATCAAACAGTGTATGGATATGGACTAGACTATCAGTATTAAAAGACGAAGACCAGTAGTCTAGACCGTAACAAGGAAAGGTCAATCTTTGATAGCCCATTTCATTTCGAGGCTATGAACTCTATCTCTTTTTTATGATCAGACAACCATCTCGTTATACCTTGCTGAGCAACTCATACGAATTCAATCACACTGCATGTAGCGACTTTTAAAAGAAAAAGACAGATGAAAACGATAGAGAAAGTGTGTGTGTTGTCATTGGTCAATCCATATGCAATAAAATCCAACTACATAAAATTTCTTTTGTTCTTGTACTCTAGTTTTGGTCGTGAAACACGGGAGTGATCATTGTCAGCGTTGCGACCGTCATATTTGACCATTATTTCAGACACAGTATCTGGATTCTATGTCTGCAAGAACCAGTTTGACATTGCTGTCGCATCGTCATGAACACTCACTCAGTGACTCAGTTTGTTTCTACAGACTGTCCGAAAATTTTGAATTACTCGACTCGACCGCAAATATTCATACAAAGATCCCACTACAACATATACTAGTATATAGCGCCTGTACTTCAGACCTTTCATACATTCGAACACTAAGTTTACTTTCAAAACTAATTTTGTTTTATTTAATGTTTCAATCATTTTTTCCCGAAGAAATGCATTCGAATATTTAAAATATTGTCTTGATAAAGAGGTATTTTCAGTATATTTTCTAGGACTCTGATTATCTTAAATCGTTTCCCGTCGGGGGGGGGGGGGGGGGGGGGGGGGGGGGGGGGGGGGCTACCGGGGCTCTGCCCTGGACCCGCCTCTGTGAACCTGCAATTCAAACATGGCTAGCTAAGGGCCTAGCTAGTGCTTATGGATTCTCGACTTTTGAATGATTTAGAAAAAAAAAGAAGATTCATATCATGTTGATAACTTGAAATAAAATAGACCCAGTGGCGGATCCAGAGTGGCATTTTGTATTGACCCAAAGGGTCGATTCAAGGCACGAAGTGCCGAGCGGGGGAGGGTACGGGAGGGGGTTGCCCCCTCCTGTAGGTGGGGGTCCGGGAAATTTTTTGAAAAAATGGAACAAAATGGTGCATTCTGGAGCACATTTTCTCCTTACCTTCTCGAATATTCAGACCATTTTTTTCCACTCAATTTATGTGGTTAATAAAGATTTCTAAATAAAATAATTTCTCCTTTATATTCTGGCAGGGGTGTACAATTATGATAATAATTAAGGAATTTTGCAGAAAAAATAGTTTTGTATTTGTAAATGGCGAGCGAAGCGAAATTTTAGGTTTCAAAGCCCTTTCACGCATTTTAGACCCATTTCAATTAGAAATGGGCCAAAGCTTGACCCCACCTCCGAAAATCTCGGGGGGGGGGGGGTCCAGACCCCCGGTCCCCCCTCTGGATCCGCGCATGGTTGTATTGAGTTCTAATGAAACACGAGAAAATTACGAGTCTAAATGCATTCAAATCGGTGGTTTCTGGAGTGTCTATGATCTATTTCTGAACAGTAGTTTGCTTTAAATACTATTTCAAAAGACCCTCCCGCTTCTTTTTGGCAACTGGGGGAGGCGCTCTCCTTTTTTTCGTGAGACGATGTGGACGTTTTTACAAATGTACGCTTGGCTTCGCCCCTGGCTAGTTGATTTGTCCTTGCTGTAACATGTACTTAGAATATTGGTACGGTATCGAGTAAAAAATGTTGAGTATCATTGGGTTTTGGCCTTGAAAAATTGAATGCTTAATTATAGGCCCTCGGAGCATATTCGAGCTATATACATTGTTAAATATTTGCCCATTTTTCCGGTTATTTCAAAGCATGTTTTTAAGAAAATTAGTAGATGACAAAATACTCAAACCGGGGGTTTGAGGACAGAAACGTGTAGGTTTCGATCTCCGTACCATTTACATTGATTGTTTGACACACGTACATGTTTTGCAAATTATTTGAACATGTTCATATTATAGTATTTGTTAATTAATAATGTTAAATTTTTGTAAATTTGTTTCAAAATAATGAATTCTGGTGGACATTAAGCAATTTTTTTATTACTCAGTTTGCAGGTTTTTTTCCGAGTGCTAATGTTATCAAAAAAAAAAAATTGGGAAACCGGGGGGGTTTTCCCGAACCCCCCCCCCCCCCCCCCCACCCCCCTAAATCCGCCCTTGAGACCCACCCCCCACCCCCCTAAAAATTTTGGACCATGTCAACGTATCGAAACTTATGCCTATTTTCTATTTTATTTCTTGTTTTTACACAGATTCAAAACATGTATATTCCATTATCAAACTATGCCGTCTACCCCCAGTGATACATGTGTCAAGATCTAGGTCACGTACTTGCACTTCAAAGACGTGTGACGAAGTAAGTCGATCACGCGTCACACCAGACGAAGTTCAAGGACGAACTATACTGTCTGTGCTGCTGTCTGCAGAAAGGTCCCATGTTTGCATGCGCGAATTCATACATTAGTGGATCAAATATTCAATATTCAGGATGAGGATTTGATCCACTTGTGTCATTCATCAACAGGAAATTTATCTTTGCTTCTAATGGAATTATTTCGAGCAGATAAATCAGCGAATCTTGAGCCATGTTGTTGAGGTAAGGCGTGTATCAGTCCAGTAAGTTACCTTTTCCGCGGCTGTTCTCGATTTTTGCATTACTGTATTCTTATTACAAATGTACTTCCAGAAGAAACGGGTGATTTTACCGAAGTTGAGCTACCCACAATATCATGTAAATTTCGTGTCATCAAGCATTAGAAATCCAGAGTACTGCAATTTTTCTTTCTTGCCATGTCATTTTTACAAAGAATATGTACACAGATATTGAACTTGTACTATTATACTTGTACAGTACATGCGGTTTGGGCTAAAAGACGAAATGACGTAAAGTGTAAATGGGACGGATAGTTCTTACGTCGTAACGTCGTATCTTAGATGCGCGGAAAGTTCGAAAATCAAAGTAGCGCGCATCCTTAAGTAGAATTCAATAAATCTGCCAATACTGCACCTTCTTAACAACCTTTAACATTTAAGTGACTAGTTTGAGGCGGGAAACTATAGAAAAGTAATTTATAGGATTTAAAAGCACTTGAATGACCACATTAGAATCCCCAAAAAGTTGAAAATAAAGCATTGGAAGAACACGATTTGAATTTCTCCATTTCAGACTGCGAGATAAAAAAAAAAGAATAAATTCATAATATTTAATGATATAGATCTTGAGAAAGAAAACCCTTCTAAGATTGGATAAAATGCGGTACAAGACGTCAACCAAAATATAGATATGAGTATGGAAGAAATACATAGGCAAAGGTTGAGAATACATTTCTGTTCTAAAAGCGCATGTTAGTTGAAAAAATGCATCAAGGAGAAAATTTTGGATTCCACAGCTTGAGTTCGGGTAAATGGTCAAAGGTCGAGGTACCCTTCTAATACGGCATATATTCTAATTATCTGTTTGAAATGACGCTGCAACCTAGTTTTTTTTTTTTTCAATAAAGTTATCTTATTCTTTCCAAACCAAAAAATGGATACTTATCAGGAGGAGAATACATGTAGGCCCATGGATGTGTGATGGCGAGGGTGTGTGGATGTGTGTATAGAAAGGGGGGGGTGTGAAGTGTTCATGTGGTTAAGGTGATCATGGCAGTAAGAAAAAACCAAGCAAATAATCGTTTGCGATAAAACTAATCAAACTGCAACTATTGATTCAGGAGTCAAAGTTCAAGGCACAGCGGATCAGTGACCAATTGCTACAGTGGGAACTCAATACTCAAACATTTTCTAAGTTTTACAATGTTTTTATCACTTGCTATAGTGAACATTTTAATACCAGAAAGTACTTTTCTTTTCAGTAAACTGTTGAAGAGAATGGAAAGAATAGAAGATGGCCCCATGATGGAAAAGGATAAAGCACCGGAGGGTAATCTGGATGCTAACTGTAATCAGAATGCTAACACTGAGCGTTTGTTGTGTTCAGAGGTGCAAGAAAACGGACATGTCAGTCCTACACAGAACGGACTAGAATGCAGTGAGAATGGGCAGAATGACGTAGGCGCGGCTGCTGCTTCCACATCCCCAGTACTAACCTCTCCGCCCCCTCCCTCGTCCCCACAGCCATTGCAACCAGACACAGTGTCATCAACATCCAATCACCATAACAACCATTATCAGCATAGTAACAGCAATCATCAACATAATCATCAAGGTCACTCACCAAATCGTTATTCACCTAGCGACTCGGGATCACCTCCCTCTTCCACCCAGCATGTCCCTCAGTTGTCGCCGCGTGGATGTAGCCCCCAGAATGGCGGATCCCTCCCTAACTCGCAGTCCCCTCCTAATCAGCAGCATGTTGTTCACGTGCATGTACAACCAGGCGAAACGTTCTCCGTGAGGGTCGGGGACCAGATTCAACACATTCAAGGTAAGCTAACCTTGCATGCTTTCAGACTGCAAAGCTATACAGCAGGGTGTTACATTTCATTATAATATCTTTCATTTATCAACTCAGAAGTACACATTCTTTGATGGTCATAGATGTTCCCTGTTTGAAGATTTATTGGCTTAGTTCAAACTGCAATTTAAAAATCTAAAGTAAAATTAATCATGTTCTTTTCACCTGACATTATTTCCATGTAACGGGAAGTATAGGTAAATAGTCTTACTGGTTCTGGACATCGTTCCTTGTAGTATATGTACATTGTATACTAGTAAGTGAAAACCCAAGGTCTTAATCCAGACACTTTGAATGGTTTTACGGCTATCCATCGTTTCATTTGTATCATAGGGGTGAAGAAGTGAAAAGTCATTGTAATCAGAATCATACAGGAATCCCAATGGATTACATGTAGTCTGTTGTGTTCAAAGTGTTTGAAGTATTACATAATGAAATGCAAAATAACCAGGTAGTGGACGTGGTAATCCTATATATTTTAAGGTACATGTATATAAAAGATACCAAGCAGTCTCTGAACCAAGAGAGCTGGATATAGAACTTTTTTACTGCTTACTAGTTTTAGTTGGAGCTTTAGTCAAGGGTGGTCTTCGGCGTCCGTAGACACAACTTTGACCTGAACTTTATCGTTCTCACCATAAGTGTATAGAAATTCCTCTCAACCTGAACTTTCCTTTGATACCATTAACCTTGACCTTGGACTTTATTTGGAAATTGCGACTCTCTGAAAAATTCCGTCATTCTCCTATTTAAAACAAACATTCATTTTCTTTGAGATTAAATGTCTTCTTTTGAAAGAATATTTAGTGTTTTGTGCTTTTATTTTTGCATTGTGGAAAGAAATAACTTATGATTTTATTCTTCCTTTATGATTGACACCTTCTTTGGTAACAAAAAAAATTGAAAGTCTCTTTAAATGATGAAACTATCATACGAGACAAGGATAGTACTGCCTCTATTAAGATGTATTGTTCGGTGGATGGTTGACTTGAATAATTGTGCTGATCCCTATTTATTGTATAGAACTGTCTCCTCCCCCGTCTGTAATCTTACACATGCCCACGTCCACGTCCAATACACGTGATAAGAATGGCAGTTTAGATCGTTATGGAATTTATTACTTCATATTGCAACTTTTATTATTCGATATTAATTGAAGTCTGTATGAATTGATTGGATGTATGCCTCTCTTAAATTGAAATATATGATGATTATATTGGACAAAAAAGGGGTGATTCTGAAATTTATTCGTTCATTATATTTCGCTGAAATGACAGAATTATCCATCCTGATTAAAAATTGAATGAAAAAAAAATAATGCTTGTATTAATAAGAACAACTTGACGTGTTTAAGTTGAAAGATTATGTTTGTTCAGCATTTTGTTTAGATATTTCCATAAAATCCAGTTGTAGTTTGCTCATGGAACGACATGTATTTTTGTCAAGGAAATTATTGATATACATTAAGTATAATGTCAGTAACAATGGTACGAGAGTGCCTTATTATGAGAATTTTGTACAAGTATAGTTGTACTGACGTCTAACACTTGATGTCAGCAGTATTGCCATGCTAGTCTCTATAAATGTGGGTGTCGCCATCAGATTTCTATTCATACATTATCACCGATGATATTACTATTGATTTTCTGGGATTGGTCTTTGCTGATCAATAGTTGTGGCGATCGAGCGTAGGAGATTAAGTTCCTGGAAATATAAAAAGGAAAAATAAACGTCATAGGAACCAGAAGGAATAAAGAAAGTAATATTGAATGTCAAATGATAATTGTAATGCTTTTCTTCTCTTCCTAAAACAAGATTCCAGTTTCCATCTTGAATAGTGAATACTTTATTTTTTCTTTAAATTTTATGCGAGTTTCAATGAATTATGATATTGCGCTGTTTGAAATCTACCACAATTAGACTAAATATCAATATTGCTGAATTTATTTTGTGAAAACTATATTGCGGATCTAAGACCATCGAAGCTATACGTCACGTGGCATGTTTGCGCCAGTAAGGCAGAGTGCTTGTTCATATTTGTGTTGTCCAATAAGGGTTCTGATTTTCTTATCTATTTTCGGCTTTTTTCTTTCCGCTACCGCAACTTAGAATTTCACGATACCTTTCAGGTAGCAAGTTCCTTGCTCAAGTTCCTTATTCAACTTTGTATTGTCAACAACCATGATCTCCAATATCTCTGAATGTCATCGACTGAAGCATTTTTCAACTTCACTGCTGCAGGAAGCAAGCATTCAAGGTCCTCTACTAAGTTATTGTTTTCGAGAAGATCGGATCTTTAAACAAAATAGCGCCAAGGACTTTGATTGGCGGACACATTTCCGACTTCTTCAACAAATTTCTTCAAGCGATCAGCCACTTTAATTGAAGGAGCTCGAATAGGGGGTTTGCATCTCCATTGCAACTGCATTGATTTCACAAAACCTTACTGGAGGAAAATGCTCAAAGTCGAAAATGTGTCAGCCAATCAGTCATTGCGCTAGACAACCAATCATGTAAGTTCATGTTTTCGAGCCGTCAACAGACATGATTACTTCAGAGCTCTGATTGGTAGCCACATTTTTACTTTCAGTTGCTAAAACTACAGAGAATTCCACGAAACCTCGCATGCAGCAAGTATTCTGGTTAAGGGTTCTCACTATCCTCATATCATGCAGTATTTTCTGTTTTGGAACCAACATTTGAAATCGACCTTGTAGTGCTTGTGGCGTAATGGTGAGCGCGATGGACTAGTAACCCTCCTTCAAATCTCAGCATCGCCGGTCATTGCAAAATCATTGTTACCTTGGGCTAGTTACTTTATACTACGTTGCACTCTCTCCATCCACGAGTAAGCCGGGTACATGGCACATGAGACGAGCTTGTAGTGCCTCGGCAGCTCTTCTTGTATACTCCCAAGGGAGATGAGAATGCACTGGATTGTACAGGTCTCGCAAGGGGGGTAATTGTAGAAGTCGCTTGAGGTTCAGCTATGCTTCGATATTTACATGGTGATTCCTTATGACCAGACCTTTCGTTTGGGACCTTGACTTTTGACCAAGTGGCCTTGTTTTTTGAGTTTGACCTTCTCATTAAAAACTTCTTGAAAACTTTAACCTGGGCTGTATCTCATGAACTATAAGTGATAGGTGTTTCATATGAAGACTCTTCATGACCATACCTTTCATTTTTGACCTAGTGACCTTGACCTTGGAGTTTGACCTACTTCTTAAAAACATTAACCATTTAGCTATATCTCAAGAGCTGTAAGGGTAGAGCTGTGAATTCCTCATGACCAGACCTTTCATTTTGGGTCCTCGACTTTTGACATAGTGACATTGACATTGGAATTTGACCTGCCTTTAATCTGTAACCTGACCATATGCCATTATATAAAGAAAAAATATTTTACTATCAAAAACATACACGGCGAGCGATATTGTCATGTGACAAGTCATATTTCATTGGTCATAAGTTGTTTGAATTTTATATTTGATTGTTTGTTCCATATGACAAGACCTTTCAATTTGGATATTTTTCTTCAATTTGTGTCCCAAATTTTCGGATTTTGTCCTATTAAATTAAAATCCTTAAACCATTCTGCCCTAAATCTACAGAATTTCTCGGCTAACGTCCTATGTGCTTCATTGAAGTTCGCGGCCTTTTCCCCACATAGGGCTATAGCCACTAGAGCTTTCGTCTAGTCAAACATTCTTGTTTTTGAAGTGATTGGAATTTCGTTTAACGATCTCCTCATAAGCACTGATATCTAGAAACTCTTGGTTTGTCAAGGTTCAAATTACTTTGAGTTTATGCAATTTTTGTAAAAATTGGTTAAAAAGAATTGAACGTAAACAAGTTAGTGTGGGAAATTTTTCCTCGTCATATCTTTTCATTGAAGTACCACATGTTAAAAGAATTAAGCTGACATTTCTACACGTCTGGATTTTTATCTTTCTTCTAGCGTGTCTGCTGAATTAGACATTTCGGCTTTTTTTTTTTTCGTTTTCTAGTAACGCAGAGTGTCAAGGAGAAATTTCACTCTTGTAAAATTCTTTCCACGTTTCGGAAATGGTTAAAGTACTCTAACTCCACCTTTGTCTTTGCATAGTTAGCTTCTAATGTATTGATTATTTAACATCTAGACTGAATTCCAACACCTTGATGTTCTTTCTGTTTCTCCAGACTGGTTTCTTATTCAGATGTGTTCAAGTCTAATTATAGCAACGATTCATCAGATAAGTGTCATGTATTGTCATGAAAATGACCTATCTGTGTTGGATGAGTATTATTTTACACCTAACAATTAATACAGGAATTTCCTTACTCAGCAAAATGAAGAAAAAAAAAACAAAAACAAAAAACAAAGACGAAATTTTAATTAAAAAAATAATACACCCTCTTATTCAGATTCATTGAAGATCAGCGGTCATATCGTATTTCTGTCTGTATGTATATGTGTTTGTCTGTCTGTCTGAAACCTTAATCTTGTGATTTTGAGCTGTAAATGAAGGCTTTGATTGGCTATCATTATCTTTGGTACCATGATTTAACCTCGTGAACTTCCTTAAACTAAGTTCTATACTCTGACACAAAAGATAGCTGCCGGATAGATCGTGAATTGCTTTAATAGGACACACCTTTAATCAAAGGTAAAGGTCAATTTACTCTAAACATTAATTATAAGTAAAATCCTCGTCTTGGCCTTAACTCCCCCAACTCTACATGGATTTCAATAATGTCACAGAATCGTTGCTTAAGACCCAAAGGCTTACTTGTCATGACCTTGAACAAGAATCCTAGGTCAAGATCACAGTACATTACATGGGTAAAGTAAAACCTTGTCCGGTCCATAACTTTATCTTCTGCATGGATTTTTTCATCAAAACCCTCAGGTGCGTTTTTACCTTGAACTAGATCAAATTTCAATTATGTTATTACCACACCCAACCTCCCCCACCCCCTCTGAGGGAAGGGGGGTTGTTTTAATGAGACTGAAATCAGTGAGAAGTCATAATACGCTGAATGGGTAAAACTTTGTTCGAGCCTTAAGTTCTTCCCCTCTGTATGGATTTCAATAATATTTCACATTATTGTTCATTAGGACGAAATGGTATGTCATGACCTTGAAGCAAGACGAAAGCTCAAAATCGTAGTACAAAACATGGATAAATCTTTGTCTTGGCCTTAAACTCTCCCCTTTGTATTTATTTCAATATCATGTCCAAGACCATAAGCTTGTGTCATAATCTTTAACCAAGGTCGTAGACCAATGTTCAAGGTCACTGTATACTTAAAGTGCAAAAACCTTATCTTGACCATAACTTCTTTTTTTTTAAAAATCCAATCGTGCATCATGACTCGTGACCTTGAGCGAAGATAGTTGGTCAGAGATCACAGTGCATTTCATGAGAGAAACCTTGTCCTTGCAAATATGTTACAACTGTCTTCATATACTACACGTAATTTTAAGTATTTCGCAATTTCATTGTCGCAGAACTGTTGATAAGGTATCAAAAGTGCATCATCACCTCAGTTCTAGATCAAGGTTTAAGGTATTAATGTATATGACCAATAAAATCTTAACCATGCAGGTAATATTTTTTTTCACTTCCTGTTTGGATTTGATGAATATATCGCAGAATTGTTACTTCTGTTGGTAAAGATTTTTGTGTCGCCTGCGAAGCATAGCGACACTTAGGGATCACTTTGACGTTGTCTGTCTGTCTGTCTGTCTGTCTGTCTGTCTGTCTGTCACACTTGGATGTCACACCCTATAAAAGTGATTCCTGAGTGTCGCTATGTTTCGCAGGCGACACATGCATGCATTGGAATGGGTTTTTTTTTCATTTTTTTTTTTGGACAAAATCTCTTGATTGACATGAAATGTGAACTTGGATCTACTTTTGAAAACAAAAAAGTTTAGATACTTATATCTGGCATGATTTTCCAAAGGAAAGTTATAGAGCTTTTATATTTCACCCTTAAGAGATTTTTGTTGCTATCATGATGACCTTGGACTTTTGTTGCTATCATGATGACCTTGGACTTTTGTTGCTATCATGATGACCTTAGACTTTTTTTGCTATCATGATGACCTTAGACGTTTGTTGCTATCATGATGACCTTAGACTTTTGTTGCTATCATGATGACCTTGGACTTTTGTTGCTATCATGATGACCTTAGACTTTTGTTGCTATCATGATGACCTTAGACTCTTGTTGCTATCATGATGACCTTAGACTTTTGTTGCTATCATGATGACCTTAGACTTTTGTTGCTATCATGATGACCTTGGACTTTTGTTGCTATCATGATGACCTTAGACTTTTGTTGCTATCATGATGACCTTAGACTTTTGTTGCTATCATGATGACCTTAGACTTTTGTTGCTATCATGATGACCTTAGACTTTTGTTGCTATCATGATGACCTTGGACTTTTGTTGCTATCATGATGACCTTGGACATTGACCTACTTTTGAAAAAAAATAAGAGTGATTGGGTTTTCATGTTCCAAATTTATTTTCCTTTTGACGAGATGATAACAAAAGAGTCCTTTTACTAGTTTGGGTATTTTATAATCTCTTGTAAGACGGGAGATGCCGGGCGGTAGATGCATACATCAGTAGGTCAAAGGTCAAGGACACTTCGGAAAAGTGCACTTCATATAGAGGCTTTCTTGTGATAACTCAAGAATACTAGTATCTGGCAGGACGAGCAGAATCCAGTGTTATTTAGGGCCAATATGTCCAAGGTTAAGTTTACTATTCGTACAAATGGAGTAAATAGGTCGGTCAAGATCACAGGTAGGAAAAAAATGTACTTCAATTAGGGAACCAATACTTTAAAAAATTTAGTTTCAACAGTATAAAATCCCTATTTGATTCAATGAAGTACATGTTTCCTACCAGTGATCTTGAATGACCTATTGACTCTATTTCGGAGAGACACCAATTGATGTTAGGGTCAGTATGTCAAAGGTCAAGGTATTCATTTCAGTTAATTTTGTTCCAAAAGCTACAGCGGGGGTAAGTATGTTACCTATTTATAAAGATTGTGTCTAACTTTTCAAGTGCCACGTTACCGAGTCCGGTCCCCAGCGTCCTTATCCACGGTCTGGGTAAGAACAAAGTTGGTAGTTTTTAGCTCTACTGGTCTATGACCAGTCGAGCTTATGCGATCGCCCTGTGTCCGGCGTCTGTCCGTCCGTCCGTCCGTCTGTCCGTTAAACATTTCTTGTGGTTTCCAGTCCCCTGAAACTGTTGGTGATGGAAAGTTAATTCTTTTTGCAACATGATTGGTCTATGGTCTAGTTGTGCACCTGATATTTTGTTTGAGCCCCTGACCCCCAGGGTCTTAGAAAATGGGTGTGGTCATTTTCTCCTATATAACTCTATGTAATCTTGTGGTCACCATTTCTCAGAAATTATAAATGATAGAAAGTTAATTCTTTTTGCAATATTAAAGGTTGATGATTTAGTTGTGCACCTGATATTTCATCTAAGCCCCTGACCCCTGGGGTCTAAGGAAATGGGTGTGGTCATTTTCTCCTATAAATGATACAAAGTTAATTTTTTTTTGCAATATTAAAGATCTATGATCTAGGTGTGCACCTGATATTTTGTTTGAACCCCTGACCCTCAGGGTTCTAGAAAATGGGTGTGGTCATTTTCTCCTATATATAACTCTATGTAATCTTGTGGTCACCATTTCTCAGAAATGATAGAAAGTTAATTCTTTTTGCAATATTAAAGATCTATGATCTAGGTGTGCACCTGATATTTAATCTCAGTCCCAGACCCCTGGGGTCTTAGGAAATGGGTGTGGTCATTTTCTCCTGTATAACTCTATGTAATCTTGTGGTCACCATTTCTCAGAAAAATATAAATGACAGAAAATTACTTCTTTTTGCAATATTAAAGGTTTATGATGTAGTTGTGCACCTGATATTTCATCTGAGCCCCTGACCCCTGGGGTCTTATAAAATGGGTGTGGTCATTTTCTCTTTTACAACTCTGTAATCTCGTGGTCACCATTTCTCAGAAAGTATAAATGATAGAAAGTTAATTCTTTTTGCAATATTAAAGGTTGATGATTTAGTTGTGCACCTGATATTTCATCTAAGCCCCTGACCCCTGGGGTCTAAGGAAATGGGTGTGGTCATTTTCTCCTATACAACTCTATTTAATCTTGTGGTCACTAATTCTCAGAAAGTATAAATGATAGAAAGTTACTTCTTTTTGCAATATTAAAGGTCTATCATCTAGTTGGTACCTGATATTTCATCTGAGCCCCCGACCCCTGGGGTCTTAGGAAATGGGTGTGGTCATTTTCTTTAATATAACTCTGTTATCTTGTGGGCACGATTTCTCAGAAAGTATACATAATGAAAAGTTAATTCTTTTTGCAATATTAAAGGTCTATGATCTATGTATGCACCTGATATTTCATCTCAGCCCCTGATCCCTGGGGTCTCAGGAAATAGATGTGGTCATTATCTCCTATAGACCTCAATGTAATCTTGAAGTCACCATTTCTCAGAAAGTATAAATAATAGAAAGTTAATTCTTTTTGCTATATTATATGTCTATGATTGAGCCCCAGGGTCTTAGAAAATGAGTGTGGTCATTTTCTAGTATACAACTCTATGTAATCTTCTGAACACTATTACTTAGAAAGTATGACTGATAAAAAGATTTTTGCATTATGTTCAGACTTGCGCTTAATGTTACGCTTGCACATCTGATATACTTTTTTAGCCCCTTACCCTTGGGTCTTAGAAAATAGTTGTGTCATTAAGTTATGTATTTTACTAAACAACCAGGAGAGCTTCAGTCTCGTCAGAGACTTCTAGTAGATTTATACTAGCAAGAATAAATACATATGTGCCCTCAATTACAGGTATTACTAATGATTTAGTAAAAAGGAACTGCAAATCCGATTTGTTTCTGCCAAATGAGGATGTTATGGTGAGGTCCTTCCCCTTGTTGAGATCCTATGTGTGGGAGGTAGTAGTCTGCTGTCAAACTAATAAACTGGATCTATGTAGGAAAGGTGTTATGAGGTCATTCATATGTTCAGAATATGCATGCCTTAAATCAATCTGTCACGCGGTTTTTTACAGTTTTACTTCAACTAAAGAGAACAAAGGATATGTTTGGCATGATTTATCAGGATTTACGATGTAGAAGACGAGGTTGAGCTTCTCTAAACAGAGATTTTATCTTCGCAGCAGTTCCAGCATGCCAACATCGAGCAGTTTACATTCTCGGTCAGGTGGTGGAGATACTCTGTTAAGCTCCAGAAGCTGTGTTTACAAGTAGAGTTACCTCTCTTATCACCTTTCGCTACTGAAAGTAGCAAGCGAGGACCACCTGTTGAATGTGATCTTTTGGGTAATACCAACATAGAGAGAGTGGGGAGAACATGTAATGCTGATTCTCGCATGTTTTTCTTTATCATTATAGAATGATAAGTTAAGTTTGGGGTTTTCCACCTGTAGAGTCAAGTCAAGCAATAAATGCTCACATCCTGCTTTTTTGGCACTAAAGCGGCCTTCTGCACAAACTAAAGTCTAATTGCCGATTAGCGGAAGCGAAGGATTGTTTAGCTTTTTTTTTCAGACAGTGTTCTGGTTGGCATCTATTCAATTTTGTGACTACTGATTCGACAAACCAGATCGTGTACCTTAACAGGGCCCGGGGAAATGATGGCTATACGTCAAATTACTCATTCATCTTTCGCTTAGTCTCACCTAAGATCGCACAGTTACAATTTATTCCCATAGCCATCATCCATTGTTATGAATGCTTGAAAGCAAGCTTGTTTTATGTCTGACGTATATATATAATAAGTATCAATGTCCCAGTACTGAGATATTTGTGGTGATGTTCTACTTTGTTTTGTACTTGTATCAGTTTTTATCCAGTTCCTTGCATATCAGTGCAATCAGTACGTTATACAGGTCCTTACTTTAAATAATATCGACCTTGTCCTCGTCTAATCGCTTATGAAACCAGGGCACATACTTTCTAAATGTTTTGTAAATAATTGGAAAAGAGGTCAAGTCGGCAGTCACATGGAGAAAGGGGGCGTAGTCTGGATCTAATTGGTTTACCATGTGATGAGGGTTATGATGGACATCACAGTGCGCTAACGAGTTGCTAATTTTTGGTCCAAATGAATCGAGGTCAGTATAATGCATATGTCACGATTTACCGACCTACCATACGGTATAAAGTACACGCATGACTTACTCTCATAAAATGTGTATTTTTGGCATCCAAGGGGTGAATGGGGTCATAAAGTGATGGGGTTAGCCTTGTGTCTCGTTGCAAGTAGTTGCGACACATCGTTTAGAGAATGTTTAAAACACGGACAGCGAAAGATTAGTATATTTTCTGAGGGTGGATGTAATTATAATTGATAAGATATTAGTGATTAGTGTAAAGGTCTGTGGATTTAGATAAATATAATCCCATGCAAGACTGACCGGTCCGGTCAACAGGATTATATAGATATTCAAGTATATAGGTCAATGTAATAGTCAACTGCCCATAACAAAGAGATTTGTGATTGATGAATGACAGGGTGACAAGAATGCTAATGTAGACCAGACAAGTTATCATGAAAGATATCCACAAAAATGGGCCAGACGGAAAATAAAATAGTTAACGGCATAAGGCATACAGCCTAAGTCCACAGGTATAAACACAGTCAGTCACGACACTGACATAGGGATCAAAGTGTAAACTACGTGACAAGTATACAAGCTGTGGAATTTCGCAAAATTGGACATTTTGAATACATTCAGAACGTTTTGTGTGCACAGTTTGAAGTTTTGCAATGTGCGCAGATTAAAACGTTGTGTAACCGGTTCATTTCTTGTGCCGTGCCAGACTCTTGATTTCGACGTTTTGATGAGTGCCAAGCAAGAAGTGAAAAACCCGGAGAAATGTGTTCTACATTTAATCAAGTTTAGTGCCGCGCTTACCTAAGAAGCGAAATTTGATGCTCTAATTACAAACATCTATTCAGCGTGGTAGATTTATCAGCATTAAAACACATAGATCAAATCTGTGTATGATTCCTCAACCTGCTAACCAATGCAAATTATTCTTTGAAAGAGGCAATCCGACCGACTTGAGATTTTGGGCGATATATCATGCACATTTAAGACGTTTTGGAACTGCCGGTTCGCACAAATATTTGTTTTATTAAATACAGACATATATCTAGTTTGGCTTTATAAATGAGAAAATGAAAATTTGCTTCGGTGCCAAATATTTTCCAGGAATAACCCCGTGCACACATGTGTATTGATTGATTTCCGCGCCTGAATACATGAAGAGAAAGGGAGTAAACAGACTGTAGTGTTTTCAGTTTTGCCCCCTCTGACAAGCAGACATTCCAGTTTATAAGATAGGAGGAGGTCTATTGTTACATAAACAGCATTGCACAATAATTTGTTGAAGTTTTATCGATCGTTTGGATGTGATTTGTGACCTACTAGATAGTGTGACCGAGAACTTAAATTGTTTATGTTGAACAGCTGATTGATCCTTGTGCATTTAGAAGTGTGGCCTTAGGCGAAAGTAAATACTGCCGCAACATATAAACAAAAAGTCAAATCTGCCGCAAATATTCCCCGCCGTCTTCTAATCGAGGAGTGGAAACTCGCACAGGAAGTCGAAAATTATTCTTGATATATAACGTGGAAATTTGCCCTACCATATGTTTTTGGTATAATTATGGAACTAGGTGTGTCTAATGAACACTGAACATACATCTTTTCTTTGAATATTTGGGAGATATTTGTGTCATATTGATTGATTGGATGATAATAAGGTACAACAAAGTGTCTTAATGAAGTGTCCTTACGATTGTATCAACAGCAGTGCTTACATGGTCCCTAAAGCCATGTGTAGTGTATGCATAGAAGAATACACGGGATATGGTATGTAACGGTTTCAATTTATGTTAATACGGTATTATTCGACAAAATTTGATGTGGAGGCTTGTAAATAGACAAAGAAAAAGAGATTTTCTCGTCGGAATTTTGTATAGTATTTTATGTCTTTCATTTGCAGCAGCGTATTATTGCTACTAGTCATCATCTACTTGACCAAGTCATCTGATTTTATTTGAACCCGTCCTTCACCTCTAAATAATTCCAGAAACGTTCCAAGATACTTTGTTTAGGTGTTTGTATATATTAAATACATTCGAATAATTTGGCATTATATTAATTAATAAAAATGATAGGTCACGAGTTAATTGTAACCCACGGTTGTTTACCGGACCAAAGGGTCATTTACCTCACGATCGCTAACTTGTGGCCACAAAATTCTAATTCGATTCGAAAGATACGTTTTCATGTCTCAAATAAAAAAGTCCCATGAAAAACTGAAGTATTCATGATAAAGATTTCCTCGTTAGGAATTTACATAATTGTTGGGAATGTCGTTACCAGGCAATGAATCACATAGATATACAAAGTTGAACAAAGAATTAGAGGATTGAAATAGTCTACATTAAAACTAAGTGTAGCTGTCTCTGACCGTTTGATTGATCTAGAGTCACAACTCCTCATCTGTTCACTTTCCCTCGGTTTATAGGGTCAAGTCAAGATATATTGATTTACAGACAGTAGTTTATGAATTAATTGCCTTGTGTTACATAAAGTGTCCGCCGAAGTGACCTTGCAATACAACAGAAAGGTCACTAATGAGTTCGAATAGATTCAGCATACTGGTAGATACATAGACTGGCCATTTTTGTATCTATAAATGTGATCGTTAACTTCCTGTGAAGATTGACGACTTGGAGACAGCATCCTGACGACAATATTGATAATAATGGCTAAATAACACGATAGTTGGATACAAGTAGCTAAGTGGACGTTTGGCGCATATCCCTGACCTGTTAACTGGACATTTTACAAGTATATACGTATATGTTTCATAAAAGGAAAATAATTCATCATCATCATCATCATCATCATCGTATGGTTTCAAAAATGTAACAATTTGCGTCACTAATTTAAAATTCATTGGGACTATAAAGCATAACTTTTTATATCGTCAATGCAATAATAGAAAACAGCTGATGCCTTGGGCTACATGCTGCTATTTAGGATTTCAGACATCTTGACCTTCATTTCATTTATGATGCATTCATAATTTTAACCTTGTATCGTAAAAAGAGCGGAACCAGATAATTTTCAACAGGATTTTGGGATTGATTTCCTTTATGGTTGCCTTTATTTGAGACTTGATAGGAAAATTTTCATGAAACTTCATTGTTAAGTAAAGATAAACAAATTAGTTAATCGTTTTGGCAAGACAATAGACAGTGTTGTCACAGACTAAAGAAGTTAATAGAGACCACAGGACACCCCACTCTGTACGAAATGCCTCTCATTCAAGTCGGAAAATAAAAAGTTTATGATTGGCAAGTGATTGAGCTTCCATAATTCACTCTTATTCCTACTATTAGTACCAAATATTTGACTTACTGACCTTGCACTTTGAAGCATAAAATTTTTCATCTATAGTCGAGGTTGTACATATTATGTTGACCAGACCACAGATACTAGATTAAATCATATATCACACTTTTTCTCCTCATGTCGAACATTTGTCATATCAGCCTATGTTATAATAAAATTCTTTACCATGGTGATGAATTTTAATAATACACAATGAGACGTGTATAACCTCTCTCTGATCAAGAGGGTACTTATTAATTTTCAGGCAAATACTCCAGAAGTTGAGAACATTAGACATTGACTTTCTGGATACTAATAGGGGAAAGGTTAATGTCACATTTCGTTCCAGTGACATGTGTTGCAAGATTACAATCGTGTTTTACAGACAAAGCTATAACATGTCCAAATAACTTTGTTTGAGGAACATTGTACTTCGGTATAATGCCATTAGTATAAACTTCAAGGTTTCAAATACGATCGTTGTAGTCAGCCTAATCGTTTTATGCATCTTTTATTTGATGTTGTATCATTGTTCATTTTGATTTTCTGACCATCCACGATGATGTCTGCCATTACAAAGGGGTCATTGTTTTTACTGGATCAAAATATTCACACTGTATTTGATTCATGGGCGTGTGACGATTTCACCAAGGATCAAAGGAATTTACCTCTTAGGAACTATTGAGGATTTTATCGATGTTGACATGCATCAGGTAACCATGATCATCTTTGATTGACCTGGATTGACCTAGAGATCAGGTCATGATGGTGCGTCTTTACGTGGTCATTGTGTATTATGTCTGTAACCACCAGCTACTCTCAGACTGAATGCGTATCGTGAGGTTTGTGTCTGTATCTTCAGAAAATTCTAAATTATCATGCTAATGACTCGTTACGAGTAGGGAAAACATGGAAAAAACGAAAAAAAAAAAAAAAAAATCCAGAAAACCTGATACTTTCCCCGGTCATCGCCCTCTCGTTTGTTCGCCTTTAGCGTTTTACATTATTTTTTATGGAACATCTGACTTACAAAAATATCGTATCTGGTCGTTCGCCCTGTTATGAAGTCAGCTCTAAACTGTGACTTTAATTTGGTTAATTGGTCATGTTGAACAGACCTCCTTCACTGACCCTAAATGCATTCATTATCATATAGGAGTCCTATATTCATGCACGAAGCGAAATACCAAAATACTGATTACTTATCATGTTTAATGTCTATTTTGCACCTTCACTTACTGTTTGTAGCAAACTTCAAAGTGCGTTATTTCACGTCTTTATAGTTAAGGGTGGGTCTGATGCCTCCGGCGTTTAACCTTTATTCGCTGCCAAGACATCCTCTGTATGTTTTTGGTAAACTTGAGATCTATTGATCGTCTTGAAAGAACAGACGCTTCGTCTAGACACGGTATGCATCTTCAGCTTTCTTATGTTATGTTGATAGACTATAATGGATAGAGTGGGCCACAGTGCGAACATTGATGATGATAAAACCCAGTATAATATTGAACTTTGAACGACAGGGAGAACCAAGTTGTTTATCATCACATTCTGTAGAAACAAGTCGTGGAAGTCTGTTCATGCAAAAAGATATATAAGCATATGATAAAAGGGCAGGTGTATTTCGTCCATACAAATATCAATTCTGATATGTTTTGTAAAACAGGTGTACTTGCTGTAGAGCTTTCTTTACAAATTGAAATATGATATGGCAATGTAAATCGAAAACTTGAATGCTCAGTTCTTTCATTAGAAGTTTTAATCATTATCCGACCTTTGTTGAGTAAAATAAATCATACATCCAAAATGATTTTCACAATGTACTTGACCTTGAACTCTGCCTGATGACCTGAAATCACTACAAATTAGTTGCACATGTCCTCGTAGGTCTCTTGGACTCGGACAGGATGCAAAATTTTAGAGTTACGATTATGTTGGTCTTTTTCCCCTTTCACAAGCTATCAATATCAATATAAGTGAAAATTCAAGTTTCATCCCGAGACTAGTAACTTGCCTGATGACCTTGAAATAGTTGAAATACCATACTTTCAACAATAGAGTGAGAAAAGTTTGGTTTCAGTACAAGAGTTCTTCGGTTACCTTGACCCAAAACTTTTAACCAAGGTCATAACTTTTGACATGACATAAGTTTATAACATAGAGAAGAAATGTTAGTATCCTGGTTAGAGTACCTATCTATGTCTAGTTTGAAAGGAGAAACCAGGGATAATCTGAGACGGTGTTTCAATAGCGGAAGGACAAAAAAGGTCAAACACTTTATATTATATATCCCCATGGCGAGGATTATAGAAATACAATGCGTTGACATATCTGGAACATACTTTGCTTTGACCATGTTGACTCATCTACTTTCCATTGATAGTAAAATATAAGGATACAAAAATGTATCCGCGAAATGCTGAATATATGCCTTTTGAAATTGATTCGGTACTGTTCTTAATATTTGTACATTGCGGTGAGTAATGACGTGCATCTGAGCATGTGGTTTAATGTCATAAATGTAGACGGAATGTCACGATTTTAAGGTTTAAGAGTGCTCGGTGTTATTTTGAAAGGAGAGGCATGACACGGTCGTCAACAGAGAGCGGAGTTTCAGCTTAAAAGATAATTTAAAACCAAAAATAGTATTATTTGGGTAAAGGAAAAAGTTGTGATTTGACAATAAAGAACTTTCACAAAGAAAGCAGCACAAATGTTCACAAAAATAAAGATTCGCATTCGAATGATGCGACATGGTTCACATCCCATGTTGTAAATAAGTCTGAAGGAAATGGTTCAAGTTACAATCAGAAGGGGTCTTTGTAAATATTTGCAATACATACTGTATGTTTGATCATATTTGATTTACATTTAATTTTATTATTTTGCCGAGCTCATGCACTAGTTTCATGATCAGAAAATGCACCGGTCTGTAGGAACTAGATACCATAGGTTGTTTAGTGACATCCCCTTTCCTTAAATGACTATAACTTGATTTTTAAGTAACATAGCTATATGAAGACAAGAGAATCTTCAACACAAATATAAAAGTTCATATTCAAGGTTGAGTAAGTTTCAAGGGTATGCGACCGAATTCTTGAAATTGACGCACGGCATGACTGTGTGTTGTGAAGAAGTTGTTTCGTACTTTGTCTCCATATTCCATCGCAATTAGTGTTGTGTGGCCCAATAGCTTGTTTATCCGTAACCTTTAGGTACCTTGATTAATTTGGATATACCAATTTTAAGATTTGTATATACAAGTTTTACTACTAATTTGGATATACATGCATCAATTTCAGATATGAATGGTTTGCAATGTTGTTTAGCATGTACTAATCTCTTTGTTTTAAAATCAAAAACTATATCTTGTAATTGAATAATATAATAATAGGATATTTGTCCATTCATAGGTCCAGCAACAGTAAGGATGGTGTCAAATAACGGGCCTCCCTTACCGATGCCGATGCAGGTGCCCCCTGGTCACATGGTACAACAGATCGTGGATGAACACGGCATTCTGACGCATGTCATACTGTCACCACAGATACCAGGGATGCCTGTAGGAGGCCAGCCCATGACGGTAGGATATTATGTATGTATTCACTCTTTTTCCATTTGGCCTTTTAACTGCGCCTGTGTTGTTTCCTGCATGCTGCTCGAGCTGTAATACTTGGCCTGTTGTTACCATGATGGTTTGGACGCTAATGCATGAAGAGAGACTCGTCAGAATCTACCACAGAATCCATAGAAATCAAGCATGATCACCCTGGATAAGTATCATAAAACATGGTATGATTGTTGTGATCATAGTATATAACCAACCCGTAGTCTGGACAGATTTATAAATCATTACTGCACAAAAGGCTGTTTGATTTATGTTATTCCTTGCAATGCCATTGTAGATAGGGACCTAATAAGATTGAACTTATCAGTGGGTGGGGATAAATTAAAAGTTGTCTACGTATGTTGAAATTAAAGGTCATTTTTCTTTGGTATGTGCATGTATGCGTCTCATTATGAGAGATTAGTGACTATTAACATCTTGTTTGCTTTGAAGAACGAAAAAGTCTTTATTATCAAGATCATAGTTTCAAGCTCAAAGTCACGCTTTGGAAAAAAATCTCTTATTGATATTGTAGATTGTATAGGTCAAGGTCATATTTATGCAAGAAATCATAGTTAAATCTGCACTTTATTTGCCAACGAAGTAGAAATTTGTCTACACCAGGGACAAGGTCACTGGTATTATGGTATTGATTTTGGATGATATATATTAAGGAATGCTATTCAGTGTTGTATTTTTACTAAGAATATGACTATGAATGACTTTGTATAAATTTCCTAACGTCACCAACTCCTGTTATAGTGCATGCTCTTGATGATGGACCTTTTATGTGGAATTGATTTATTATTTACATTTTTCTGACTGAACAATTATATCAAATTTCTATGTACATGAATTATCAAATCTATCTCACAAGTTTCACACGCTCATTAAGGTGTACAATGAAGTAGGTTTTCTGTTTATTCATTGTGTCTCAAACCACTCAGAGCTGCTTAACAGATGTATAGCTAGTCGGATCTCTGCTTTAATTTATAATAGCCTTAAAAAATTCAGGTCTTTGAAATAAAATCATTCTTTGGTTTCGAACCCAATGTATTTGCTCACAAAGGTTAATATATTAATGCAAACTTTTGTTGCTTTTTCAGGGAGGACCAAACAATTCCGCTCCGCAGTATTACCCTAGTTACGGACCACATTACCCCACGCACCCGTACCCATCGTCTCATCATCATGCACACCACGGGGCGTCGCCGCACGTACACACAGGGGCACCGACCCACCCTCATGGCACCCCTCCACCAGCCAACTGTAACAGTCACCCCAGTGGACCAGTACATCCAGGTAAATTACAATGCACTTGATCTGTGTGCCCCAGTCTAATTATACACATGAGAGATATTGTTTGTAAACTGTCTGGTTCTCAAATATTTGAGGCTTGACGCATCAGGTTTAAATTATCCCCTTCAAGAAACCTTTGCAGTGGCTTGTGTCCTTAAATACAGGTGCACTTTATTTTAAGAATAAACAAGCCGCCGGTGGTACTTTCTTTTTTGAATGACATCATTTCCTGGGAATTCCCGATCAAGGTACGAGTTGACACATCAGCATAACCGGTGATATTTGGAGAATGTATTACTAGGTACAGTAGTTCTGTAACTGGGTGCCACCCAGGTAATTCATGTTAATACATATTATACGTCACATTATAATGTAGTACAAGCTGTGACTATGATGTTGCAGTTTAATAAATGCTACAATATTGAACCTTATTTCATGTGTTAAAGTTTCAGGTGATTTACAAATAACGTTACAGATTTAAAAAGAAAGTCTGGTCTAAAAGGATGTCGTGTTTATATGCAGAATCTGAATAAAATGTGTATTATGCTGTTGTATTACCAGGTGTCACTGAGCACGTACAGGTTCTAAGTCAATATCTCATTTTGAAAAAAAAGATCGAAGCATTAGGATTAATCTGGGATGGGACTTCCCCAGGTGCAGAAATAGATTTTCTTTGGCGGTCGGAGTTTTCTTGGATTTACAAACAAAAAGTAAAAATCGGATTTCAGCGTAAATGACAAGTACTTGTCAAGTTAGAAAAGTTCAACCTGTAGATATTGCCAAGTAGAATGATCATTGACCTTTGTACTCAGAAAACACTTGGTAAGAAATAACTATTCAAGCTAGAGAAGAAACTTTCTAGGCGTTTAATAACATTCTGCTTGGATACTTTATTCCATCATATTGTGATACGTGTAAAATTATCAGACAAACACTAGTTGCGACCTATATCTTGTACGTATCAAATCAATAGAATAACCATATTGATCGTCATTTTGTCCTGCAATGTAAAGGGGACATGCAGACGCATTATTGTTCATAGAACAAAAATTTTCCTTGTGATTCCGAATCTCTTGCCTTTGAAGATATTATGAAAATTTCATAACGTCCATAGATAGTGATACTTTTACAAGAATCGTAGTAAATTACAAAAAAATTTGTTGTCTTTTCTATAGGGCAGGATTTCAGTTTGTTTTACTTTTAGAACGGGGAAAGCCAAAGGTATATATGGAGATGAATTATTGGTCAATGTCTTTTTCTCTGCCTCACCAGGATTTCCTTTCAGTATTAAGTAGCATACGATGACCGATTGTTATCAATATCACAGAGAATCAGAGACGCCCAAAGTTTGATGCTCGAGCTTTAGGTTACCATCGTTTAAAGTCTGATATTTCTTGGTTCAGAAGTTTAAGAAGTCAAGACTCTTATATTGATTAGACGAGATATAGCCTTGTATAGTATCATATAAAGGAAGTCGCCGAGTATGTCCCTGTTATTATACAGTCTCGGTCTCTTAATCGTTATCCCCACATAGATAATTATGTCTCATAGGCAGTAGCATTCACATTAAGTAAAATACTCACCTATCTGTTCTCAAAACGAGGGCTTATCCAACAATACTTTTGATTTTATTTCATTGAATGAACCTAACATTTTTAACGTTGACAAGTCATTTGTACGATTTACTGTCCTGAAAATTGTCTTCTGGTCAGTATTATAGCATTGACATGTCTTTACTCCGATAAATACATGTATTTGCACAGAATGTCTAAATTGTTTGCCCTTTAAAAAGTCGTAAGGTTGGTAGATTCAAAAGTCATGAATCTAACTTAAAGCTACTTACAAAATAATGCAATATGTATTTCCATACCATTTCGTGTACAATTTCTCGGTTATACCAAAATTGATCCAATGGTTTGTTGGTGACGCAACCTTCAAACTTCACACATTTATGCATTGATTTTTCTGTAGATCAATAAATATGTCAAATATTATTCTAAACCGTTGCCTTTCATGTACCTTAAAGGTCTTTAGAGGGACAAAAACACGCTCAATTTTCCTGCTAGATAGCAGCCATGTTGTGAAAATCATCATTTATAATATAGATCTGGTTAAAGGTAACTGCCATTTATTTCTTGTAACTTTCATGTTGATAGGACCAAGTCAGCCAAATTCGATGGAGGGACGAGCAAGTAGACAACGTGAGAAAATGAGGCGGAAACTTCAAGAGAAAGACTATTATCCAAATCGCCAACCGCCTAGGCATGCCAACGGGAAACAAAAGGGTAAGTAGATGTAATAGACTTAAAATTACCTAACTTAATCACCACATCTCATATACATAGAAGCATCAGATATTTCATCCATGATGCCAAATGTGATGTGAACAAAGAAGCATCTAACATGCCATCCAAGGTACCACATGAAAATTAGAAGCATCTATCATCTTAACCAAGACTCCACATACAACCACACACCACATCAACATAGTTAACCACACACCACATCAACATAGTTAACCACACACCACATCAACATAGTTAACCACCACACCACATCAACAAAGAAAAAACTAACATGTCAATCAACACAACACAACATAGAAGCAGCTTACTTCACATCAACAAAGAAGCGTCTTGCTTGTTATCAACATAGAAGCATCGAACATGTCACCGCACCACATCAAATGCTATGATTACATGTTTTACTACCATTAAAAAGATAAGTGCAGGCATTTTAAGCTCACCTTGACGAATTTGAAATGAGCTTATGCTATGCCCCCGGTGTCTGTGTCCATGTCCCTGTCTGTGTCCGGTTAAGTTTTGGGGTAACTCATTATCTGACAAAGTACTGATGCTACAGCTACCAAACTTGCACAAGTGATTGATCTTGGGATGCTGATGTGAATTCATGCATCAGATGCTGCATCTGACTTACATTTTCCAGTTCAATGACTACCGGTAGTGTTTGTGTCTGGTTAAAGTTTTTGGGGAAGCTCAATATCTGACAAAGTAATATTGCTACAGTGACCATACTTGCACAAGTGATTCATCTTTGGATGCTGAGGTGAATGCATGCATCAGATGCAGCTGACCTACTTTTTCCACCTGAATGATTTTGCCTTTAAAAGTCAATATTGGACAAAGTATAAGTGCTACATGTACCAAACTTGCATAGTGGATGTATCATTGATTAAACTTTCATACAATGACCTTGACCTACTTTTTCCGCTTGAGTGATTTTGTGTTTAAAAGCCAATTTTGAGCAAAGTATAAGTGTTACATGTTCCAAACTTGCATAGTGGATGTATCTTTGATCAAACTTTCATAAATTGACCTTGACCTACTTTTTTTCCGCTTGAGTAATTTTACTTTTTAAAGCCAATATACATGTACTTTTAAATATGTTTGTTTTGAATTTTGCTGTCGTGAGATGAGCTTTGTAATCAGTGATTACCTATGTTTAACAAATACATGTAGAGTCAACTGCTTAGAAGTTGCTATAATCAATTTCCTATGGGATGCAGTTTCCAAATACTAAAAGGAAAACTACAAGTTAACAAAATGAGGAAAAAAGTTTTTTTATTTACATGTCTAGTCCTCACAGTTTTGAAATATAATTTGTCTAATGAAAATATGAAAATATACTAGTAATTCGTTAATATTTCCATTGTTCTGAAATTATCACTAACAAGTATAAACAATCTCAGACTTACGTATGTGAATTTGAAACAATGCTGCAAATGTGAAATATTTGGCAAAGTTTTAAGCCTCAATACATTCACAGGTGATCATTTTAGATTTAATTACTGCAATAAATGCGAAACATTCAAATCTGGAAATAGCATCTTCTGACAAGTTTATAATTCAAGGTGAAATATTGTGCTGGTTACTTTAGCTGCTCAGAAAAAATTCAATATATAACGTATCTTCCATCTGTATGTAAGGAAAGAAAGAAAAAAAAAATTTCAGCATGTCACAGGCACCCGAAGCATTTTTTTCAATCTATTCAGATTTCCAATGTAATAGAATATTTGTAATGCATACATTAGTACTGAGGGATACACATTTTTCTTTTGTTTCAGAAAACCATACAAAAGGCCATGATCAATACTACGCAGGTAAGTTAACAAATTTTAATTAACCAAGTTTATTACATGTATCCTTTTTGCAGTTGATATTTTACTGGTTCAACATCTTGAACCAAATTTGAAAGCAGGGCAAAGTGAAAGAAAGTCTTAGGTACATCTACTTCAATCTACAAGATTGCTCGTTTTAATTGAATACATAAATTCTAGGCATATGGCCTTGGTTTTGATGAAATTTCAAAGATACGGTTTGTGTTTTCTATGCATGGAATACAGGTCATTGACTTCGCTCGCTATATACTTGAGAAATGTCTGAGGTATGCCCTCGCTAAAGTACATTTATGTAAAGTACCAAGTTTATCTGACCACTGATCACATTAAGACACTCTGGTTGTTGTAAAGCAGTTCAGTTATAGAGATTAGGAACGTGTAGGGCTGATATGCTCCACAGCTTTCCTTAGATCATATCGCCCGTCCGTGAAAACACCCACTGATTCAATTAATACTATCTGGTCCAGATTTCTCCCCAATACTTGAAACTAGGAAATGAATACAGAAAATAGAAAAGGGGAAATAATTTTCTAACAACGTCGATGTACCTAGAGAGCATGCTTCAAAAGATTTGCGAAATCATTCTATATTTATTTGAGCCTCAGGTTACACACGATTCACGATAATCATGATGAAATTTAGATTATTCATGTCGCCAGAAGCCCCAGTCTGCTTCTTAAAAACTAATAATTGCCAGCGTAACAACACTGTATCTATGTTATTGGCTTTTCCTTTAGGTATACCATAGATCAGAAAGATGAGCGACTCGAATGCTAATACCTTTAAAAGTTATTAGCGACCTTGCTGGCTACGTAAACTGCGCATCATAATTTGCTATGACATGACGTGCCACGACTGCAGTGCCGTATTTCAGAGTTAATAGAGCACATAATTTGTGGTACAGATTAGCCCACGCCCTTGGTCATTATCCTGCTGTTTGAGCTTCACTATCAGTGTGCTTTGCATTTATTTTGTGGAAAAGTGTTCGTCAAGTGTCAGACAATCGCCCCGAATTTTCACCTCCTGTCTTCTCGAACACTCTGTCTACCGTATCCCCTATCTGGGTTGAGGTTCCCTTGGTACATTTTGTTATTGGCCTTTCTCCAGTGATTTGTTTTCCGAAGGTATTTGCAGAAGATTGTTTGATAGATAGTGTTTACAGGATGCATACATAGTTTTCTGAAGCGAGTGATTCGTGACTCGATACCAGTGTTCATTTTCAATTATTTACTATCTTAGCTCATTGGTTGGATTTGAACCTCGTCCACCAATGATATATCTCAATCTGTAACGGGGGTTTCCCCAGACGAAAAAGAAACCCAGTGAATTTCATAGATAATTGCTGTTGGCGATGCGAACGACGCAAGGTCAGATGTGAAGTTCATCAGAGAAAACTGTCAATTTCGTTGTCATGATATCATTTCAACCGAGTGCGTTCCTGGCTTTTATGAGTAGTAGATGGTTTGGTCTGATTCGATGTTTAAAATAATGAATCTGCTCATATAATGAACTCTTTGTACTTGTACAGAGGTGTCTGTAGCGTTACGTTGCTAAATACGCCGCTACTGCATCATAAATGTAATGGTATCGTATTCATACGAAATCTGTCCACTCAGCTCGCTTCAATTATCATTTAAATTGAAGTTTTGTCTCATTTGTCGGGATATTTTCCGATTGAAATATATGTCGAACTCTCGTAACCAACGATGCAAGTTATTATATGTCTGTACGACCAATACTATGCAAGTAGTTTTAGATGGGGAGTTTTCTATGTTGATTTTAGCCTGACGGCGTTGACGTTCTCCAAAGACTCAGCATCGGCGACGCCACAATAAAATAAACATAGAAAACTCCCCATCTTACATTATTTTCTTTCATTGTAAGCGTAGCATGGGTAACTTACGAGAGTTCGAGATATATCGAGATCTGTCCCCCTACATGAATATCGGAAAAGTTTCCGACAAATGAGACAAAACTTCAATAGTGAGCTGTGCGGACAGGAGGGATTTTTTCCCATCTGAAATTTTAAAGCTTGTCTGTACTTTCAAACGAAATACTAAATAGATTGATCTTCTATATTTTATGTTTGTTCATCGTGATCTTACAATATCAAGGTTTTACCTTGTTACCTTTACCATGCATGGATTATGCTTTGACCTGTAGACAGGTGTCGGGGGGGGGGGGAGTAATGGGACAACAATGTTTAAAGAAGATAATTTTAATACATTGGTCTGCTTCCACCTTATTCTGTTAGAAGTGATAAGGAGAAAATAGGGGAGGGGTACATGTTTGATTTCAATGAATTACCAGATCCGCGTTGGTAATTTAAGTTATTTGGCTTTCAAAGCTCGTTTCCTGAGAAGTTTAAAAGAAATGGGATAAGTCTCCGAGTTAAGTGAACAGGGAGACCTCACACGGGGTTTCTTTGTCTGTCGGAATACAGATGCACAATAATGCACAAGGTTCGAGAAAGTTAATTACCGTGGCAGGAACAAGAAGGTTTATTTCAATTACCTAGCTAGAACGTTTTAAAGTACGTCTACATTAGAATGAATTGTCATTTGAATATATCTTAGGTTTGCTGATTATGTAATTTGGTTTTGTATAGGCGGCCGTCTGTTTCAGATCGTGTCCGAGCTTTATACTTTATGTCCCTTTACCTCGTACTATTATGATCAATAACTTCTTATATTTTAGTATGTTGTCTTGACCCAAATATTTCGAATGTGTAATGAGTTGAACTTTCTGAGAGGACCAAGGTCAAGATCAATACTGGTAATTAGCTCACCTCGACGAAGTTGAGTGAGCTTATGCTATAACCCCATGCGTCCGCGTCCGTGTCCGCGTCCGGTTAAGAAGTTTAGGGTAGCTCAGTATCTGACAAAGTACTAATGCTACAGTAACCAAACTTGCACAAGTGATTCATCTTTGGATGCTGAGGTGAACCCATGCATCGGATGCAGCATCTGACCTATATTTTCCGCTTGAGTGACTTGGTTAAGAAGTTTGGGGTAACTCAGTATCTGACAAAGTACTAATGCTACAGTAACCAAACTTGCACAAGTGATTCATCTTTGGATGCTGAGGTGAACCCATGCATCGTATGCAGCATCTGACCTACATTTTCCGCTTGAGTGACTTGGTTAAGAAGTTTGGGGTAGCTCAGTATCTGACAAAGTACTGATGCTACAGTAATCAAACTTGCACAAGTGATTCATCTTTGGATGCTGAGGTGAACCCATGCATCGGATGCAGCATCTGACCTACATTTTCCGCTTGAGTGACTTGGTTAAGAAGTTTAGGGTAGCTCAGTATCTGACAAAGTACTGATGCTACAGTAACCAAACTTGCACAAGTGATTCATCTTTGGATGCTGAGGTGAACCCATGCATCGAATGCAGCATCTGACCTACATTTTCCGCTTGAGTGATTTGGTTAAGAAGTTTGGGGTAGCTCAGTATCTGACAAAGTACTAATGCTACAGTAACCAAACTTGCACAAGTGATTCATCTTTGGATGCCGAGATGGACCCATGCATCGGATGCAGCATCTGACCTACTTTTTCCACTTGAGTGATTTCGCTTTTAAAAGCCAATATTGAGCAAAGTATAAGTGTTACATGTACCAAACTTGCATATTGGATGTATCTTTGATCAAACTTTCATAAAATGACCTTGACCTACTTTTTCCGCTTGAGTGATTTTGCCTTTAAAAGCCAATATTGAGCAAAGTATAAGTGCTAGATGTTCCAAACTTGCATATTAGATGTATCTTTGATCAAACTTTCATAAAATGACCTCGACCTACTTTTTCCGCTTGAGTGATTTAGCCTTTAAAAGCCAATATTGAGCAAAGTATAAGTGATACATGTACCAAACTTGCATATTGGATGTATCTTTGATCAGTCTTTCATAAAATGACCTTGACCTACTTTTTCCGCTTGAGTGATTTTGCTCTTTAAAGCCAATATTGATTAAAGTATAACTGCTACATGTACCAAACTTGCATATTGGATGTATCTTTGATCAAACCTTCATAAAATGACCTTGACCTACTTTTTCTGCTTGAGTGGTTTTGCCTTTAAAAGCCAATATACATGTCCTAAGAAATATGTTTGAATTGAATTTTGCTGTCACGAGGTGAGCTTCATAATCTGTGATTACCTATGTTTTTAGAAATATATTTCAATGTTGATGCTCTATGAGTCAGCAATTACTTTCGATGATGATAAAAGATTGTATGCGAGTTGCTCATACCGAGAGCAAGACGCTGGTCACAAGTCGAAGCAAAAATGAATTTCAATGTTTTTCCAACTTTCCTTACAAGGGAGTATGAAGCCCCTTGATGTTCAAGGTCAAAGAATAAAAGATTAAGGTCACAACAGGGTGATAATTGGATATTTCCAAAAAAGCTTGATATTTAGAAAAAAAAAATTGACAAGATGGTTTGTTGCCCTTGGAGGGAACCCCACTTAAGTTATGTTGTTGCAATGTGATCTTGACCATTATTTTTGATAATGACATTAATAAAATCTTCTTGTGTACTAAATATGACTATTAAAGGGAAGATTAGTGTCGCATTAAGATTATGTAGATAATGATTAGAAAAAAAACGATATTACTATTTAAGGTTTGCAAAACTTAAAAGCAATGAATATCTTTTTAAAGTAATGTTTGAATGTTACTTCTAGGTATGAATGGAGATGTGCCACCAAACGACACAGGCCAGGCAGAGCTGGAGGAGGAAAGGAAGATATTACAGACTCAACTATCTAACATGCCAGAACCAGTGGTAAGTGTGGGTCACTACAGACTCAACTATAAAACGGTAAGTGTGGGTCATATCAGACTCAACTATCTAACATGCCAGAACAAGTGGTAAGCGTGGGTCATATCAGACTGCCAGAACCAGCGGTAAGTGTGGGTCATTACAGATTCAACTATCTAACTTGCCAGAACCAGTGGTAAGTGTGGGTCATTACAGATTCAACTATCTAACATGCCAGAACCAGTGGTAAGTGTGGGTCACTACAGACTCAACTATCTAACATGCCAGAACCAGTGGTAAGTGTGGGTCACTACAGACTGAACTATCTAACATGCCAGAACCAGTGGTAAGTGTGGGTCACTACAGACTGAACTATCTAACATGCCAGAACCAGTGGTAAGTTTGTATCAGTAAAACTGTTAAAATTGAAAACGTCTAATCAAGTTTGAATAAAAACACGAATACTCAACTACACATCCATTCAAATAGTTCGAGTTGAGTGTTTCTGTTCTTATTTATATCATTCCTTCCCTCTGGAAAAAAATGTTTAAATCTGTATTAAAGTTAACTTATGAAAATAGCTTGTTGTATGTGTAAGGCAGTCTGATATACTAGTGGTTATAACCGTAGACGTTGTAACTGATTGTATCGTTAAATCAGCCTAATATGAATTTTCCTGTATTGTAGGTGTCTGAGGTAGAAGCTAGAAGTGCCTTGATACAGTTGGCACAGCCAGATTACGACCAGAATGAATTTGACATAGATCCTCAAGACTTCAGATACACTCTCCTATTGTCTGACAAAGGCAAAGAAGGCAAATACAAGCTGGTCTATACGTAAGTACATTTAAAGGAGCTGTACAGATTTCACTGCCTAGTTATGTGGATTTTACCATTTATTTTCTATCAATACAGGAATAGAATTGATTTTTAATGAGTTCTGTTCTTTTCCAGAGGTGATGCTACAGAAATAACATTAAAGGACCTCAAACCTGCCACAGACTATCATCTAAGGTAAGAGGGCATTCAAACTGTTACTTAACACTCTGTGTACGAAGCATACATTATTTTCCTAAGAGGATATAATATCTTTTGGGTCAAGGTCACTTAATATCTTCTCTTTCAATGAATATGTCGTAGTCTTCATTCTATAGCCTCATCAGTACTTGGTAACTTGCACTCTGCTCTGCATGGCTGTGTCGATACATATCTGTTACTTTGTAGACATAATGCATGCACATTCATCAATATGAATTTAAACTTTCAAAGTACAAAGGCTGTCAGTGTTTGCCATACTTCTTAATGGAACTTGATGTATTAAATGTAATGTATGATTACTGGATTGGGCCATCATGGAGACCGATAAAGATCTTAGAGGATTTGGTAGTGCACTTGTTGGCATGATGTAGTGTAATATGATCCGGGACAGGTGACTATGTCGGCTTGTCTTTACAGGTGCACTTACATCTGTCTTAACGTCTTTGTCACGCCCTGATCAATGGGAAATGCATGAGTGCATAACATTATACGACTTCCCTCAGATCAAACTTTGTATATGTTTTCTTCTGTTAACATTCTGTGATATAAATTGATGTTATCATTGCCCTTATAAAGACATTTACAAGGTGAAGTAAATAGATTCCCCAAATTTATCTTGTAAATCAAGACAATTATGTTAAGAAATGGTATACAGATAAAAAACATACATAATTGATAGAAGTAGGTAAGCTGTTACATTTCTTTGAAGTGGTAAATAAGGTACAGCTGATCCAACAGTATTTTGCATTTTGTTATGGATTGTGCATGACAAAATGTCTGTACCTGTAGTTTATTGGCCATGCTTTGTAGTTTATTAGCCGTGATTTATTGTTGAAGATCGACACATAATTGATTAGGTCTCAGCTTGCAGCTTCGATCTGATTTTTCAGATGTGATATTTCTTGTTTTGGATTATAACATTTTATCCATTAAACCTTTCCATATAACAAGTGATCATGACTACACTCGCCTACTAATGATCTCTGAAGTCTGCAATACTATATTTAGACTTTATCACTTCCTTAATAAGAGTCTTTAACTTCAAGTTTGTCTGATTTAAGACTTAGATATTGTCAAAATGAATCTTTTTTTACCAGGAGATGTATGATTTTGCTCAGTATTATTTGAGACTAAATCCCTGAAAAGACTTGACTTTCGAGTGTTAGAGTTTTACTGCTGTCTTTGTATTTATTGTCTTTTTGAAAATGTAAGCCATTTGTTGCAGACAAAGATGTATTGAAAATGGGTTCCTTCCCTTGCCCCTCTCTCATTAAAAAAGAAATGAAATGTGCAGGGCATTGAATGGAAGTGAAAATGTTATTTTGAAATCCATAATGAGAGGTTGAGACATTTTCTGTTGATCATATTTACTGTTTCTGTACCATTGTCCTTATAAATTTATGCTATACTGTGTACTATGTGAACAATCAAATGATTGTTGTTTGTAATCTTTCAGAGTATATACATCTCTAGATGATCTTAAAGGGAATACAACAGATGCCGTCAAGTTTACCACCACCTCATGTGAGCCGGATCCACCCCCACCACCAAAACTGTCCTCAAAAACTAAAACGTCTATAACCCTCAAATGGAATGTAAGTTAAAGGCAATCTAGAACAAGTCTGCATAATACTTCATTGTTCGTAGATATCATATCATATCAATTATCAAATTGTAATCAATTAATTTACAGTTATAATAACAGAGGTTCACTCTACGTTTGCTTATCAAATTTTGTTTTATTCTTTGCAGACAGCATGTGAGAATGGATCAAAAGTTTCTACATATGCATTAGAATGTGATAAGGTAATTTCATTTAATTTATTAAAGCAGTCATTTCTTATTGAAGTCTGAGGAGTTCGTGTCTATATTATTATGATTATGTAACAGACTCAAACTACAAAAGAATTCAAAGTCCTATGTTGTACTCTTACAATTTCAGTGATGAAGAATAATGATAAAGAAGTAATCTTTTCTCCACCATTCTTGACTGTATATTGATTAAAGCAAATGATTTTGATGCCTGCCAAGGTTTTCAGTGAAGAAGGAATATTGATCTCTCATCATATTTACTTTAGAATGAGTATTTGAGTACATGAGGTCATTTGTACTATAAAACATTGATTCAAGTTTGTTTAAGTGAGAATGATACTTATGAAGTTTTGAGTCATATCCTCATGTACACATATGAGTCACATACATTCCATATGCTAAGAGTACAAAGTTATATAGTACTAGTAGAGTACTTGAATGAATGGTATTGTAAGTGATTTTGCACTATTGTGTGGTACAAGAGCAAAATAATTTTGATACATGGTTAAGAAATCATATCTAAATTATGCTAAACCATAGACCAACAAACAAATAATTGTATGAAGAGGTCCTTTTCTACCGATACAAATGACTTAGTATTTTATTGTGATACTGATGGTACAATCCTTAATTACAGGGTACTGGAGCAGGTTTTGAGGAGGTGTATAATGGTAATAACCGTCAACACCGTATAGCCAAACTCAACGCTTCCACAAAGTATACTTTTAGATTAGCTGCTATCAATTCCAATGGCAAAAGGTAAAAATATTATATCAGCTTACAGGGGTCCAGAATTTTTTTAGTCATGACATAAAATTTACTTGTCCGACCATAAAAACCACTTGCCCGACACTAAAAATCACTTGCCCATTAAAAATTGTAGGTCTTATACAGTTATACTTCAACTTATTTTAAAGGGTATTTAGAAATGTAGCATATTTAGCAAATCCAGTGCTTGATTCTTCAGAATAAATTAAAACCCTGTCTGAGAATTTGGAAAATAGAAAGAAATCTGAATGAAGAGGATAAAAACGTTCAATAAATTGAACCTACGGGCAAGTGAACACCTGCTTTGCATTTTCCCGACGTAACTTTTCTCTTGCCAGGGGCAATGGTAAATGAAAATTCTAGACCCCTGGCTTAGAAATTTATCTAAAAATATACGAGCTAAATATACAGTTTTCAAATTCTATCAAATAAAACTTAAACATGGTAGGGATCCTGTTATAAAACATTCCGAGCATAACGTGCATGTAGCATCTAATTTTATAAAGCTATATTTGCTTAGATAAGCCCACATATATATTAATAGATATGATATTACATTTTGATAAATGTTTCATAGTCAGTACAGCCAGGCAGCGAGTTTTTACACGAGTGGTAGTGTACCTTCACAACCTGATCCCCCCATGCTGTCGGAGGCCTTTATTAATGCTCTAACCATATCATGGATCAAGCGACCTAATGAGGACTCCTTTCTCCTACAGATGGAGGATGATCTCACGGTAAATATTTTGTATGATTTAAAAAAGAAATCCAACAGATATAATTGTATATTGTAACAAATAAGTATTCCCTCTCCATGAATCGTAGGTGACTGAAAATGTAGAAAACCAACTGCTTTATGAAGATATGAACTCTAAATTGTTCTGAAAATTTTTTATGCCATATTACTTATTTGCCTATCTTGTATTCTTATATAGCATCATATTTGTTTATTTCTAAGAGATTATTTTTTCCCCAGGGCCATGGCTTTATTCCAATCTACAATGGATCAAATCTCTCCTATAAAGTGAAATCACTGAGAAGAAATACAGAATATAAGTTTAGAGTAAGTTTTTGAATAGTACATTAATAACAATAATGTAGAAAAGTGCAAACAACACATTTGCCATGTCTGTGCTAATTTTATCTCAAAATTATCTAATTGCACCATATTTCATTACTGGAGCATGTATCTATATGGTATAAAAAGCATTTATCTGTGATGTGCAAGTTGTGTCACACTCTCTTGATATTATATTCCAATAGTTCTAAAAAAAACTCATTTAATTGAAAAAATAAACTCCAAAAATTATTAAATGGTACATTTGATGATAGACATTTGGCAATCCAGTGATACCAATAGGAGAAATCAATTTTATTCTTACGATGATAAATTTGTTTTGTTGTTTCAGCTAGCAGCAATAAATGATGAAGGTCAGAGTAAAATGAGTGATATTGTACAATATAGGACAAAGCCAGATCGGCCTTGCCCCCCACCCAAACCTCAAATTAAAGGCAAAATACACGCCAACAGCTTCCGAGTTGTCTGGGGTAGGTATTCATTGTTTATCTGTACATGTGCAATCCAAGTTTGAGATAATTATTGCAGTGGTCATACATGTATTTTTAAAGAGACTTGTAACAATCTCACTCTTGGGGTTAAAGACAATATACATGTATATATTTTTTCAGAGCCACCAAAAGATGATGGAGGTTCAGAAATCAACAAGTACATTGTAGAACTTGATGATAGTCGAGGTAAATCACTTTGCTTATAACTGATATTTATTTATAAATAACCTCAAGAAAGGAGGCTGGATATACATATAATAACTTGTGTAGTTTCAGACGAGATGGATACAATGCCATATTACTGATCATTACTTTATAATTCTTGCATCAAGGAGGAGGTAACTGCTGCTGTGTTTATTGTCAGTAACCCTGTCTATACCGTCACCCTCTCACATCCTCAATAAAATCTTTCTTTAGCTGTCCCTAAATAAGACATCTCTACCTCATTTAGCTAAATTACCAAACCTTCTCCTCTTCCTTTTGTCCTTATTTTCAGTTTTCCTGTGAAAATCAGACAGCTTTCTGGAATGCACTTTAATACAGTTATGAAATTTGATTGCTGCCTCATTTCGTTTGTACAAAAAAAAAAAGATACCAATCTGATTTTGTTGTCCTACCATTCCAATTGATTTTATAACCAAAAATGATGTCGCAAGTATTATCTTGATATGTTGGGTTATGACAAGTTGAGGTTTTTTTATGAGCTAAATGTTATTTTCTACTATTCTTATATTTGAGGTATTGTAATTAAGTTTTGTGCTCAGACTAATACATTAACTAAAGCCTTCCATAATGTATTGTGTATACAGATTTATAGTGCGTGAATTGCATTAATCATATGTTGATAATTTTCAGGTTACGAGACTTTATATGAGGGTACAGAGAGGGAACATGTCTGTGATCACTTGGTGCCAGGGAAAATGTACTTGGTACGAGTGGCCTGCTGCAATGCTGGTGGCAGAAGTGAAGTAAGTTTGAAATATTTTTCAAAATCAAAATTAAACAGTTTACAAAAGTAGATAAGGTGGAAACATGAATTTAATTAATCCTGAATGATTCTTATGACATTGTACATGACATTTTTGCTCATCCTTTTCCTAACTACTTCTATTGTCCTAACCCTTAATGAAAGTTAAAACTTTTTTTGGAGTGATTGAGTATTCTTTTACCCTTTCACATTATGACCTGTCTGAAAGAATGATCTTCCTTGATCAATGCTGCTGTCTTCTGTCTTTACAATTTGAATATTGGAGACAGAGCTTTCATTTAGTCATACAGTATAACAAACTTTTAAATGTTTTCATAATACAAAATACATATTTCTGTTCTGATTACTTTGAATATGCCTTGAAGAGAACCATTTTGCTTTGTACAGTTTTCAGAACCATGTGGTGCTACAACCCAAGCAGTGATACCAGGTCAGTGTCATGCACCTAAACTACAAGGCAAACCAAAAGCTACATCTCTACATCTCAGATGGGGTAAGTTAGTAGTGTCTTTTTTCATTGTTTCAAGATCAAGTTATCTGTGATGTAATAAACATTTATTTGGCTTTTAATTCTGTAACAATACAGACATTTATTACATGATATTTAAATTCTAAGAAGTTTATGAGATAATATTGCCAGGCATGTCTGTCCAAACTTAAACTATTGCACATAACAGTAAGGGATAGGGCTTTCATATTTCACAAATATTTTCCTTTAGACAAGGGGTTTTTTTATACAAAGGTAATACCTTCTTATCTTAACCTTGGCCTTTGAGTTTAATTTAGCCCACTCATAACCACAATTTACGTCATGTTTGAGTATCATCCATGAAGTTTAAAACAGATGATTAAGTCATTTTTCAGATTATGATTTTTGCAACTTTGACCTCAAGAAAGTTGATGAATTACATTGTTATGGCCATCCATTGATATCTATGTTTATTGTATCCAGGCTATCCAGACTACGATGGTGGTGCTCCAGTGTCTGAGTTTGCGGCTCAGATGATCACTCCAGATAATACGAGTAGAGAGGTATACAAAGGTCATGATCTGGACTGTATAGTAGCAGGTCTCTCACCGGGCAGACCTTACCTGTTTCAAGTCAGGGCTTTCAATAGGGTTGGGGTAAGTTGGACAATATACTATACTAGGTAATGGATATGTATAAGAGTTACTGTTAATTGAATGTGTTAGGCACATCTGAGCTTTTCGGGATAACATCTTTTAAAGGTATCTTGTAATTTGTTACATATTAACAACAATATGATCTATATGTTGAGTAATCTTTTGTGTTATTAGCCGAGTTGCAAAACTCGGCTCTTAATGGAGGGCGTCAACAATTGGTTTCCGGACTATAAGTCAACTACGAAAGAGGCTATAACAATGAAACTTCATACACTAACTCACCATTAGTCAAGGATGAGCCCTATTGATTTTGGGGTCAAAAGGTCAAAGGTCAAGGTCACAGGACTCAGATGATTGAAAATGGTTTCCGGACCATATTTCAGCCTGTATTGCACCTATAATCATGAAACTTGCCAGAAATGTTTCCCTTGAATCAAGGATGAGGCCTATTGATTTTGGGGTCCAAAGGTCAAGGTCACAGGACTCAGATGATTGAAAATGGTTTCCGGACCATATTTCAGCCTGTATTGCACCTATAATCATGAAACTTGCCAGAAATGTTTCCCTTGAATCAAGGATGAGGCCTATTGATTTTGGGGTCCAAAGGTCAAGGTCACAGGACTCTGTTGATTGAAATTGGTTTTCGGACCATATTTCAGCCTGTATTGCACCTATAATCATGTAACTTGCCAGAAATGTTTCCTGTGAATAGAAAATGACCACTTTTGATTTTGGGGTCGAAAGGTCAAAGGTCAAGGTCACAGGACTCTGATGATTGAAAATGGTTTCCTGGCCATATTTTAGCCTGTATTGCACCTAAAGTCATGAAACTTGCCAATAATGATTCCCATGAATCAAGAATGACCCCTATTGATTTTGGGGTCAAAAGGTCAAAGGTCAAGGTCACAGGACTCCGATGATTGAAAGTGGTTTCCGGACCATATTTCAGCCTGTATTGCAATTATAATCATGAAGCTTGCCAGAAATGTTTCCCATGGATCAAGGATGACCACTATCAATTTTGGGGTTAAAAGGTCAAAGGTCAAGGTCACAGGACTAAGATGATTAAAAATGGTTTCCCGACTGAATTTGAGCCTGTATTGCACCTATAATCATGTAACTTGCCAGAAATGTTTCCAGTGAATAGAAAATGACCACTTTTGATTTAGGGGTCAAAGATCAAGGTCACAGGACTTAGGTAATTGAAAATGGTTTCCAGACCATTTTTGAGCCTGTATTGCACCTATAATCATGAAACTTGCCATTAATTTTTGGGTCAAAAGGTCAAAGATCAAGGTCACAGGACTCAGATGATTGAAAATGTTTTCCCAACCATATTTGAGCCTGTATTGCACCTATAATCATGAAACTTGCCAGAAATGTTTCCCGTGATTTAAGATATGAATTGTACCTTATTCTGTATCTTTAGAGTATGCTTTGTTAAATCATATTGTACATACAAATACATAAAGTATTCTGTATGATGAGATTGAAAATCTGTATCCTTGAAAATGTATTACACGCTGATATAGAATAAAGAGAAGACCATTTCTTGATCCAGAAATTTTCATTTAGGACCACAAAATGTTGTTACAAACCATACATATTTCATGTTAGTCTGCATATTCATACTTACATTCCAGTTTTGCAACTCGGCATATTGCATCTTCGATGCATTTTGAGCTTATTGTTCTATTACAGTTTTGTCCAATTGGAATTTGGAATTATTTTGCCCATAAATATTTATTACAGAGACAGCTATAAGTAACATTTTAGGACAGACCTTTGATATTAATAATACTTGAGTAGTTGGTTGATAATGTACATGTAGTTATGATTGTACCTTTTTCTTTGAAGGGCGGCCCCTGGTCTGATCCCCTGGAGGTTGTCAGTGGTGCTGGTGTACCTGACCCTCCCAAGTCTCCTGTGGTGACGTGTCGGTCACCTCAAAGTGCAATAGTGTGCTGGGAAGCTCCAGTAAATAATGGTGCTACAATAACTGACTACAAACTGGAGTGGCAGCACAAGAGTGATGTTACTGATTTTTCACAGGTAGTTGTTTGTATTTAAGATTTATAAACCTAAATTCAACTTCAATTAGAATATATTCTTTATGTCTATTGAAAAGGGGGTGGGGATACATTCTTTAGATATAACAGCTCTAGTTTCTGTTTGTAATTATTTTGATTATTCTGATTACTGTACTGTACATGATTTTATATCATATACTTTCTCTAACGGACTCTACTTTCTTTTTCACAGTTATATTATGGTCCACAGTTAAGTCATGAAGTGAAGGGACTCACTCCTGCAACACTGTATAGTTTTAGGGTACAAGTAAGTACATACATACCATAGAAATGATATACATGTAAATGAGTTTATCATAAGTTTCATTCAACATAGTAATTATTAAAAAAAAAAAGTAATGAGTTAATAATTCAAGTTTTTGTATGTCATGTTTAACTATACTTTCTCCTTTTATCTCATGCTCTTATTGGCTCAAATTTTGGTAATAAAACAAGGTATTTCAGATATTCATTGTAATTGGATATAGATCACATGATATAGCTGTTAACCTCAAGACATGAAGAAATAGTTAACATACATGTATTTTAATGAATGTTTGAATGCTATATTTTACGGCCTCTTCTACAATTATCAATGTGAAATAGATGATATGGTAAAGATTTACTCTTTTATATATTATAGGCCATCAATAGTGCTGGAGCAGGGCCTTACAGTTCAGTAGGTACCTGTGTTACTCCCCCATCTAGTCCTGCATCCATTGTGTCAATACGTCATTCCTCCACTGCTACCACAATCACATTAACGTGGAAGGAACCAAATTGTAACGGCAGTGATATCATAGCGTACAATCTGGACTTGGGAGACAAACAATTTAACATTAGTGCTGTTACAGAGTATACGATAGAGGATCTGCAACCAGAAACTGTCTACAAGTATGTCATAAAATTATACTTTTAATAGAGGACAAACTAAAATAAACTGTCTACAAGTATGTCATAAAATTATACATTAAATATATTTAGAGGACATACTGAAATATTAGATTCCCCATGTTAAATACCTATTAGGCAACTAGACGTGCAAATTTTCTGAGATTCACAGAAGTTGCATTTGACCTACCAGAATTATATACCCATGAACACCAAAAATAAGACGGTCATTTCTTAAATAAAATGTCTACAAGTATGTTATAAAATTAAAAATTATAATAGAGGACACAGTGAATCAAACATCATTAAAAGACTTTTTCATGATAAATGTAGTCCAATTATTCTTTGAGGGAAAAATGCATACCTTTCTTGCAAAATGACATCAAGACATGTCTATAAGTATGGTGTCTACATGTACGATGTCTCCATGTACGATATCTACATGTACGATGTCTAAAAGTACGATGTATACAAGTACGATGTCTACAGTACGATGTCTACAAGTACAATGTCTACAGTACGATGTCTACAAGTACGATGTCTACAAGTACGATGTCTACAAGTACAATATCTACAAGTACGATGTCTACAAGTACGATGTCTACAAGTACGATGTCTACAAGTATGATGCCTACAAGTATGATGTCTACAAGTATGATGTCTACAAATATGATGTCTACAAGTACGATGTCTACAAGTATGATGTCTACAAGTATGATGTCTACATGTACGATGTCTACAAGTACGATGTCTACAAGTATGATGTCTACAAGTACGATGTCTACAAGTATGATGTCTACATGTACAATGTCTACATGTACGATGTCTACAAGTATGATGTCTACAAGTACGATGTCTACAAGTATGATGTCTACATGTACATTGTCTACAAGTACGATGTCTACAAGTATGATGTCTACATGTACGATGTCTACAAGTACGTCATGAATTAAGAATTATAATGGAGGAAAGACTAAAACAATTATCATTAGCTTTATACATTTGTAGATTGAATTTAAAAAATTTGGTAAATAAGTATATATACATGTATTTGAATGTTTAAAGATATGGTATCCATTGCACACCTTGAAGCCCAATAAATATTTCTATATATGTACATTTACATGCATATGAGATTTGTATTATTTAAATTTCTTTATTATAATTCAGAGTGAGAATACAAGCTGTGAATGGTATAGGTGTGGGTCCATATAGTTCACCTGTAAGGGTCACAACACGTCCACTTCCACCCAACCCCCCTCGACTGGAGTGTATGGCGGTGTCACCTAACAGTCTCAAGTTAAAGTGGGGAGACAATAAGAATCTAGATATGGTGACGTACACCCTGGAAATGGAGAGGGAGGATGAAAAGTAAGGAATTCATTTGTTGAATCAGAAACGCATGACCTACAATGAGATCATGCATTTGACTTCTATCCCTCAATGGCATTTTAAAGTATTTTGTTTAACCAAATACAGTCCTTTGTATACATAGAAAAATGTTTATATTCTATCCTGTTTAATTTTGATAGAAAACTTTCCAGTAGTACTATACATGTTTATGAATGATTTTCATTGTTTTCATTTTTTAGCTACCAAGTGATATACCAAGGGTCAGCCCATACGTTTAAGGTCAACAAGCTGGCAGAATTGACCAACTATGACTTCCGTCTGTATGCCAGCAATGCAGCAGGGGATGGCCCTTATTCTGATATGTATACGTTCACAACCACAATGGCCCCACCTCCAGCTCTCAAAGGTTAGATTTTGCATGTATATTCCTGAACACTTTTCGTACATACATGTAATATAAAAATTGACATGTTTTAGCAAAAAATTAAAAAAAAAGATTGTAACAACAAAATAAAGGAGTATTTATGTTTTTCAGCTCCCAAAGTGTCTGAGGTATCGTTTCACAGTTGTTATGTTGACTGGCAGAGTTGTCGACCAATGGGTTCAGACTCGATAGAATATGTTCTACAGTTACAGAGTAGGGAGCATGAGTACACAGAGGTAAACATATATGTGTATGAAAGTAAAGTTTATAATAGTCAATACAGAATTATATGCTCACAATTATTGAACTCTGATTTTGGATGATTTTGATAGGTCTATATTTCGCAATGTATAAAAAATATTTAGACAATGTGGACAAACTGTTTTTGCATGGTTTTGATAGGTCTATATTTCGCAATGTATAAAAAAATATTTAGACAATGTGGACAAACTGTTCAAAACTGAAAGCAGTTACCTGTTATTTACAACACTAAATGATATATCTTACCTTGTCACAGTTGTTTTAGAATAAAGTCAATAAATTATATGTTACAGGTATACAGGGGACGTGATACATCTCATCAAATAAGAACTTTGCAGCCAAAGTCAGAATATCAAGTTCGAGTTTGTGCAATTAGGATTTGTGAGAATGGTAGCCAGATTGTGGGGGCATTCAGCCCTAGTTGTTCTTTCTCCTCTCAAAGCTCACAGCCACTGACTTCAGCAGTGGAAACTAAAAGTTCCTCTGATACAGAGGTTGCAGAACCTAAACAATTAACAGACCAGCAGTGGGCCATGATTATTCTCTTTGGCTTTGTTCTGCTTGCTGTTCTCATAGCATTCGTAGCACAGCAGATTCTGGCATACACGTCTAGCCATTCGGCACGACATGACAGCAAGTTATGAGAGGAGGAGATGCACCAACTACTGCCATGTGTTCTTTTGTTATGAGGAGTTACTTGATGAAACAGAAGCGTCATCGGCTTTTGATGTCATTTTTGTTTAAGATTATATGGTTGTTTTCAATGATCTGGCACAAAAAAAATATGTAGACAAGCTCCAGTACACGGAAAGAAAAGATCTGAGGTCAAGGCCAATTGGGAAAGGATATTATGAATGACCTTGTCTGGTACAAGGTCACCCACACCTAATTGTTGTCAGGCAATACATTGTTATAATGTCATTAGATTCCTGTCTGCTTAAAAGATTCATTATTAACCCCAGTGTTATAGCCTACATTGGCTCTTAATACACCATTATATTTGCCAGACAAGTCTAAAGTTGTAAAGATTGTGATGGAGGGATATTAATGAACTTTTACATAAATGAAGTAATAAATCTTATCTTGCTTGATTTTATGACAGCCTATGAAAAGGACATGTTTATTGTATTTGCATTAGGTCAGTGTTGGTGAAAATACGCTTTTCAGTGTTGAGTTTTATTCTAGCCAAGTGATTCAGAGGCTTTCATTGTTACAATTGCAAAAAAATAGCAAATTGTCTCAATTAATCAAATTATTCATTATTGCAATATTTGAATCAGCATGCTGGTATATTTACTGTGGTCTCTATGTGATCTATATATTATTATTCTGGACCACCCATATATGACTTATTTCAGATTATTGTATTATTATACATTACAATATCACTTGTTATTATTATTATGTATATATTTATACATATATGTTATTATAGATTTGCATAGCTCCATGACTGTAGTTATCATTTTGTTGACCAATTTTTCAGAACATTGTGGTGATACTGCTTCATTATCAGATTTCACGTATTTTTGCCAAAATGTATCAGATTGTTGCATGTGTCAAAAAAAGAAATAGATCATTCATTTATATGTGTGAGGGGTATTGTAGTTCTAAATCACAGAAATCTCATCTCATACTCAGAAACAAATAAAACTGCTTTTTAGATTGGCAAGTAATGATGTCAACTCATTCATTCTATTGACTTCCAGGTCAGTACATATATCTGGTAACATGTGATTTTGATGTTTAGGTGTTTTTAGCTGCTGATGAATTATGACCTGCTTGTAAAGTATCGTCTAGTATTAAATCCTGATGGCAAACTTTTGATTTGCTCCTTTAAAACTTACATATAAAAATCTATCACATCTTCAGTATTGATATTTAAAACGTCTAAATAACATCTTAACTTTCTCGTTTTTTTTTTTTTTTCATTCAATAGCACTTGTCTGAATATTTATAACAAAGTGATCACTAGTCAATCAGATAGCATTTCATTTCATAAAGTAGCATTTTTATTTTGATCTTATTCATGTTATTGCAAATACCTGGCTAATAAAATCATATCTCACAGAAGTATTTGTAAATATTGATGTACATCTCGATGGGTGTAATCCAGCATATCATGGTATCTTACTTTATCTCATATTTATGTACATCAGTCAAGTCTCAGGTCATAGAACTGACTATTTCTTGGCATTTTATCTTTTCCATCATTAACAAATTGCCTTTGAATTGCATAAACTAGGGGCCTGACTCTCCAAATGAAGACTTGGTTAATTTCAATCAAAGGGAATGGTAAGATAGGACGATGCTGGGTTTCACCCATTCTTCCTTCGTCTGTATTGTGTGATGTCAAATTAATGCAAAACAACAATCAGGAGATATCAACTTATATTTTTTCTGAACATTGTTGTATTTTATTGTGATGCTACATAGATAATATTTCTCATGGCTTGGCGGTATTGTAAAGATTAAACACCCTTTATTCCCTTTTTGACAAGACTCTGATTTCCTTGTTTATTCTGACAAGATCTTTCATGAAGTTTTTCAGTCTCTTACATACTGAAGTGTGCTAAGCATAATCTGTCTACATGTATGTACTTTTCCTTTAGAAAGCTGTAGGCACTAGGTTATATGCACTACCTGTATTGATATGGTACAATCATTTTACAATCTGGATTTAAACTTAGGTAATTTACGGCTCCTACACCAGGACCAATGTGATATCTCCACATGGGAAGATTATAGTCATTTTTGTCACTTTTGCTTAGAGTTTCAACATTTCCTATGTCAAAATTTTGTTTTCAGATTTATATCACAAAAATGCATTGAAAAAGAACTTCAAGTGACCAAAAGACAGATAGGCCAAGGTCAAGTGATCTTAGTGTATTGATGGTTGAATGGCCAGTTATGATTCTTGCCTAAATTTAACTTACATTTGTGATAGTACACCAGCTTTATTTTTATTGTGTCTATTTATTACATAGAGTATTTATTTTCCTTTGTTAGGTAGTAGTTAATATTTTATGAAACTTGCTTTTGAGATTTTGACTCTTCTCATAAATAGTACCCTAAAAACGAGTTTCTCTGTCAATAATTATAGTTGTTATAAAGAGGGTATTCACAATTTGAAGCCCCTTTTCTTTATTGACAATACAGCATTAGGTAACATGCATCTTTGGTTTACCCAAAGTATCAGCCTCCAAGAAATAGACTTACAGGTAGAAAATAAATTTATTTCATATTTTTTCAGTACAAACTTAAAAAAAAGTGAATGAAGGACATTTTTCACATTCTTATCAAAATACATTATTATAGCCAATTATATACTGCCACAAATACGGGTGATACTGTCTTTATTATCAAATCAACTATATTACTTCACCGTTATTTTCTCTGTTACCACGGATAACAGAGTGATCACTAGTCGGGACACATACACAACAATGCACTTATGTATATTAATGTAAGAATATTGGTTAGTGACCCAGTTCATTATCAGTATCTATTGAAGGTTGTATCTCGTACTTCATTTCATCAGTTAAGAACCATGGCTAACCCTTGGATCTGACTAACCCCTTTCAAATTAATTTGCAATAAATTGTATTGAAGTCTCGAATTGAATCAGTAAGCCTGAGAAATGTTGGGATTTGTACATGTATGTAGTTTATTCTGGGCTAGGTGTACGGCCAGTAAGACATTGTGCAATATTATGACTACTAATATTTCATAGAGTTGTTGTTAGTACTGCAAAACCACAATAAATAGTATATAAAAAACATCAGGAGATGGCCATGAGTATAGCTATTACAGTGTGATCAAAGTAACCTTTACACTGTAATCCTGTTAATATCTTTCTGTTATTATCTCCTCATGTGTAATTACTGTGGGTAAATACAGGACACACATCTCCAGTCATCCATTATTTATTTCTACTCTCTCACATACGCTAACACATTATATTTGTTTGTTGAATTTTTTGTTATTGTTACTATACGGTATTTTGCTGATAGTTATCCCCATGGGCACTGTTGTATGTTACATTTTTATCTCAGCACTTGATATTTGTGTTGTATATATGCATGTGGAACAATTTCATAGTTCTAGTACTGGCTTTTCTATGATACGTTGCAGCATGCCATATATACTTGCATATTTTAATTCTCCGATGTAATGGATAAAATTCTATAAATTTTCTTTCATTTAATTTTTTTTTTCTTTCGCAAATGTGAATTTGAGTTTAAATCGATTGAGATGTATGTATGCAGAAAAGGTTTCTAAAAACCACACAGATTACATGAAACATCAAATTATATTTCTGCATGAATATTTCTACAAAGAATGTTGATGGAAAGGAATAAAGGTTGTGGTCACTTGAAGTTTCAGATGATTAAGTTCAATTAGAAACCAAACTTTAAAAACTTGAATAACAGGGTGATACAGAGACCTGTAACTGTCAGTTTCCTCAAGTAGTCATCATTTATTTTCCATGATGTGATGTTGGGTCATAAGTAAATATATATTATATATTCTATCAATAAAATGGTAAAGCTCATTTTCTGTTGTTGTGAATTATTTCCAGGTATACATATTTTAAGACTCTATCCAGCCTGTAAAGCAAAAAGCCACATAGGAATCCTTTTTTAAGGACACATATTGAGGTTCAAACATGGTCACTTTCAATGGTGCATATTGAGGGTCAAGCATGAGTAAATATCACATACTGAGCAAAAAGCAGTGAGACTTGTTCACCTTCAAGGTCACATGATGATACTTGTTCACTTGCAAGGTGACATCTTGAGTGCCAAGCATGACAGGACTTATTAAGCGTCAAGGTCGCATATTGAGTGTCGAACATGACGAGACTTATTCAGCTTCAAGGCCACATATTGAGTGTCAAACATGATGAGACTTATTCAGCTTCAAGGCCACATATTGAGTGTCAAACATGATGACTTATTCAGCTTCAAGGTCACATATTGAGTGTCGAACATGACGAGACTTATTCAGCTTCAAGGCCACATATTGAGTGTCAAACATGATGAGACTTATTCAGCTTCAAGGCCACATATTGAGTGTCAAACATGATGACTTATTCAGCTTCAAGGCCACATATTGAGTGTCAAACATGATGAGACTTATTCAGCTTCAAGGTCACATATTGAGTGCCAAAGACTTGTTCACCTTCAAGGTTCATATCGAGGGTCAAACATGATTAGATTTAATCACCTTCAAGGCCACATTATGAGACTTGATCAGACTGCATATAAAGTACCTACACCTGAGCAGCCTAGACTTTTGACAGGACTGTAGTTGGGCAGACATGCAAACATTCCTAGTTTTACATGGACTCATTTCAAATCTTTTTGTAACTGCATATATCAGTAAAATAGATTTATTAATACATTAAGCCAAGACAGCAATTGTAGAATATCAACTCCAGTTTCAGGCATCCATCACTATGGCCATGTGCTACAGATTTCCAACAAGAGTACATTAGATGCCCAAGTTTCAGCAATATAATTCAAAATCAAATATCATGTTGTTTTATACAAACTTTACAGAAAGAAATCTCCAAATCTCATTTCAAAATTTATATAGTCTTATTTTGATATAATGCGCGTTAGCGCATTTTATCAAATAAATGCATCTGCCATTGTAATTTATTTCTGCATAAACACACAAAATTAGACACTTATTCTATATATATGCACTTTCAAAGCCAAAAATAGAACAAAGAAAGCTCCCAATTCTATTTTTAAAGCGAATTTGTCCACCAATGTGAAGGGGAGTTAATTTTAGAAAGGAACAGCGGGATTGTCCCCATGGCAACGTCACGCTTATTCAGTATGACTAAAATGTCATAAATTAATGCATTGTGATATATCAAGTATTACAAATTAGAAAATTAACAATGGGATAATGACCAAATATGACCAAACAAGTTATTTATTACTCTCTACATGTTGACTGTTTGGAACTAATTTTGTTTGCGGAATGTATTCCCATTTCTGTTATCCGTTTGAGTGAGTTGCAGCGCGGTGAAATCATGAAATGTTGACAGCGTTAGTTTATAGATTTTTCTTATACTGTGTACTGTTTATGTGTGGTCTATTTTGAAATTATCACAAACAACGCTGAATGTGACAAGAAATCTTCATTCGAAATATTCTGTTGAGTGTAGGATGTGACATCAATCGACAGAGAGCTATTGTAGCTGCGCCTGCCTCTGTAGCTTGTTGTTATATTCGTCTTTTTATATAATATTATTCCTACTTTCACTATTGCATAGGAAAGAATTTTAAACTTGTTGATATTCAATTCAAATTCATCCGCTATGTCGGGCGTTAATATGACATCACACTGTTTTTTATACGGAAATCAATAACAATCATCCTGAAAGCTTTATCTCAGGCAATTACAGTGGCTGTGCATATATATTAACTTCAGTTATATAAAAATTAATCTGCCTCTTAAAATCTTGGTTCAAGTTCAAAATGCGAAACGAGACAAACAATTTATATAATGCTCAAAAAAAGTAAAGAATCACACTACCATTTTTCGTATACATTCAGCCAACAGATACTCTGTTATCATACCAATTTAACGAAGTATTACAAAAAAATATGAACATTTCACCTCTCACAGTACAAAGTCATGGCATAACTGAACACAAATATTGGATAAATTTGAATATAATTGTCCTTTTTGCCCTGTAATTTTGAGACAAAGTGTCTTCTTCGTGATGATGGTGTTTTGGTGCCATTTTGGTAAGTAGTCAACAAGAAATGGTTAAAATGCAAAAATGGGGAAAATTCAAAATCATCACTTTTTTGCAAATCCTCGGTAGTTTCCTGGAGGGTACACTTTGAACAAATGACGGACAGACTCTGATAGAGATATATTTTACCCACCAGGTAAGATTATAAGAATTCTTATTCAATCTATTATCTAATAGTTTCATTCTACTCAAAATGGTGCAACTTGACTAGAACGTATGGAGAAAACCCATTGTGATTCTAAACTATTTTTGAGCAGTATATCTGCAAATCATGTTTTCTTCAAGTAATAATTTTCCTGTGTGAAAAAGGATTTAAGTGACCCAGAAATTGACCAGATGACTACCGTAAAAAGGTGGTGAACTCTAGGTAGTATTAAATGAGGTAAATCTTACCAAGTCACACTTCCAAACCGCACTTTTATATAGTGTACCAAAGGTTTACAAATGGGTCCAGAATTTTTTTTCAAAGCCTACTTGCCCCGGACATGAAATTCACTAGCCCAACCAAAAAGTCCCTTGCCCGTTAAAACTCTTATGTTGAGAAGAATAGTCTTATACATTGTATACCTAGCAACTTTCTAAAAGGCCATTTTGAAATATTAGATATGGCATATTTATTGTATAGAGTTCTTGATTCCTAAGAATTAAAATTTTGTCTAAATTTAGAGATTAGAAATAATTCTGAACAACAAAATCGCTGAACAAGTCTACTTGCCCAGGTGTAAGTAGACACCTGCACTTTCCTGACCTTACTTTTCACTTGCACCGGGCAATGGAAAATGGGAATTCTAGACCCCTCTAATATCTTGGCATTCTAGTTTTCTGTATGCAATGAAGAATTTGAGTGATAGAAACAAATCTTGCAGATACCAGATAAGAACATGGGTATTTTGAACTCGTCTTAGGTGACCACAAAAGAATTTTGATTAGCTTTGGCTTTTTTAGTGTGGCATTTATAATTTTAATCCTAATTCCAGCATCACATAACAAAACTGTCACATTTTCTGATTTTATTCTAAGAAATGTACATACATCTAACAACAATATATAGTTATAACAAAATATGCTTTGAACATAATTCATTCATTTGATGAATCAGAAATGGAGGCAAGATGACACAAGTTGGTAATTAACAGATTACCTTTATTATGTCCATGCTAAAGTTGCCTCAAAAGGAATAGAAACCACCCTTCCTCTCCATAAACTCAACATCCATGCTAAGAATACTGTGTATTCAACATAAATTTACATGGTATATGTGGACAACAGTCTTGAACTTCATGTTAAGACTACATGTAAGTGTACACCAACACACATCTTCATGACGAGTAATGGGATGAAAATGAATAGAATGTGTTGAAGGTTGAGTGAGCTATTGCCAGAGTGCTTTATCTGACATCAGTCCGTCCATCTATAAAACTTTCTTTTCAGGTGTGTTCTATTTTTTAGTAAAACACAATGTTTTTATCAGTCATCTGAGAATGTTCTGATCAATCTGAGGAGTTTCACTGAATATGAATCAAGAAAAGCCAATGGTAGGTGCCGAGGTGCCTGAATAAGCCACAAACTTCCACCTTTTTTCTATGGTAGCGCCTACACCACTGAGCACCTGTTGATACAGCATTGGTAGTCTCTCAAGTAAGTCCTCCAGCTCACTTGTCCGGACCTGTACATTCAGCTGATGTAGATACGACCATATGTAGTCTACACTCGCTCCGTTAGGATGGACGTGGAGGAAACATGAGATTAAACCTGTAATTGATGGGTAACAAAAATATGTTTACGTCTGATAATACCATAAAAATACAATTACCGATACATAGAGACACTAAATATCATTTATATGTTCTACAAGTATGTGTATGTATACAAGACTTAGAGCTACATGTAATTAGGGATTTCCTAGTGTAAGAAATAAAATTATTCCCTGTGATTTATCTTTGAAATTGAATATTAGGCCATGTAAAATTAAATCTTTGTTTCTCTAACATTGCCATGCACTACAATTTGCCGCAGACGAGAAGTTTTTATTGCAACTTCAGAAAAAATATCCCCCTTGTCTCATCCTCAATTTTTTTTTTAATGAAATATCTATCTATTTCATTGAACATGTAAAAGTAAATTAAGTTGACATATAGAATTGTCCAGGACTCCAAACAGTATCCGATAAATATTTAAGTACATGTACATGTATTCAAAGTGCATTCCGTATTTACGGTTACTGGTAATCTGCAATTGTAAGACGATATTATTCACATGCCTTGTAAATCAAGTAATTTAAAAAAATTAATTTTAGTATTGCAAAGAACTATATACTGACCATGTGCTGACATGTGTCGATAACACTTCAACGGCCACGGGCTATTCGCGTGTTTAATACATCTAGAATTAGGAAGTGTTAAGTTAAAAGTTAAATTAAATATTTATGCCTAATAATATCAAGAATTCATTGTAATCTTTTGGAGTCTATTGGTAATGATGTTCACAGTGTAAAAATTAAGAATGGACCGCTGACGACTGCAAAAGAAACGTAGTTAAATCTTTACATATTCCAGTGTACATAATTTTATCAGACAATGGTTTATGCTAACCAATTTGTTCTGAATACTTCCTTTGATTCTAAATGCAATTTGATTCAGCTTCATCTAGACTAGACTTCCAAAGATATACGCTTTCAGCCGAAAATTTGACCTGATCAACGGACCTACCCGAAGAAGTGAAAAATACATATAGCTTAATATGAAGAAAAACCAGGGGGGGGGGGGGGGAGAGAGGGGAGAAAAAGAATGGGCATAAGATTTATTTATTCTCCCATAAATAAATAATAAGAATATTCTTGACGGAAAACAAAAATAAATACCCTACCTACTTTGCCTCTCTTTTTTTATCCAATCATCTGATTAATTTTACATGGCCTTAAAATAAAAGTTAATACATGAGCAAGCACTTTGTCCTATTCAAGGTTGTAAGCAAATGTCATGTTGTTCATGAAAAATATTGAAAAAGTAAAAAATATTGAAGCAAATATAACATATTTTTTTCTGTGCTGTATTTACCAATAAGTCTGCCCTCCTTCTCTGTTAGTGCCATACCACTACTACTGACAGTGGAAGCAGATACCTCCTTGGCTGGTGATGTCACAATTATGACATCATTCGTTGATTTCTCTGTACTCTGTTGATATAAAACAGGGTTCGATTAAAAAGTGTATGTCAATTATACATGTAATTGTATGTATTATCCTCTGATATAATCTAGGTGCAAGAACAATATTTTTAACTTAAGGCTTTGAACTTGGAGTATAATCATCTTTTTGAAAACTTGACCATTGATCATAAATTTTGAATGATACTTGATAGGATATTCATGTTTTACAAATGTACTCTTTATGGCAAGATCTTTCCCATGGTAATATAATACTTGACCTTGTAACCTTCTCCTTTGAATTGTGGAAAATTCAGCTCCAAGCTTTTTAATTGGTTTCTCAAATATGCTTTTCTCAGCTCTTTTATGTAGTCAGACTTACACTTTTTGTTGTGTCTTCTTTAACTTCTTTCTCTTCATCCTTTTTCTCTTGTGACTCCGTAGCTTTCATTGTAGTTCTCATTGTGGACATCTTTGTCTGTAGTTCTTTTACTTCTGATTTTGATTGTATCAGTTGCTAAAAGTCAATAAAATTTGTCATAATTTTATATGATAAGAGATTCATTCAAATGCTCAAGTGACATAGAATATATATACATGTACATGAGTCTTTCTGTTTGCTTAACATTCTGAAAATAAAAATAAGGTGTAAAATTGAGTCGCAAAAGCTATGAAAAAAAACCAAGGTCATAAACATGATAAAGACAGGCAGGTCTGTACTAACCTGCTGCATTCCCTGCATGGCCTGTTGTAGAAGTTTTAGCTGACTTTCTTTCTCTGACAAAGCTGCTTTATTTTCATGTTTGACCATCTCTATCTCATTTTTAAACGCCTCCACCTGACACTTTAGTGAATCATTCTCCTCTCGCAAGTTGTGCTTTTCCACTGAAATAGAATCAATCAAGTTTTTACTGACACAATCTAGTAACCATATTAATGATCAAAAATGTTTTAGGTCATCACACTAACAATTAAAAGGTCAATGTATTTAATAAAGTTCAATATATTTTCTACGCTATTCCTTACCCCCCCCCCCCCCCCCCCCCCCCCCACCACCACCACCACCACCATCAATATCTCAAAGTAGGCATGATTATGCAGCATGACAATAGGTTTCATAAAATCTGACTACTAGTATTTTCAAGTATAAAATCATTAACAAGTGAAATGTGTTTTTGAACTGATATGAATAAGTAAGAACATCTTACTCTTTCTGCATTCAGCATCTCTCTTTAATGTTTCTTTAATCTCTCTTTAATCTTTAATCTCTCTTTAATCACACTGCTAAGTACTTACTGTAAGCATCTAGCTGTGACTGGTTGAAAGCTTCTAATGGTTTTCCTTTCTTTGCTGGAGTTGGTCCGTCTTCTCCATCTGACATCTCCATATCGTCATCAACACGCTCACTCAGGTACTCTTCCTGCTGAGATTTCTTTATCTCCTATAATAAAGTGTTTATACTTGGTAAGTCTGATGCAACTACGAGATTTAGTCTGAACTTGACTTTCACAGCTTCTTTTCAATTTCTTTTATTTTTACTACATAGGTTCAGGTTCATAAGTTGACTAAATTTTCAGGACTTGCTCATATGTTTTTCTGTATTTTTTTTCAGTAAAGATGTGAGAATCCTTTTTACTCATGTACATAAATTAAATGTAAGGATAAGAAAGTAAACACATTTCCCGAATTTTTTTTTCTCCCTCTTTCACCTTTATACTTACCACTGTTCACAATCCATTTTGTACAATGTTTTAAACCATGAAAAATAGTTTGATACATTATGTTCAAACTTTTCAATGACTGAACAACAATATATGTATGTAAGTTTTTACCCTAGAACAATTATTGCCTTTTCAGGCATTACATCAGCAATCAGTATTTCAGCATTCGCCTATAAATAGGTTTTCTCTCCATCCAGGGTTGGTCGAGCAGGTCTGACGTACCATGACTATGTTTATTGAAACAGTTCTCATCTTCACTGTGCAAAGTTAGAAGCTACCAAAGTAGTACATCTTGATTACCATATAATTTGGTGTATATTGAGTACAATACTTACACTAAACCATACTTACTCAGCACAGGGTCATCAAATTTCCATCAGGTGATATATGACAGAAGCAGTTGAGGGAGTAAATGTAAATCATATAACTTTACACAGTGAAAACGAGTACATGTACCCTATTTCCGAGCTGAATCATGAGTAAGTTTGGACAATCTTTTCTAAGTTTCTGTAAGAGAGCGGTATAATTAAGGTAAATCAATGTGAAGATATAACAAACCTGGGCTTGTCTGAACCAGAGTTCTATATTCTTTCGCTGAGCCTTACTGAAATGATCCCAGTTCCTCTGCTTGTGAGCTAGGCTAAAGACTTTCTCAATCTGATCAACTTCAAACAGGAAACATAAAATTAAGTCAAAATGCTAGAATTACTACATCAGATTATTTCACCATCGTGTGAGGACACCATTCATACTTACACAACTTACAAGTATCATCTAATAAGCTTCCTCCTAAAGTTATAAATTTGGCCAAATACTGAGTAAGTTTAGCTCCTATCACCACTGACGAGTTCAGAAAGAGGATTAAATTTCAGAATGGATTGCATTTTTCTTCAGAGAAATGAGATTTAAACGAACATTTATTAGCAGAAAGAAAAGGTCTAAAATTGTTTTTCTTTCCTTTTCTTTTTTTCTTCATTTTGTTTTATTTGTTTTGGTTTTCCTTTTTTAGTCTTGGCAATTGGAGAATTAGTAAATACTATTAAATTACCTTATTTTTAATACCAGTATTCAGCCAAACTCATTTTCTTTTTACCTGTTATTTAATCACAATGTCTGATCTAACCATACTTGCATCTGGTATTTTACCTTAATAATCAAATACTGCAGAAGTAAAATTTGGAAAACACAGTTACTGTCTATTCCTGACACTTTGATTCAGAGCATACATTTTCTGTATTACACATGTAATAGCTTGCATTTGTTCTCTTGTATTTGCACTTTCTATGTGTACAATCTTACTGCACATCATTACTGTACACTCTTACCAGTCCACATACATACTTTTTATATGCCCTATACTGCATGTAGATGGCTTGTAAATTTGAGGCATCAATGGACAGAAAAATCATTGAAATGGAAAATGGAAGTCGAAAGTCATGGTGTCAAATGAAAGATTTAGAAGAATATATCTAATCTTTCTATTCTAAAGATGCAGACCAAAATGGATAATTTCTAAAATATAGGAAAAGTAGAATGTCAAGGTCATGTGATAAAAAGTCTTGAAATGGTATTGAATGAAAGCTCAATATCAAAACTCACTTCTTTACTACAACTTTTAAAGACCCTTTGAAAAGTAGGTCTCCACAATCAAAGTCACCCAGTCAAAATGCACAGCAATCTGATGAAAATTCAACTCTCATTATATGTTATCTGCATAAGGAACTGACAAGCACCGTTGGGAGGACATCTCAGGGTAAAAATCTACCCGACTAATGAAATGACATTACGTGAAAGGCAAAACGTTTGTCACATTATGATCACATCAGTCATGAGATCTTCTACAATTGATCCCAGACATGACCTCTTAAACACCTACATTACATAACAAAAGTACTCTTTCTTCCAAATTCGCTCCAAAAGATCATTCTCTCATTTTCATTTTAGCATCTGTATCCATTGTAGTCAGACTAATTGAGTTTTACCAACACGATGTAGAGCTTCCTTCGACTGACCAGTTCAAATACTTACACTGATGTAAAATTCCCTCGAAAATCTTTTTGAAATTTTCCTTCATTTTGACGAGCTCTTCTTCGTGCTGTTGTTTTTCTGCCATAAGCCGCCTGACCTGGGAGTTCGTACACTGTACCATGCTGTAGAAGATGTTAACATTACGCTTGGTGAGATCCCCTCTTTCTAGCCATGTTAGCAGGATCAGCGATGCCTTCATGAAACCATCCTCAGCTGTAAAAACATTCAATATACATGTAAGTACATACAGATAGGTATACTGTAGTTATGATTTTATCTTATTCTCATTTAATCACATCATTTTTTTTTTTTTCTAGCTCATGTTGAAAGACACACAACATAATCATCAATAATGACATTTACAAAAGTCATAAACAGATGAATCAGTACAACACTAAGGATTTATCTTACTGTGTTGACCTACATTTAAGTCTGTCCATCAGACTATTGGCTTCATGATCACTGAAGTGTACAATAGGTGGTGGACTCGGTGGTCGTATTCTCTCCTCCTCTAATCTCTGTCTATGTCTCATCTCTCGAGCCATCATCCTCTGCTTACACTCAAACTCGTACTGGTCGTCTCGCGCCATGGCGTAATCCACGTGGAGTCGGCCCGTGTTAGGCTTGTCATCCTTATCCTCAATCTTCATCCTATAGCCTGTGTCAGGGATACAAACAAACAGACAGATTTAGTGTCCGAGTATTTGTGACTCATCCATACAAAGGAGATATTTATATTAATGTAGTGTAAGACAGTCTGAATCTCAGTAATACCATTTAAATGTTGATTAATTTTTTTTAATGTAAACGTCTGCAAGTTGATAATAAATATGGGTGGCACAAATATTACACTTCATTTCCTATGTTTATAAATGATAAATCCTAATAGTATCTACCACTCACCAGATATGTATAAAGATCTGTCCACACTGTCTTCCAACTCAAAACGAATATGACAGAAATTTTTCTTTCCTTTTCTGATACTGCAAATAACACCAAAATTCTCAAATATCTCTAGAATCATATCTTCTGTGACGTTTTCTGGTAGACCTCCAACAAATGCTGTACGACACCCTGGGGGTCTCTCCCTTGTTGTGGGTGGGGCAGCATCTTAAATACATAAAAGAGTGCATTATACACCTATAGAGATAGAGTATGACACTTTGAGCTACAGAAATACATGTATATTGGATCAATGAAAAAAAGTTGTATTGGGCAAGGCAAAGCCCTTTAAAACATTGTATGACGAATTTATCCTACCGATGGCAGATGGTTTATGTATGTTATGGCAACATATTTTGAGGCATCTTGGTGACATCAATAGTGTAAAGCATCTTAGTGGAAGCAGGATATTAAAGTAATGTCTTGTCAGTAACAAAATACATCATTTGGTTCTTCTCGACCAATCAGATTGCAAGTTATATGCCAGAGGTGGGATAATTTTCTATCTGGAACTCAAATGTTGTGCTTGATTACCGGTATTTTCTTCACATCTAAATCTTCTTCTTTACACATCAGAATGAAAGAACATGCTTAATGTACATTTGTATCAATAGCTTGTCAGCTTGTCTTCGGCTTCATAAAGCAACAATCAACAGTTCTAGATCACAAGTGCTAAACTGAATTTTCCAGTACTGGTGAAAAGGGGAATCAGTCTACCCCATGTGTGAGAAAAACAAGTCTGATGTCTGTATTCAACAAATTCAGCTGTGTAAGAGACTCACTCACTGAACAATAGAGCTAACTAAGATAGAGAACTTACTTGGTGGAGGAGGATACAGGACTGAGCTCTTGAGTGTGATGATTTCTTTAGGGAGGAATATAGGATTAATGATGTTCTGGTTTAACCATGGACCACTTGAACCTAAGTTAGGACCATTGGGTCCGAGGTTACCATACTGAAAGGTACAGATAAAGTACATGTACATGAAACCTTAATACAGGAATTACATGTATTATGAAATGATTTTACACATGGATATACATGTACACTTTGTAAATGACTGCTTTAATACTAGATATGATTATCTTGGTTTTCATAAAGTATTACATGTACGGCCAAAAATAACCAGAAGTTTCGTAAGCTTGTAAAAAAAGTGACACACACATTTTCCAAGACCCTGGGAGCCAGGAGTTCAATCTAAAAATCAGGTGCAAGGCCAGAGATGACTATCAAATACACCGATAGTGAACACAATCTAATGGTAAATGCTCCATTGAGCTTTAAGGAGACAATATATAAAATCATGAAGTATACATATGAGAAGTATACCTACCTGATTGAACATCATCATCATGTTCGGATCTGATCCCATCATATTCCCCTGCATCATGTTTCCCCCACCCTGCATCATGTTTCCCCCAGGGAAGCTCATGTCTCCCATCCCTGGCCCGGATGGTCCTCCATACATGCCTCCGCCACCCATCATCTCCCCCGGGGTGCTGCTGTCTGGGTAGGGATCTGAAATGTTTAACAATCAAATTGATTTCTAAGCACTATAGTTTCATACAAGTATGGCTGTTAAAAAAACATGAACTGCACAGATTATTCATAGAATACTGGGTGATATCAAAATGTTGTTCTTTGGATCCTATGAGATATGGAATATCAATCAAGGATATAAATGTAGTCCAAGGTTCAAGATTAAAACCCTCATCAGATTCATATCATAACTTACAAAACTTCAATTCTTTTTCCTCATTGGTTATTTTATTTCTTTGATCAAACAAATTAAATTGAAATATTTCCAAATTTTAAGCCTGTATCATTGGAATACAGTACATAGATACTGGAAACAAACAATGGGTTGAGTAATTATCTTTGGCTAGTAATAAAATCTAATATACTTCCTGAGCCATGAAAGGCATGATAAATGTACATGTATATTATACACTACCCACCCTTAATAAGTATCCACCTAAACTTTCCTCTTGTTTTAGAAAATAATGAAAGATTTTTGATTCATTGTTTTGAAAATCAGAAGATAAGCCACACTGCTATCAATTCAAGTCAATTTGATGGCTAATTTTTTTTTTGTAATTTTACCATAAAACGTCAATTTTTGACAGAAAAAAAATCCAAAAAATTTATTTAAAATTTTGCATTTTTGAATGAATATTACAAACAATTTGTTAAATATTGTGATGAATTCTAATTTTAAAAAGCTCAGATGAGACAATATTTGGAAGAGTTTTTAATGAGATTTGTAATATTCATACTGGTACTACCTGGATACTTATTTATGATGGGTAGTGTATGTATGCAGTGATAACAAATCTAACTTGTTTATCTCACATACAGTACATGTAAAGTAATAATGACAAATCATCTGTTAAGTTCCAGCAAACTACTCAATCACGTTTCTTTGTCTTACAAATCCAACATTCTATTTAAGTACAGTGTGACTTACCATTTCTGTCCAAGTCCCCCTCTACTGGCATAGGAGGTTTTCCTTTATTTGTGTTGAACTGTAAAGGCTGGTTGTTTCTCATAGGATCTAAGGGCATTTGAGGACCAATTAAACCTATTCAAAAAGTAGATGTTATGTATGAGTTCACTCTAATATTTGAGAATATAAGTACCTATGTACTGTTTCAATATGTATATTTACAGAAAGGAAAGAACAAAAAAGGTATGTTATGCTTTGTGCTAGTATGTACTTACAAATGTATGTATTTTTTAAAGCTTTAAAGAAGATGTAAGGATGTTTGAATATGTTTTCTCTCACTTGAGAGTGATTTGTCTACAAAACAAGGTGTCAGGAAAAATGTTGTCTCACCCTGCAGGATGAGATAAGCCCATTCCGGGAAGTGCTTTTGACTGTAACATTATTGTGAAGTCATACATTATTGTTGTGTTAGCCAGTCAAAATATGAAAAAGAATACATAAAAACTCATTTTTAGCTCTGTTAGATAGTGAGAGGAAAAATAATCAATCACCAGACTGTGATCAGGGACACGGAAATCAACCCCTTGTGTCCTGGATTTGCTTTTGTCAACAACTCAGCAAGCCTCGTCGTGGTACAAGCAAATCCTGGACACTTGGGTAGGATTTCCTTGTCCCTGACTACATCTGGGGATAGATTCTATCTAATCTCAATTTTCCCCCTTGCAATCCCCTCTTCACACAGTATTGGTACATATATGTAGACTAAAGGGAGTTAGAGAGCATTACATTTACATGTGTGTATGGAAAATACTCAAATTGGAATACTAGTAGACCGTGCGTACCAAGTAAACACAAGTATTATAAAGCATATCTTTACTACAGTACATGAACAATATACCTTCATACATATGTAGGTAATCACAAATTACAAAGCTCGCCTCATGGCAGCATGTTAACATGGGAGCAAACTTCAATTATTAAACATTTTTTCCAAGGTAAATTCAGAAAGTTTGATCAGAGATACATCCAATATGCAAGTTTGATGCATGAAGCACTTATTGGCTTTCAAAAGCAAAACCACTCGCACTGAAAAAGTAGGTCAAGGTTGTTACATGACTTCAGACTCATTTGCAATTTTTTGTTTTTTTTTTTTTGCCTAAGGCTCATCCATGTAAAAGTGGGTTATTATCAATAAATGTAATAAAATCTGGTTACCTTGGTTAAAAGACATGGTACTTCTTTAAACTGCAGGTTCCAACTCCTGAAAAAAAGTAAAAGGATAAAATAAATCTAACTGAAGCATAACAGGCAAGGTACTGGTAAGGTCTTATCTTGGATAGAGTTTATTTAAAACTATTAATTAATTTGTATAATTAGAAAATGCCTATTACCTGGATAATTACCTTGTTTGGTGGTATTATCGAGGGATATAAAAGCTTGTTTTTACTTTGACATCAGTGGCGAAAGTTTGGCATTATAAAGGGGGTTTATATAGAAAGAATTCTGTTCCTAAAACCAGAAGTCTCTGATGAGACTGAAGCTCTACTGGCTTTTTTTTTTTGTTAAATTCACTTAAGTTACACCCACTTTAAAAGACCCTTTGGGTAAGGGGCTCACATAAAATATCAGGTGCACATCTACACCACAGACACATACAATGTAATAATGCAAAAAGATTAACTCTCTGTAAATTGTACTTTCTGATACCTGGTTTTCACAAGATAACAGACTTACATATGAGAAAATGACCACACCTATTTTCAAAGACCCTAGGGTCAAGGGCTCAAACAAAATCTCAAGGTATACAACTACACCACAGACTCATGGTATCAGGTAATGCAAAAAGAATTAACTCTCTATCAATTATACTTTCTGAGAAGTGTTGTTCACAAGATTACAAAGAGTTATATAAGAGAAAATGACCACACCCATTTCTATGACCCTGGGATAAAGAGGCTAAAAAAATATCAGGCGCACAAATAGACCAGAGACTGCATGATTATAATTCAAAAGGAATTAACTAATAACTCTCTATCAATAATATTTTCTGAAAATTGGGTGTTCACAAGCATGACAAGGTTACCGGTACATTGACTTATATAGCAGAAAATGACCACACCCATTTCTAAGACCCTGGGGGTCAGAGGCTAAAACAAAATACCAGGCACACAAATAGACTAGAGACTGATTATAAAGCAAAAAGAATTATCTCTCTATCAATTACTCAAACAAAATATCAGGCAAACAAATAGACCAGAGACTGCTTACAAAGAAAAAAGAATAATCTTTCTACAGGTATCAATTGTACTTTCTGGGATTGGTGTTCATAATATTACATAAAGCTATATTAGAGAAAATGTCCACACCCATTTTCGAAGACCTTGGGTGTCAGGGGTTCAAACAATATGTCAGGTCAACAATAAGACCAGACACTGGTTATAATGCAAAAAGAATTAACTCTCTGTCAGTTATACTGTCTGAGAACTGGTGTTCGCAAGATTACATAGAGTTATATAGGAGAAAATGACCACACCCATTTTTGTAGACCCTGAGGGTCAGAGGCTCAAACAAAATATCAGGTACACAACTACACCATAGACTGGTTACGGTATACATGTAATGCAAAAAGAATTAACTCTCTATCAATTATACTTTTTTAGAATTAGTGTTCACTAGATTACATAGTTATATAAGAGACTAGAAGTCTCGTCAGCTCTTCTGGTTGTTTCGTTAAATTCATCTAAGTGACACAACCATTTTCTAAGACCAAAGGGTCAGAGGCTCATAAAATACATCAGATTCACAAGCGTAACAAGATGCAAGTCTGAGTATAATGCAAAAAGCTCATTATAAATTACATGTATACTTTCTGATATTGGAAATGTCATTCGTGACATGTATTCAATATGTATTCGATTATTTGTTATTACAAGGACTTTTAAGAGCATCCAGGGCTGTCGCTGGGAATTTTGGGACAGGGGGAAATTGCTATATTTTTACCAAATTGGGACTTTTCTAGCTAATAGGAAATATTTCAAATCTTCAATGTTAACCTTGAAGCAGTTTTGAACATGTTGAATAAAAATCTTTTTAAGGCATATTCAGGGTCATTTGCAATATAATCTCTAATACATGGTCCTTTTATCACACTTTCTCTATCTCAATCTCTGTTATATGTTTGATTCAGGGCCGCAGTCTGTGAATTGGGAATTTTTATGAACCAAATTGGGGGAAAAATGTTATTTTGTATTGGGAATGGGGCCGAATATTGGCCTTAAATTAGGCCTAGTAACGCCCTGGCATCCTCAAAATTAGAAATTTAGATGTCTGACAGCTGGATTTATTTGAAAAAAAAATTATACTTGGTATAACTAACGACCTTTTAAATGTTAAGGGAGTGAAGCCTAAAGCCTTAGGTTTGGAGTAGACAATTATAACTCTAAAACATGTAGGCATGACAAGCTGTGGTCCCAACTAGCCACACTTGCCAGTGATGTACGTGGTATCCATAGACTTGAACGTGCAGCCCCCCCCCCCCCCCCCCCCCCCAAAAAAAATAAAACCAAAAAAAAACCTGGTAACATCATGGGATATATCATATATGAGAGGGATCCTGAAATTGAAAGGTATGTGTAATTTTTTCATCTTGATGACAATGTGGAAATTATACAGAGACATGCAGTACCTTGTACACATGATAAAATCTCGCACATTTTTATATGTTGATGCAATAAACGACAGTTTCGATCTCAGGACCCTCCCCCCTCAAAAAAAAAAAAAACCAGTCAAAACGGACTGTGGATTTCTTATTGCTTTGCAGGCGACCAGTAAAAGTTGCCAATTATTTTTTTTAATAAATTTATTTTACAATATGGCAGTAAGAGAGGTTAGGTGGAGTTCGGGGCACATGTTTTCAGGTAAATGTATCAAGGTGCAGCTTTTGCTTGAAAACACTCCATGATATCAGTGTGTGAGACTGATAATTGAAGTCTTATAGACATTCCGTCTATAGAGATTTTAGATCCTGTAGACCGAAGCAATTTATTGTAGACTAAAATAAAAATGACCCCCAAAAATCTAATCTTTTATGCATTTTATTGGATAAAACAATTTACTTTTTTCAAAAATAGACTCATAGACAATGATTCAAAATCCATAGAAATTCTTATCAATCTTATAAATTTTATGTGATTTTGATGCTGAAAATTCCTAAAGACAAGTTGGCCTACGACTTTTTCAATTGCTATAGACAGATCCAGTTTGCTGTAGAAATTGGCCATTGGGCCACCGTTAGTTTCGCACACTGTCTGATATTTACAGAATTTGGAAACATTTTTTACAATTTTTGTACTAGAGCTTTGACCATTATTTTCTTAATGCAAGTGGCACATACAGCCATGTGCATGTTTAAAATGAAAAGCCACGTATACTGACCAGTGCGCGAGCGGTACTGGATGTTTCAAGATTGACGTCGTTTATGTGTGCATAAGAATAACATTGTCTTGTTAACCTTAGTTACAACATGCTTTGACTTTCTTTCCCTTCAACATGTTCAAGGCAAAATATTGCCATACCAAGCTTTTTTCCTTATGCTGCATGCATGTAATTACAGGCAATAAATAAATAAAAACAAATATTCCAGCAGTTTGGGGTTCTCAATAAATTCTCAGCTACCTGTACCACTCTTAACCAGTCTAACTACCACCAAAAAGGTGTAAATAAGCTAAAACTCAGTGTAAATTAACTAAAAGTGCAGTGCTCGTAAAATCGTCGGTGCTCCTTCCAAGCCTCGTTCTCAGAATGAGCATTAACGGCAGCATAATAACACGGCCCGTTTCAGAATGCAAAAGGGCCAAGGGATTACAAGTATTGTTTCACCCCATGACAATGCCACACTGTGAATAAGAAAAGTTAAACAAATATCTGTCGAGTGGAAACTATAAGCAAAGTGAAAGTAAAGGAATACGTCATGATCTGACGAACACCCACTCTTTTGAATTTACTCTGACCAAGACAAAATATAACAAATTTGGCAATTTCTTCTGGCGAATCTTCGTGAAAGGATAAGCAAATCAATCAAAGTTATAAAGAAGAACTTCTTGCATAACAAAAAGTGTCAATTAACTAATAAATTTTACAAATCGTACCCGCAGCGCTGCTCTTCAAGTTTTCGACAATTTCCGTGAGCTTCCAAGCAATCGCACGTTCTCGGACCTTTCCGTCGCACGCTCGGAAATTGTTGGACAACTCGTGATCACAAAAGTTCAAATTCACCTGTTTCACCTGTCCTTGAGATCTTCTTGGTCCATCTTTATGGCTATAACTTTTATGTTTCGCTTCCGGGCCATAACAGTCAGGAGTTTTGCAAGTGACCACTGAATTTCTTTGGGAGAAACTGAATTTTCTTACATTAGTACGACAATAATTTTTTTTTGAATTTATATTTGTGCCCCCTAGTTCGGATCTGAGATATGGGGAATATATTCTCCTTATTGTTAATATTGTCTATGTCATGAATAATTCTGAAAGTTTCAACTATATGTGATGGGCTCTAAGACGTTGGTACAGGAGAGTTGGTACTCCTAACTGCTTTAACCTATCAGTGTAATTCAAGTGTGATAAAAAAAAAGAACTAATCCTTGTGGCCCTACATTGTACATTTTCTATAACCATGGCTTCATTTTTATACATGTATATGACTGACCACACATTGCTACCCGCATATTCGAGGTGGGAGCGAACTAAACTCTTATATACAGAGTCAGGGACTTTTTATACGTCCCTGACAGGGTTGAGAAAATATCATTTTTCTAAATATGTAAACTGAGTTCTTTTTATAAGGCCCAGTTTGGTGTTTGCTTTCTTTATTTGTGTATTGATGAGTAATTGAAATTTTAGCTTGTCATCTACTGTAATTCCTAGATCTTTCTCGCTATTGCATTTTGAAATATTTTCAACATTCATTGTGTAAGTTGTCTCATTTGGCTTGCCCAAGGACTTATAACCTGTTTTTAAGTCTTTAGCTTTCCTAGATGGAGATATTTACATTTTGACATACGTCAAGTTGGACTCCATTTATCTGACCATGATGTAAGACTATCAATATCTTCTTGTAATTAATCTCGTTGTTCTTAGTTATTGACCACTGAATAAAGTTTAGTGTTAGGCACTGATGCTGTGTATAACGTCAGGCAGATCATTTTTATATATATCAAGAACAATGTTGGACCTAAAACACTGCCTTGAGGTATACCAGTAATTACATTTGACCAGATTGACTAGGATCCGTTTAAAACTACTCTCTGTATTCTCTCTTTCAAAAAGCTGTCTCATGATCCAGGCTTGTAAATCCCCCTATACCACGCCCTTTGAGTTTTTCTAGTTATCTCTTGTGTGGGACTTTATCAAATGCCCTCTGGAAGTCTAAATAAGTGTAGTCTATGCTGTTCGGCTTATATATTTCAGGTGACCAGTCTTCTAAAACTTCTATATTAGCTGTGTTACGCAAGAGTGTTTCTTTCTAAATCCACGTTGATGTATTGTAAATAGTTTGTTTTTATCCATGTAACACTGGTTTAAAGCAGATACACGTACCATCGGGTACCTACATCCCGCCATGGCGACAGTTGATGCCGATTCGCATGTTTACATTATTCAATATCAATAATTTACACACTTTCAGGATATATTCTGATCTTTTTTGATTCAAAAATGTAAAACAATTCGTCAATTCATAAGTTTACGCAAAAGAATGAAAGAAAGAAAGAATGAAAAAAGATTTTTCTTCTTCATTTTCCTAAGTGTTTCCCACCGCTTGTTGGAGCACTCTCCTTTCTGTTCAAAGATAAAACAATACATGCAAACACGAGTCAAGATTTAATTCATTTGAAGCACTATAAAATCATGAGAGTGACTATTTACATTTGGGACTGCAAGTAATGTGTTTTATCGTTCCTACTCATGAGAGAAACTGGATTTCAAGAGCATGGGGTGGGAGCATGAGTTGGGAGCATGGGGTGGGGGGGGGGGGGGGTTATTAGTCCCCTACCGGCAACGCCGAAGGGGACTCTTAGTTTCCTCTCGGTCTGTCTGTCAGTCTGTCCGTCTGTCCGAATATCAGTTTTCCGGACTTTTTTCTGCAACGGATAGAGATATTGAAATGAAATTTGATACACAGCTTGGTCTTGGATAGTTACAGAGCAAGTTCGACTTTCGTCACGCTTGACCTATTTTTCGAGGAGTTATGCCCCTTGATGACTTTGAAAATTCTGTTTTGGTCAGTTTTCCGGAATTTTTTTCTGCAACGGATGGAGATATTCAGATGAAATTTGATACACAGCTTGGTCTTGGATAGTTACAGAGCAAGTTCGACTTTCGTCACGCTTGACCTATTTTCGAGGAGTTATGCCCCTTGATGAAATTCTGTTTTGGTCAGTTTTCCGGACTTTTTTCTGCAACGGATAGAGATATTCAGATGAAATTTGATACACAGCTTGGTCTTGGATAGTTACAGAGCAAGTTTGACTTTCGTCACGCTTGACCTATTTTTGGAGGAGTTATGCCCCTTGATGACTTGGAAAATTCAGTTTTTGTCAGTTTTCCGGACTTTTTTTCTGCAACAGATGGAGATGTTCAGATGAAATTTGATACACAGCTTGGTCTTGGATAGTTACAGAAAAAGTTTGACTTTTGTCACCCTTAACTTATTTTTCGAGGAGTAATGCCCCTTGAGGACTCGGAAAATTCAGTTTTTGTCAGTTTCCGGACTTTTGACTGCGACATATAGAGATATTCAGGTGAAAATTTGATACATAGCTTGGTCTTGGATAGTTACAGAGCAAGTTTAACTTTCGTCACCCTTCTATTTTTTGAGGAGATATGCCCCTTGATGACTTGGAAAATTCAATTTTTGTCAGTTTTCCGGACTTTTTCCTTCAACAAAGAGAGATATTCAGGTGAAATATGATACTCAGCTTAGTCTTGGATAGTTACAGGGCAAGTTCGACTTCTGTCACGCTTGACCTATTTTTCGAGGAGTTATGCCCCTTGATGACTTGCACAATTCAGTTTTTGTCAGTTTTCCAGACTTTCTTCTGCAACAAATAGTGATATTCAGGTAAAATTTGATACTCAGCTTAGTCTTGGATAGTTACAGAGCAAGTTCAACTTTCGTAACGCTTGACCTCTTTTTCGAATCGATAAAGTAGATAAAACCTCAGAAAGTTTAATTAAAACTCATGTTTAATTGAAGAGTAATTCATAGGCAGAGTTGCAGGACATAAATATATGCCGCCGGTAGGGGACTTATATCGCTCAGCGATCATAACATTTTTATTTTTGTCATAAATTAATTCAGTGTTGCCTAATTAAGTAGATATAATATTCATAAGGTAGTATGTAATATTATGCATAAAATGCAGTTATTTGATTTCGTTTCGGTTAAAGAAGAAAAAGGGATGGGATAGGGAGAGGCGCTTCCTATTTTGAAATGATTGCCTGACCTCGTGAGGTCAGGCACACCTAGATTTGAAATTCATGAAACAAAACAAGAAGTCAATGCGGTGTTTGCATGTAATAATGATGAAAGCGCCGTTTACAAACATTCACAAGATCAGACAAAAACAGCATTCTCTTTTAAAGAGTTATCGCTCCTTTAACATGTACGCTTATATGTGATGATAAGATCTAGGTGGCTGAGTGGTCAATGAGTTAATCTCTCACGCAGACGACCGGTGTTCGAGTCATTTGAGGGACGATCACTGGAAGAATTGATTTCGTTTACATTACACGCGGTCACTTGTTAATCTTAATTTTCAGCTTTTAAACATGGGAGTACATGTACAAAATCGTGGCACGTTGCAAACATGAGAAAGTATGTGTCTGATGGTAGATGTAGTACATATTGGACATTTTTCAAGTTAACGTACTTCGGACTTCGCACTCCGGACTTCGCACTTTAGGGCGCGATTATAGAAACGTTAAATCTGAACACACGTGGACGAAATGACAACGGAAAACTCCAATATGTATTTATACAAATGAAAACAAATTCTTCATGCAGAGTACTCTAAGTTCATTGGAATAGAATTTACATTTTGTGTTTGTGGCAAAGTCCCTTCGAAATGCGATGTCCGCGAACATGAAAAATGTCCATTTATTGCACACGATAGCGAACCACTTGACAAATCAGAAGCACTCATTTTGTTTACATGATACACGTGTTTTTTTATTGTTGGGGGGGGGGGGGACTTCTATACATTACTACGGAGTTATCAGAAATGTATACTATACCGAGTTATAGATTCATTTCAACGTGTTCCTGTTTGTTTTATTTTGCAAAGGGTCCATCAAGTCAAGACTACGGCGTGAGGAGGGTCGCTGCTATTTTGCTAAGGTCAGGCAAGCTTTTTTGAAAAGCTTATACTTGTATGAGTTTATGTATAGAGTTAGTACTATTGCAACAAAACATATATCGATATGACCAATAGAACCATTATACACATGGATTGGATATCAATAATATACTGTGATATCAGGACATCAATATTCGTATAAATAAATAAATAAATAAATAAATAAATAAATAAATAAATAAATAAATAAATAAATAAATAAATAAATAAACAAATAAATAGATAAAAAGTCTGTACACTCCATAGGGAAGGGTGAAAGTTAGGGGGAAGAAGGAGAGAGGAAGGGAGCGGGAGGGGGAGGTAAGGGTCGGGAGGGGGTGGAAATAGGGGTGGGGGAGAGGGGTACCCCCCTGTCGGTACATCAAAGAATGTGGGCATTCCGGGAATACCTGATTGCTGTAAGCGGGCATGTGAAAGCCATCGTAGGATAACATTTTAGACAGAAATCTATGTATTCATACTATACTAGTAGCTATACATATATGTACTATAGCTATATATATTTTAAAAGCATTTGCCTCGTAACATCCTCGTGGTAAAAGCTACCTGGAGAAGGGGTTATCTCAGAAATCTTCCGCTTTTTTACTCAAATTATCTCTTGAACAGGAAACAGCAAATGAGTAGCTGGTCGAATGAGTGCCTCAAGGTAGTGTGATTGGGCCTATTTCATTCAATCGTGCTTTTCTTAACGGCATTTTTTATTATGTTAAGGAAAAATTGAGAATTATGCAAATGAAAACACTGTATCCATTTTAATTTTTCATAAGATGCCTGTTGATCGGCCATACAAGGACAGTGCGAGGTGTAGATATTGATTCCTTTTTAAATTTCGGTGTTCGTAAATTGTAGTTGCAAACTAAAATTCATGTAGAAATTTTATAGCAGCTCAACAATCAATGTTATGAAAAAAGGAAACATTTTTAAACACAAACTGACCATACTCTCTTAGCTTTCATTTTTTTGTGTAGTCCAATTAAAATTTTTGTCCGTATTTTGTTTGCTCAGAAATAATGAAAGAGCATTGAGATTTATCCATGAAGATCAATGTTAGTTAGCTCACTTGACCATTAGAAAGAGCCAGTGATGCCCCGGGCATCATAAAAGGGATGTACAGCTGAACCAGCTTTAACCAAAATGTCGGACTGAAGTCGATGTTTCAAGGCCAAAAACTTACCTATTTTGAGAAAGGACATGTCACAAGAACGTACCGTCTTCGTAGACCATGATTTTCCCCTCCTTTTCACTTTTGGTATCGGACTCAGTAACGTGGCTCGCCTCGATGCAAGGAACACGTGTGTAAATATGATAGCCTCATCACTTACAAATCAAACATTACTCTCAGTGTGAAGCTAAAACAAACTCCAAGGTGAGTGTCACAAGGTCAGACTTTTGGTACCAACAGAAAGGTCTCGACACCAGGGTTACACATTTTTCTCACTTATGGCAAATTTCTTGCAGTGTGATTGACTACGGAGAACTAATTAATAGTCTAGGTGCCATTCATAAAACCCAAAAATTTGGTACCAAAAGAACGTCAATGTAATTGTCTTAAAGTCTCAAGTTCAAATTACCATTTTACTCGTCGTCAATAAAATGGGGGAAAACTATGGATTTTCGATGAAAAATCGTTGAAAATTGTGAAAATAAAGTATCTTTTTTCATACTGTAGCTAAAGAAACAATTTTGGTACCAAACGCACAATAAATTTATTGCCTTTCAATTTAAATAATACGGAAGTCAGATAAGCAATTTGCTGGTACGAAAAATTGGGAATAACAATTACTTTTTTTAATGAGAAAACGCTGAAAATTTGCAAAATGCGATGAACTTATGCAAACTGTAATTAGTACGAGGAACAACATTTATGGTACCAAAAGAAAATTTTTTTTCTATTGTCTTTTATTCTGAATTCGTGACGTTGTTCTAATCCCTACGTCAATGTTTGTCGAAAAGATAATGTTTTGCAACTTCGAAATATGTTCTTAAAATAAGCTCCAAGTTATTCAGTCGACAAGAATGCCTAGGTGCTGATGATTGATTGATGTATGCAGGACTCTGATATATCAATTGATTGTTTCTGGTCGTATATTTCTAAAAAAAAAAAACAAAACAAAACAAAACACCTCAGATGTATAATAATACGTAAGTGTTCCAACTTTTTCTGGCCGTATATTTCTATAAAAAAACGATAATACGTAAGTGTTCCAACTATTTACCTTTTTGAAGAAAGTTTTAAACCAATTTGGATGCACCAGACACGTGTTTCGGATAGAAAAACCCTCATCAGTGATGCTTCCAATCAAAGTGACTTCATGACACAGCCAAAATCCTCTCCAGCGGCGCCCCTGGCCATATTTTCTAAACTTAAAAAATTGCTTTCACTTTGCAGAGAGCAAATTCAGATGATATTTATTTGATCACTACTTACCATCACAATGGCATAAAAGATTCAGTGAGGAAGTTGCATCTCTGAAAATGAAGTGCAACTGCTTGATATTACATGTACTTGCAATGAGTTGACCAAGAATCCATCCGATTGATTAAGAACTAGTATTATACACATCATAGGTTCTCGTGAGGTTCCTGCTGAAATCACTAAATATGTAGGTATTATCATGATTACATTTTTGGTTAAGCCTCTAGGTAAATCAAAAATGTAGTCATGATAATATTAAGAGAGTAGATTTGATGATGAATATCATCAACATATGATGGTATTGGAGAGACAAAGATTGTTCTGTGGGAAGCCTTTGAAGTGGTATTCCGTGTCAAATTTCAGAGCAGGTAATTCAGATATTGAAAAGATGGCGACTGAGGCCTCCATATTCATAGATACTTACTTAGTTACTATGGTTTAGAGAATCTAGACAGTATATCTGATGTCAGGTCCAGTGTACGGTTGAATAAAATGGGCAATAAGAGTTCAAAACTCTTGGATGACCATTACCACCAACAGTTAATTGAGGTATTTCAACAACAAAAAAATGTTAAGAAAGCATATTTTTAGCCATGCTTAAGGTAACATTCTTAAGATGCAGTTCAATCAAACCTGGATCAGTTGAAAGAATTTATAAAAATATATTGAGACCTATTGTAACAAGTATTAGCTTTTACAAAAAGCTTGCCGGCAGTTAGCTTGTAAAATACTAGTAAGAAAAAATTGGAATAAACGGTTTATGTTCTTGTTGACCAATCGCACATTTCCGGGCTTTTCCGTTTTTATTTCCGATTCAAGCTACGGAAATTTCCGAAGATCTGTGATTGTTGTAGGACGTATCGGTACAAAGACTTTTCGATGCATCTTTCGGACGAAAATGCACTGATACGATATGACTTTCATTTGTCAAGTCATCTAGACTCTGAGCCGACCTGATGAAAGTATCTTATGCACAGTTTCTGAATAATATTGACGAATATTTGCATATTTTGTAATTGTCCACCAATCATATTGCCAAGAGTTATTTTATCCGTGCAAGTATGTCACGATTGACTACAGTATACCGGCAGTCATGACTGCCGGTAATAATATTTTGCCAATCGCGTCTGTACCTCTATCTTTTCTCCTGTTGATTTGTTTCAGATGCACATGAAATCTGAGTTGTGCAACCAACTAACCCATAGATGTGACAAATTCTGTGCTCACATTTAATGTTTTGGAGGGGACTTGTCAGAGTACAATGCAAAGGAGGCATTCATACAAGGATATTTTGATCAACCATGTAAGAGAGGTTCTTTGTAAGAAGTAGTTGCACACAAGTATTACAATTGCATGTTGATGAACCGACAAGGCAATAAGAAAGGAGATGATATCCAACAAAACTGGGTACTTACATACATAGCACCAACATAAACACACCAAAACACCTCAAGTAGAAACACAGAGAAGACAATGACATCGGCGTTCTTTTGATATCAATCGCGTTTTTCCAATTTTCAACGGTTTTTTTTTTTTTTTTTTTTTCGGAAAATCTCACTTTTACCCCAAAATTTCGAACTGCCCAAGGATGCCAGGGTGGCATCCGCCGGATGATCAAAGTAGAGGGTATTGAAATCACTTTCATGCAAAATCATTTTGTGCGTACCATTTTGTGGGTCCCCCCCCCCCCAAATTGCCATTTGGAAACTAGACTAGTATAAGTATTATGTCAGAGTGTCAGTACAGGAATTCTATTCCATTATTTTGCCTAAAAATGTTGGTCCTCGACAAAATAAAACAGTTAAAATTATTTTTTTTACGGAGATTAAATTTTGTCGGATTGCTGGTATTCGGAATTTCAGTCTTATAATTGGGGGGGGGGGGGGGGGAAGGGGGTACCTCTCTCCCCCCTCCCACCCCCTTACCTCCCCCTCCCGCCCCACCTCCCTCCCCCTCCTTTTCACCCTTTCCTTACTTCCCCCTCCCGCCCCCTTCCTCCCCCTCCCTCCCATTTTCCCCCTTCCCTCCCTCCTCCCTTTCACCCTGTCCACCCCCTCATAATTCTTGATAGTGAAACCATGATATATGAAATCCCTATATTGGTGGGATTACAAAATAGGCACAATATAGGATCGACCGGCTCCATTCTCCTTCTCCACCCTATTTTGTACACATACTGCACGTCAAGTCAGGTCACTATAATCTTTGTTCGTGGCTTTTTAAAATACCTTAAACTATTCTAAAATATAGGTACCACATGGAAGGGAGTAGTCATAGTTAGGTCATTAATATTTCGAAATATATATAGAGCATGACGAGATTCTGTATCGGCTTTAAAGATTTTGTTTTTCCCGATCAGCATGTTATTGTAAGTCCGTTACTGACAGCATATAGTACTCCAGGTAAGATCTCTACATCAGTAGCTTTATGTGAACTTAATTGATCCAATCATGTCAATCATAACGGAGTGATAATTGCTACCCTAGTTTTCTTAATTCATGGTAGGTGACTGTATTTGGCAGGCAGGTGAAGAGGAAAGATGATCCGGCTTCTGTGTCCGTATACCCATTATAACTTAAATATTCGGTATGTGTAATCAATGAAAACTTTCTACTTGTAGATAGAGGTCAAAAGGCTAATCAGTAAGATTCACCCGATACTAGAGTAATGGCGGATTTGTTGTATCTGTGGGACTATATACAACGGGACCTCATCCTAGCAGGGGACCAAAACTACACTGAAGAGCCTATAGAAATCACGTAAGTAACATGCATGCGACATGCATTGTTTTTGTGACACACGTTAAAATACTTCAATGCATTCATCAATATTATAATAATACAGTTCTTTAATATGTTATAAATGTTCAATGTTATATGTTTCAAAGTGTGACAGATAGACAGACGTACAGACGTGTCGGATGTTAACAATAATATCCATGTATGGGTTTAGATAATCAAGTTCGTCAAGGGATCTGACTTATGATTTTTGAAAAAAAAACCGCATGGTAACAATAATATCCATGTATGGGTATAGATAATTTTCCCTGGAGGGTCAAGTTCGTCAAGGGATCTGACCTATGATTAAAAAAAAAACCCGCAAAGACAGGTGAAATAAGCAATTTTCTGTAATACAGATTGATATATACAATTAATATACGGTATATTATATTTATACTAGTGGAAAGTTCAAGTACTCTCGTTTACATACATGTATAAAATGAAATGATTAACACTTTGAAGTCTTTATTTCCAAAACGTTTTCGACCCACGGGCTCTTCAGTGGAAATGTTATCATTTCATAAAATTTCCACTTAAGAGCCCGAGGGGCGAAAACGACTTAAAAGTGTTGATAATTTCTGATTTTTTTTTTCATAAATTTATACTATATATGTATTTAAAAACCAATATGTTTAGCATGTCGTGTCAGCCGATAGCTAGCTTATTATGGGATATTTCAAACAGGTTCCATATACTTGCATGATTAATAATAGCGTGAGTACTTTAAAATTGGTCTAAAACCTGGAGTTCATATTTGTGTCGTATAAATATTGCACGATGTTTGTTTTAGTGATGAGAGCACCTGACTAGTATAACGAAGAAAAAAAATGTAGAAAACTATGTGTTGTCGTCTGCTTGACAACAGAAGATTCGCCCGACGTCGTCTGTCGGCGACTGGAGCCTGGAATGTTGGCGCGTCGCTGGCCGTATTCCCGAAGCGCTCCGAATAAGTAAAGAGTAAAGGCGTAGAGGATAAGTCAGTGATATGAATCCGAGTTTCGATGATTTATTACACACTTCAACGATGGATATAGAAAAGTCCAAGATGCGATATTAAATAAACAATAACAAAATCCAACTTTATCAAAGACGAGACGGATGTTGTCAGTTCAACGTCTGACCTCCGAACTGAAGATTTCTATTCAAAAATCAAGTTATAAGATTAATTACATGAAATGGCATGTTGTGTCAATATAATTGAGAGTTAAGAAACAAGTAAATTAATTTAGTAACCAAAACAAACAAATCAGTTGGTAACGTAAGTGGACATGACACTCTGTCCCTTTTGATGTAAAGAATATATATACAAATTCTAAAGAAGGATTAATTACGTAATGTGAAGGTTTGAGCGATGGACGTTGATTTAACAGTTTTACAATTAAACGAAAATTGAATTAATCCCAAAGAATAAATGATCGTAAGAAATAAAGGTTAACAAGAAAGTTCTCTGTAAACAAACACATTAAAATCGAATGTCATAAATTTGCTAAAATGAATGTCTGAATATAAAGATGAATGTCCGAATATAGAAAAATACAAATTATGATAAAAGTCCAAAATTCCTCTGTGATAATATCCCCCTTCCGTCGGGAAAACTCGTCCCGAGTTTTAGAGAAAAGTTCCACGGCGTGATCGGCGACGTCCTCTTTTGGATTGAGCGTTTACGTAAGGCAACGGAACATGTTGTGACGGGGCGTTCGGCTGATGGAACGGAATTGTCCTCGGTTGCTGTACATGTTGCATCGGGTGATATGGCATATTACATTGCATTAGCTCATCTATTTCATTGTTAAGGTCACAAATAAGTTGTTGGTCCTTCTCATGTAACAGTTTGAACTTTTCTCTCAGTGCCATCTCCGTTGCAAGCATTTGCTTGAGTTCTTGATTCCTTTTCTCGAATTCGAGAAATTCCTTGTTTGAGTTTTTAATAAATGCCTCACAGCATTGTTTGTGCATGTCACATTCCTTTTCCAGTGCTTGAATTTTGTCCTTGAGAGCTGACACTGCATCCTTCTGGACACTGGACACATTCATCTTATTTTGTATGTCACGCACAGTTTCCTTTAATTTTGAATTTTCTGCAATTAATTCTGAATTTGTCGCTTTTAAATTCTCCACTTCCGTTATAAAATTATGTTCCTTCACTTTGTACGATTCTTCTTGGAGATGTAACTGATGCTGGAGATCGAGCACTTTTTGTTCCAAATGAGAATTCTTTGTATTTACATCTTTGACGCTTTCGGTTAGCGTTTGCTCTTCTCTGACGTATGATTCCTTGATTTTCTTTAATTTATATGTGACGGATTTGAGTTCTGTACGTAAGGTACTACGTAAATCCATGCACTGAGCAAGGGCAGCATTGCTGATATTGGCGAAAGGAAACTCCTTCCGCAAAAGTACATTTTGATAAAAAGTTTGAATTCTCTGTTTGTCCCGTTGAGTTTTCTTGAATGATTTAGCTTTTTGCGTACATTTCTTTGCAAAATGTCCAATTTTGTGACAAATGAAGCATACCTTATTGCTAGCTGGACAGACGTTGTTAAAATGTCCGTATCCGCATCTATTGCATGGACTTTGCACGTAGTATGAACGTAATCTGTTTCCATCCATCGTTGTAAGTCGTCATGGGGAATGGTATACTCGCTTGACGTTGAGGCACTAGGATCTGACTACTGCAAAATATATGCAGCAGCCCCGGGCACTGTACTACCCGGATTCTCCACCAATTATAACGAAGAAAAAATGTAGAAACGATGTGTTGTCGTCTGCTTGACAACAGAAAGTTCGCCCGACGTCGTCTGTCGGCGACAGGAGCCTGGAATGTTGGCGCGTCGCTGGCCGTATTCCCGAAGCGCTCCGAATAAGTAAAGAGTAAAGGCGTAGAGGATAAGTCAGTGATATGAATCCGAGTTTCGATGATTTATTACACACTTCAACGATGGATATAGAAAAGTCCAAGATGCGATAACAATTAATAAACAAAATAAAACTTGAATAAAGACGAGACGGATGTTGTCAGTTCAACGTCTGACCTCCGAACTCAAGATTTCTATTCAAAAAATCAAGTTATAAGATTAATTACATGAAATGGCATGTTGAGTCAATATAATTGAGTGTTAAGAAACAAGTAAATTAATTCGGTAACCAAAACAAACAAATCAGTTGGTAACGTAAGTGGACATGACACTCTGTCCCTTTTGATGTAAAGAATATATATACAAATTCTAAAGAAGGATTAATTACGTGTGGTATGGTATGGTTTTATTAGCAAACAGCCATTAAGACTCATAAGCATAAATACAGTTATACAATGAAATACAACATATTAGATACATTGTGAGTAGCCACCATATACATTCTTTAGATGAGGAATAATGATATACTAAGTATGTGATATATTCATATGAGAAAAGAAAGAAAACATTCGAAAATTTGAAAAAAGAAGGTTTTTTTATGAAATGTTAATGAAGACAGAAAAAGGAAAATGTTTCTTATAAAATGTTCTTGTGCAAGTGGTGGAGGAAGGATGACATTGGCCATATATGCTAACAATAAATAAACAATCATAAACACATTCATACTTTTTAACAAAAATCTTGATTTTTATATTAAACAGTCATGGAACTCGTTTCTTCTTATATAATATAATTAATGCATATATTGAAACTGAAGAAAATAGGTACATAGAATATTGTATGAACATGAGAAACGAAAATTAATCAAAACTATCTCTTAAAAAAGTTGCATTCTGTAAAAATCGACCTAGATTACAAAGTTGTTTTCTATTATGCTGGGAAAAAAGTTGAACCAATTTAAACATAGATGGTCGCCTCCAGTAATAATTCTTAATATATAATCTGCGAAAGTGAGAATACAGTGGACAAACTAAAACAAAATGGTACTCGTCTTCAATATCATTACATGAACAGAATTTACATATACGTCTACCTCTTTCAGTATTATTATAACGTCCTCGTTCTATAAATAATTTATGTGAAGACAATCTATATTTCGACAAAAGAGAAGTAAATTGAACAGGTATAGACTTTTTAAGGTAATACTGAAGTGAAAAAGTTTCAGGTAGATATTTGTAGAATAGACACTTGGTGGAGTTTTCAAAAGCTATATTTCTTTCTTGAATAAAGTTATCGAATACCCTTTGTTTGAACAATTGTAAGAAAGTTTTATCATCTGGAACATACTGAGAGGACCATACATCACTGAAACCAGACATGCGTAATGTGAAGGTTTGAGCGATGGACGTTGATTTAACAGTTTTACAATTAAACGAAAATTGAATTAATCCCAAAGAATAAATGATCGTAAGAAATAAAGGTTAACAAGAAAGTTCTCTGTAAACAAACACATTAAAATCGAATGTCATAAATTTGCTAAAATGAATGTCTGAATATAAAGATGAATGTCCGAATATAGAAAAATACAAATTATGATAAAAGTCCAAAATTCCTCTGTGATACTAGCAACATTGGAACTTCAGTTTTCAATCTGTTACGCACAACTTACGTATATTTGATAAAGCCCTTCGGTTAATTAAAAACCATTTTTATGAATCTTATTTTCATAAATACGACTAATATTCAATTCATTTTATTTTACTCGAAAATCATACATTTTTGGTTTGCACTCTTACGTTAAATTCATAATTTTGATTCCAAACTATTCTTGTTTTGATGTCGTAGTAAAAAAAACTTTACAGAAAATTTGTTTATGAATCTTGCCATGAGGTATATGTTACAGCGATAAAATTTCGTTTGATACAAGTCCTTACTAAATTAAACTCCGTTCTTATAAAATATTGCCTAATTTCGTGTAATTTATTAATGACCGTAAGCATTTACAATGTATATAAATCTGATTCATCTTTTCACGATAAGTCATCATGATTACAAAGGTGAATCAAAACGTAGATCGTATTCTTATTAATGTTCAGTTTGTCGGTAATCTCGTGGGAACCAATTACGCCCCAACCCGGACCAAATAACCTGTAGTATCATCAAGTAACCGGGAAGTGCGATCAATCCCTGTGCCCCTGGCTGAATTGTTTTCTTCTCACACAAAGCTGGATTTATTAAGTCTTTGAAAAAAATTATAAATGTCATTATTTAATAGCCCAATTAGAAATTACAACTGACACAGAGATTCACATTAATTATTTGCTATTAATCAATAATTCAGCACATATCTTAGTGAATTGGAGGTTGGGATCAGCTCTATCTCATGATTTTTTTTTCTGCTTCGGCGAAGGATATGCTACGCATGATAGTTTTGTAACTTGATGGGACTACTTTATTCTTTGTTCGTTTGATATTTCTGTTTCTTGATTGACATGGCGTCCTTTGTTCATTTGACAATCATGAACATGTAATGGAGATACATGGTACTTGTACCCGTTCTTGTAATATACTACGGAGATCCGTTGTCTTCCGATACATCAGTAAGATGAAGGGTGTTGTAGTTTCTTATCACCCGACACTGAGATTCGAACCCTCGACCTATCATGGGTACCGTGCTAACAACTAGAATTCTTCGTTCACCCGAGGGCCCGACCACCTGTCTTCGCTGAATGTCGGACGAACTCCTCGAATGATTGCATGCATGACTTTGCTTCGTCCGGCGGAGCACGGACTGTTTTTCGTATGCCTTGTGTTTTTGATATCCATTTTTTAAAGCTTTTTACTTTGGCCCATGTGATTTGCTGTCTTGTTTGTATGATCATCTTACATGGAGGAATCTTTTGTGCATATCAATTGTGCTTCGAGACCAGTTGGTAACCGGACAAGATGGAGGGTCGTGTGCACGCAATCCGGACGACAATAATAACCACACGATTTACCACCGGCAACATGGCAGATAGCCGTCCTAAGTCGGCCCCAATTGCCCATTTGTATCGTTTGTTTATGTGTAGTCTGCAGTGCTCCGGTGTCGTATTTGGTGTTCCATGTCCATTTTACGTCTCTTTTTGTGCTTGTCTGACCTGTACTTTCGCATGGGAGTGTTTCGATATTTTGCTGTGAGCATATATACTTCAACGAGTCTTGTTAGATATCCTTTGTTATCTATATAGATTTATTCAGATATGATATCCAATATGTATTCATAAAATCCGTTACTAAGGATGACGGGGATGACTTTCTGACTTTGTCAGTTTTCCATCAGATAATTCTTGTCAGTTTTGGTCTTTCCTTGGTGATTCTTTATTTTACTTTCCTGTTTCAGAGAGATATGCTATCCTCAGTTCCCAGAGGACCAGTTCAGGACGGTGGCTGTAGTCCCTGCGGTAAGGAACTATTAGATAATTTTCCTTATTTGTATCGACTAAAAGCGTTGCACTTGATACACTGTAATATTTGACACGCATATAACTATACATGGTTCGGCGGGGGTTATTCTTTCAATATGTCTAAATAGGCGAGTTTCGCGAAGCCTGTAGCAATCGCAGACATCACGTGATCCGATATGTGTGACAAGATGTATAAATTGAGTGAATTTCACCACCCAGGCATCTTAGTCTTAGCAATGTTAAACGTCTACAAATTCAATAACATCATGTAAGAACAGATAAATTAGCAGTATGGACCAGACATGCACGTTTCGGGAACTTAACCCTCGTCAGTGATCCTCAATCTAAACAATGTATTATGACCAAAGAGTATGAAAATTATGATGTCCAAAAATGTACCGAAAGATGTAGCAGGATTGGCGGGATATGATGCTACAGGACCCACGATTTAGAAATGTCAAGAAATTTGCTAACAGAAATTTGCGAATGTGTTGAAGAGACAGACGATCAACCGATGTTGATCGAACTTGGCTACATGTGCCCTCGGGGACTCTTGGTCCACCAGCAGTGACACTCACCAAGTAGTTCAAATGCTAAACGCCCACAAATTCAATAGCATAATTTCAGAACAGAAAGCTATTCCCGAGACCTTGGAACTTTTGTGCTATGTTTCTCAAAAATACTTACGAAAAATCTGTGGATTTTTCGTAACTTTTAATTTAATAGTTCACCTTATATTATGGATTTCTGAAACTTGCCAAGTTTCGTTTCTTGCATGTTAACATAAGTAAGTCGCATGTCGATATATTCTGAAGAAAAATATCTTGCATGTAGGAGGCAGAAGTATGCCATCATAGAAAGCATGAAACAATTTAATTATGAAAACTTTTGAACCGGTTATAGTTTAATGTCGAAAGTTTCGAAAATTCCTGAAATTTTTCGTAAGAGCTTTTGTGAAAGTGGGCTAGGTTGTTGATATTTTCTTTCCTATATTTAGTATTTACAAAGTTTTACTTATTCGTTTGTTCACCGATGTAGCAAAAGTCAAGGTTTAGATGTAAGCCAAGGTTTGGATGTAACTTGATTCAAAGTTTATAAGGTTTAGATGTGACTTGATTCAAGGTTTAGATGTAACTGGATTCACCTTCACGGTTTAGATGTAACTTGATTCAAGGTTTAGATGTAACTTGAGCCAAGGTTTAGATGTAACTTGATTCAAAGTTTATATGTATTTGGATTCAAGGTTTAGATGTATTTGGATTCAAGGTTTAGATTTGACTTGATTCAAGGTTTAGATGTAACTGGATTCACCTTCAAGGTTTAGATGTAAATTGATTCAAGGTTTAGATGTAACTGGATCCAAGGTTTAGATGTAACTGAATTATCAGGGATATAATATATGAAATTTCTTAATGGATTACAGAAGAGTTAAAGAAGATCCTGACGATAATCTCAACAGCACTCACAATAGAGCACACAATTAAGCATCGACGGACCCCTAGCAGGCTAGAGGTGGGACCAGGTGCCCGGGAGGAGTAAGCATCCCCTGTTGGCTAGCCGCACCCGCCGTCGATGTTTAAGCATGAAAATGAAAATATATAAAACTCATACACTGTCTGACGTTATGTCTATAAAGAAAGTGCTATGGCGACAATGTCAGGGAAATATATTCAAAACACTTACTGTCAAACCCCTCGCGGGGAACTTTTTTACGAGCTCCACACGGCAAAGGGCATAAGTGTGACACAAATGAGTTAAAGAAGATCCTGACGATAATCTCAACAGCACTCACAATAGAGCCCAAAGTTAAGCATCGACGGACCCCTAGCAAGCTAGAGGTGGGACCAGGTGCCCGGGAGGAGTAAGCATCCCCTGTTGGCTAGCCGCACCCGCCGTCGATGTTTAAGCATGGCAATGAAAATATATAAAACTCATGAGGGCATCATAATTATGATTATTTACATTTATTCACCTTGACAAAGATAAGGATGAAACGTAACTAGCCTTGAGTGCATTCAGAGCTATGAATTTAAATGTTATTTTAGAACTTTTTAATCATGACAGTTCATATGTGCCGTGATCCTAGCCTTCACACAGAAGAGGAGGTACCTGAAGCGGTCATTCCTAAGAGGGAGACCCGGTCTAGTGCAGTAAGTAAACAAATACTCTGTGAATGTTCAAACACATCCTCTTTGAATATTCCTTTTGCTAGCAAAAATGAATTATACTACAAATGGATTGATTAATACTGAATTGACATGTCTATTTGTTTTATGTTTCAGTCCTATGGACGTGTTGAGTCGCTCACACCGATTCTCTTACGCTGCAGCATTCGGAATCCTGAGTAACCTGTGTTTTAACGTTATTGTCAACCAGCAGTACGCTTTCGAATATGACGGACCAACGTACTTCAAAGGTGCGGTACTCTTGTATTATGCATCAAAACATCATAGCATGCATTATAAACATCCACTTTACACTATGAATAATATATACGGACATGGCCTGAACTCTTTTACCAGCATGAAACTGAACTTCGTACACATCGTACGAAACACAACGAAAAGACATGAATACTAGTATATAGATTTGTTCTCTATGTTTATGCAATATTACTACACTGTCCGCTTATTTTTAACCGGTATTATGTATACTATACTTAGTTTTACGTTTGAGCGAACTTCATCGCGGACTAACCGTACCATCTCCTATTGGTAAAGCTCTAAAATAAACAATCACTGTACAATAAGACGAACCAACATACCGTAATTGTCCAGTATCATTATACTATTATATACCCTTATACAAGATCAGGTAGAGTAAATAACAAACTTTAAGTAAAAGGTCAATTATCTTATCATGGGTGTTTGTAACTTTATAAATAAAATGATATGTGGATAATATTGACCTTCCAAAGGGTATCCGTTGTATTACAGTGCTTGTCTTTTCGATCATAACTTAATTTATTTCTAGTACGGATGTTAAACTTCTTCAAATTTAATAGCATCTTTTAAGCACAGATAAATTTGCAGCATGGACCAGACATGTATACTTAACTCTCGTCAGTGATCCTGAATCTAAATAATGTGATATGACAAAAAGGTGTGAAAATTATAATTTATGTCCCAAAAATGTACCGAAAGACGTAGCAGGATGGGTGGGATATGATGCTACATGACCCAAGTTTTAGAAATTTCAAGAAATTTTATAACAGGAGCTATTTCAAAGGAAAAGGCAAATGGTCATACAGTAAAATGTCAACCTAAAGACACATGTTTCCTTGTTAATAGACTATCGAATCCAGGTAATCTAAGCACCATCTACTTAATCTAATGGTAAAACATCGATGACAATATTTGGACACTATGATTCGAAGGGCATGAATGATCATGCGTTTATTATAATACTACTATCTATATAACAAACGTGACGATTTCAATTTCAAGATTTACGAATTGCATTATCACAGTATCACTGACTTAGTTTATTTATATATATCACAGCTATTATATATTACGATCATGCGAGGACATGTTACATTACAGTGAATTTACTCTGTATGCTAAGCAACTTGCAGCCGTACATCTCAGTCAGAAATAACAGAATATGACGTATCGTCATAATCTGGACTGGACCTATCTCGACAATTTGAAAGAAGATTTGACACTTAACGCGTGTTGTTGATCATTGGTAAGACTAATTGATGAGTGTTGTTTGTAAGCAGGAGATATTTACCCTCCCTCGGCAGGCAGCCTCTACCCCTACATATAGGAAATTATACTGTAAAATAACTTGTTTAAAATACATTTTTGCGAACCAACGTGTCTGTGTAGTAGAGTGACACTCTAACATGCTGAAAGAACTTCTGATGGCAATGAAAGATGGTCATTTTCAAAAGAGATAACTGATATTTCAAGGAAATATATTGTCTGTCTTTCAGTATTTGTGGTTCTCCTGACCATGTTGATCAATGGGGTAACATACTATCCACTGTTCGCGGCTTTAGCGGTACAGAACTCGCTCGGCTACTTTATTGGGACGCTGTTTGCCTGGGCGTACGCCGGTGTTTATATCTCCAACACCTTCATCTGTACTTACAATGCGGTAATGTTACCTTACACCACTGTGAATATTGTACTTGTTTTGAATAGAGATTGAATTTCGAAGAATTTATATTTTTCTATTTACAAATGATAAAAATTTGTAAAATTTCAATAACATTATTCATGAACTGTATAACGAGTTGTTTTATAAACAAATTTGTATATTTACAGATAAACTTCGTCACATTGTTCATAAATGAGGGCCCGATTATGCTGTGCCATTTGTACCTGATTTTCAGTCTACCTATTCGATTTGTTTGGTCATTCAAACGGAAAAGAAAACTGAAGTTTGCAGTGGATTTTGACAGCTCTGCTGATCTTTACGATTCAATAAGGAATTCCTACCAGGGAATTCATGTCAGGAAGCTGTATGCTAAACCTCCTCCCCCTCCAAGGTAGGTTGAATAAACCTCATCCCCTCCAAGGTAGGCTGAGTTAAACTCCTCTCCTTTAAGGTAGACTGGATAAACCTCCTCCCCCGAAGGTAGACTGAGTAAACCTCCTCCCTTCCAAGGTAGGCTGAGTAAAACCCCTCCCCTCCAAGTATGCTGGGTAAAACCCCTCCCCTCCAAGTATGCTGGGTAAACCTCCTCCCCTCCAAGGTAGACTGGATAAACCTCCTCCTCCGAAGGTAGACTGAGTAAACTTCCTCCCCTCCAAGGTAGGTTGATTAAACCTCATCCCTTCAAGGTAGGCTGAATAAACCTCCTCCCCTCCGATGAAGGCTGATTTAACCTCCTTCCCTCCTAGGTAGGCTGAGTAAGCCTCCTCCCCCTTGAGGGTAGGCTGAGAAAATGCTATTGATCCATTCATACAAATATGAGATCGGAGACACGATTAAAATTTATTTGGACCCTGGAAAATTCTATTCATTTACAAGAAAATGTAATTTCCACTCCATTCATTCATTTGATTTTTTCAATACTCTTCACGTTAACATTTAGAAAACAGATGCAAAATGTTCAATAAGCAATCATGTTGATAGAAAGAAATCACAACATTCTGTTCAATCATGTCATGACTTAAATTCTGGTTATACATGCAAATGAATTTCAACAAATCGTCGGCATTCCCATGGGTATCTACTTTACGCACTTCTTGCAGGGCGTTTTCTTTACTCCTCGAAATCGACCTAATTCCGTCTTTACTCTTTCAAGATTGTGGGAAATTATTCCTCCCTAATATTCCAAAGATGTCATGCAGTATAAGCTCTCAATATGAGTATTTCTTAGTTGTTGTTAATCCCCCTATTGGTACTTACGTATGATTGTTTGCAAGTACCCCAGGATATCTGATCTCTCTCTCTCTCTCTCTCTCTCTCTCTCTCTCTCTCTCTCTCTCTCTCTCTCTCTCTCTGGCAAATATCTTCACTCCTTTGATGGTTTTGTTTAGCATTGGGTTTTTTTATTTGCTTGATATTTTAAGTATTGTTTGTTTTTTTATGCGAATTTCGCGAAGCCTTTAGCAAACGTGTGGCATGTTTATGCCCTAAAATGTATATATAAATTGAGTCAAATCCATCACACACGTATCTTTGTCTTAAGCAAAGCAGTTCCAGAGACCTTGGAACTTTTGTGCTATTTCTTGAATTTGACTTTGGACAAGAGAATGTTTGTAACAAAAAGGACGACAGAAGGTCTCAGAATAATAATTATTTACATGTATTCCTTGGACAAAGATTAGTATGAAATGAAACTCGCCTTCGGTGCCTTCAGAACTTTGATTTTCTGATGGTTTCATAATGCTTGACCCACGAATTCCTTTTTATCCATTATTTTGCGGACCAAATGTCGAATGTCTTGATAATGTCGTTTTTCATTTCTTTGTTACAGTCCTCCGGTTGGTTTCTGTCAAAAGGTCACCCATCTCATCAAGACACTTTTTCAAAAAATCGTCTACAAACGAGAAAACAGTATGTATTGTATAAACTATGCACTTTTAATCGGTATTTTATCTTGGATTTTAAAATATAAAAATTTTACGTTCTGCGAATGATACGATTGAGCTCAGTCCTGAATATAAGCCACGTGATCTGCCTCTCCAGCAGGCTAGCTTTATCGGGATCTTCGTCCTATAATGCGCTTTTCCCCATACCCCTGGATCGAGCTTCAATTACAATTTGGTGGCAGCGTAGCTTTGCGGTGGTCCATGTTGTCAGGTTTCTGACAAATGAACCCGACAGTACTTCTTCAGTCAATACGGACAGGATGTTTGATTAGAGGAAACCACCAGCAGAAGTATCAACCGAAACATGCTGTGACAGAGGAAAGCGCGTAATACTTCAAAGCGATTTCGCTCAAGTGAAAAGACTCTGGTAAACTCCATGACTTTACCATGCGAAGGGGGGAGTGTAACGAATTATAAGTCTCTCTGGCAAGTCCATTAGCTTTGTCAGGAATGCGACCACAAGTGCTTGGCTCCAGATCCCTTCTTCCCCGTCGCTTCATGTTATACGAGGATAAATTTTTAAAAAGGGGAAATTTCAAAAGGAAATTTCACAGTAAATTTGTGAATAAGTACGCAATCCTATATATATAATTGTTTTACTCAAACTGAATGAATTTACAAAGCGCAATTTAAGGGCTTACCCTTATGTACGATGCTTATACATTTTAGCTAGACATCGGAAAGTGAAGTACTTTAAAAGATGAACTGTGGATGACCACCCGGAACACACTGACGGTTTTATTCTTCAAAATTAGAAACCGATGGTATGCGACGAAGTTCAGATCCTCGTATAAGGATGCTGGTCATTCGCGCCAGTGTTCGGAAACTTTGTGTTGAGTGTGTTAACAAAACGTGTTGTGGTTTCTCCCGATATTTCAAATTTACTCAAACACGTGATTGGAAATTATATTTATATTTGATATGACCGTGCAGTATTTATCCCAGGAAATTCATGTACTATGCTATCTCTTATTCTGAATACCTTCTACATCGATAGCTACTTTTAACTTTTCCATATCACTGGACTGAAAGACTAAGCCTCCTTTTCACTATCTATATCACACTGTCAAAGGGTTGTGATTAAATAACGTGTTGTTCTTCTATCACAACCCACTGACAACTAGTGTGAAGATACCTTTTTCACTAACTGAGGGATTCTTTTTATTACTATAGATTTTCGCTATTCAACTAGGATGGTGTCCGTCTTAACAGTTTCCTTCATTGTTATCTACAATGTGAGTAAAACAAACTCCATAACATATATATATATCATGATCTGAATTCTAGATTCTACGGTTACTTATCTTCTTCCTAATTATGAAGCCTGTAGTTCATGGAATTTTACCTTATCGAACATTCTTTTTAAATACCCCTTAGAAATATTGGAATATTTCACAAGCAGATTTGAATGATTCCGGCTTATATTGCTTATAATACTTGTTAGATCACCGTGGGTTCTATACGTTACGTAGTTTGGTTGACTGGAGAGATTATGAAGATGATTGACAAAGGAATAAATTATGTAGACTACTTGACAATCCTGAGAGGTTACGAACAAGAAGCAACTGAACTGCTCAATGCTGCCAAGTACTCAGTTTTCTGTGTCCGAGGTAAGAATAGGTGTCACTTGGTGATGTCATATATTTTGAAAAAAGTGTTCACAAAGAGTAAAGATTAAACCATACAACAGTTAAACCCAAAATAGAAATAAAATCATATATATAAAAAGGTATATAAAATCAGGCAAACGTTGAAAAATAGTGACAGAAAAAAAAAGAGTACAGTCTGAGAAGAAGAGAACTTTGAGTGTGACTATACCCAGGAGGAGTAGGCATGTACTGCTTACAGCAACTTGTCTGTTATTAATTTGATTGCGCCTTCCATATCGAAAAGTATTCACGTTTTGTCATAATCAGCCCCCCCCCCCCAAATAAACCCCAACTATTTTTCCATCAATTAAGACAGTCGGGTCCAATTTAAAATGTTACTAGAAGATTATCATAGTATGAGATTGAACGAATACGATGTATTGTTTAAGGGGGTCCCTACCTGGTCGTTAAAGGTTTTCATTTCCCAGTTGTTATTATGATTGAATTCAATTTTTTGTGTCGCCTGCGAAGCACAGCGACACTTAGGGATCACTTTGTCCGTTGTCCGTCTGTCCGTCCGTCCGTCTGTCTGTCTGTCTGTCCGTCTGTCTGTCACACTTGGGTGTCACACCCCATAACTTTTGATTGGTAAGTGATAGGGCTTTGATATTTCACATGTGTATTCCTTGTGACAAGGCCTTTCTACACATACCATAATTTTTGACCTCGTGACCTTGACCTAGATATTTGACCTACTTTTCAAAAAATCTAAGATTGGCTATATCTTTTGATTGGTAAGTGGTAGGGCTTTGATATTTCACATGTGTATTCCTTGTGACAAGACCTCTCTACACATACCATAATTTTTGACCTCGTGACCTTGACCTAGATATTTGACCTACTTTTCAAAAATTCTAAGATTGACTATATATTTTGATTGGTAACTGGTAGGGCTTTGATATTTCACGTGTGTATTCCTTGTGACAAGACCTTTCTACACATACCATAATTTTTGACCTCGTGACCTTGACCTAGATATTTGACCTACTTTTCAAAAAATCTAAAATTGGCTATATCTTTTGACTGGTAAGTGATAGGGCTTTGATATTTCCCATGTGTATTCCTTGTGACAAGACCTTTCTACACATACCATAATTTTTGACCTCGTGACCTTGACCTAGATATTTGACCTACTTTAAAAATAATCCCTTTTCTAAACATACCATAATTGCTGACCTCGTGACCTTTACCTAGATATTTGACCTACTTCTAAAAAAAATCTTAGATTGGCTATATCTATATTTTACATGTGTAATCCTTGTGACAAGACCTTTCTACACATACCGTTATCTTTGACCTCGTGACCTTGACCTAGATATTAGACCTACTTTTCACAAAATCTAAGATTGGCTCTATCTTCTGATTGGTAAGTGATAGGGCTTTGATATTTCACATTTGTATTCCTTTTGAAAAGACCTTTCTAAACATTCCATAATGTTGACCCAGTGACCTTGCCCTTGATATTTGACCTACTTTCAATGAAAAAAATCAGCTTCGCAGGCGACACAAGCATTCCTTGGATTGCTATTTTTTTAATAAACATTTACTACTCTTGGGGGTGCCCTTATCTTTGCTCTTAACAAAATCGTATTACTGTACGTGTGATTTCCCTTAATATCTGTGTACATTATTTTATTAAATGATTCAATATGAAGAAATTCTATTTGTAATTCTTTTGCATAACGTTGGCTATAGTCTATTTTAGTTGTCGAAAATGCAATGAAATCATAAGGGGTTACCTTAATGTTTGGCAATGTAGCATTCTTGTTTACAATTTGGAATATCAAAGTTATATTGTGATACATATATCATTTGTTCATGTGTTGATTGAAATTTTAAATAAAATTATTCTTTACACTTTTCATAAAGTGTGATGACAAACGCTTTAAGATTTCCATTGTATTTGTTCTCTTTGTAGATGGTATCCTTTATATTTTTTAATAGAGGACTTTGAACAATAATCATTCATATATTATAAAAAAATGGCAAAAATTACAATATCCAATGTTACATGTAATTTTATTGCTCTTGTATTTTTAGTGATTTTACTGATCACACTTCCCCTGACGTTTGTGATAGGTGTTGTGATGATTGTGCAATCATTAGCTAATTACAGGTGAGAAACAATTTTATTTGAGAATTGAAAAAAAACATATGCACACACTATCTAGTAGCAAATGATTTGTTCTCAAAAACTACATGTTATAGCAAGGTAAATAGATAATTGCATATCAGAAAGTACTAGATAATGAGATGTAAGAAATCACGATATAATTATTACATGTAAGAAACCATTAGACTGACATTATGTTACATGTAAGAAATCATGAGATAATTATTACAATTAAGAAACAATGAGACTGACATAATGTTATATGTAAGAAATCACGAAATAATTATGACATCATGTCACATGTAAGTAATCACGAGATAATTATAACATGTAAGAAACCAGTAGACTGACATTATGTTCCATGTAAGAAACCACGAGATAATTATTACATGTAAGAAACCAGTAGACTGACACTCTGTTACATAGAAGAAATCACGAAATAAATGTTACATGTTAAATGTTACATACCTTCTGCTATTTTCGTGGCAGATGGCCGTCCTAAGTCGGCACCGGTTGCCCATTGGTCTCGTTGGTTTATGTGTAGTCCATTGTGTTTGATGTTTCTGTGTTGTGCGTTGACGTTCCTTGTCCCTTATGCGTCTCTTTCTGTGCTAGCCTGCTTTGTGTTTTTGCATTGGGTGTTTTGGGGTTTTGCTGTGGGTGCTACAACCTGGTGTTGTTGGAGATCCCCTCCTTTATGTTAGAAACCATTAGATTGACATTATGTTACATGTAAGAAATCACGAGATAATTATTACGTGTAAGAAACCATTATATAAGTAAAAAGGAAAATGATTAATAAGAGTTATACTTTTTGCATGATTTTTATGGACAGATGTTTAGTCAAAACAGATACTTTGATATAAAATTCATCATTTGAACGGTGGTCGATATACATAAAGTGACTCTGAATGTTCAGGGTTTTCAAGAAAGAGTAAAATAAGTACGATTATATGACTTTCTTAAAAGGCCAAAATTTCAAATAGCTCTTTTGCAGGAAACTTACTTTACTGAAGATTTTATTTAAAAAGTAAATAAAGATTAGAATTGAAATATATAAATACATTAGGTAATGCCCTATAGAATACAAATTAACGGATGATGAAAGTTATTTATGTGAAGGGAAATTAATAGAAGACGAATTAATAACACAAAAAACATTTAAAGTCCTGGGAATGATGGTTTCAGTGATCACAGCGGGACACACTCGAATGAAAAGGCAATAATGACAAATATGGATAATGACCATATCCCTGTTTACAGCACAAAATCGATAATTCAGAAAATCAGAAACCGAAGGCATACAAAATCAGGATAAAACAGGAACCAAAGCAAACAAACAAAAACCTCCACCATATGAAAAGAAGCGAACTCCCGTTATGGGAGTGAGACCAAGTGCCCAGGAAGAGTAAGCATCTCCTTCTTGCATGCAACACCCGCCGCTTCAATTCGGTAGAACTGTCACATCCGGTTACTTCCATTTCGGAAGACATAGAGTACAATCTTTGGTTGGATGGTTCAAATGGTCTATGACAGAATATTGACAGCGCAAATTCAAATATCACACTGAAACATGAATGGCTTCACTATATATATGAGTATGAGAACCAAAATGTAACGCTTCTTGTTGTTAGGTGTCTACACTCGAATGTATTTGTTACAGCGCAAATTCAAAATGGTGAAAATATACAAACAAATCTTCTATCTGCTCGCGCAGCATAGTCATCAGATTCCCCTCCGCTTGAAACCTCTTATTCTTAGAAGAATATACTATCATGACCTGTATTTAAGAAGATGTCCTTGATATAGGTACCTCCTGAGGAAGCTGTATGCACGAAATTATTGCCACCTGACTCCTAAGGATGAGATAGGCAACTCCTCCGCCTTGGTAAGCATCTTTATTGTATGACTGGAAAATATGCCCATCGCTGATTGGCTGAAAACATGTCTGGAGCTTCTAAATATATCGCTATAACCACCTTCAGAGAGCTAAATGTAGAACAACTCTCATATTTTCTCCTGTATCTTTCTAAAATTAGCATTGTAGTTATGACGTTATAATAGTAGCGGCGTAAATAAATTCAAATTCAAATTCAAATTCATTTATTGCATTAACTCACTATAAAGTCATCATGCATATAAAAGAAACAACACATTCATATACCCATACTCACATCGTGATCTATATGTGCATTTGAACCTCCTGGGGAGCTTCTTGAATTTAATTTATTATGCGTATGCGTATATTTCGCGCCATCAAAGAATACCTTTTACATTACTAACAGCAATGGATGCTATCAAGCAGATCGTTGTATTTCATGATCATACAATAAAACAATTAATTACCTTGTGTTCAGTAGATATAGCAGTTTAGTGCATCGCATGATAAATCCTCGGAATTTCATTGGTTAAGCACGCGGGGACTATGAGAGAATAGTGCCCGGCACCCGGGCACTATTGCTTTTTGCTTAACAGAGTTACGTCCCATAGGAAGTATTATGACGTCATGAACAATGCATGAATGTAAATAGCAATAAGCGAAGTAGGGGGAAATAAAGAACGCTTTTCTTTGATATCTAGAGTAAATTGTAATTGATTAATTAATTAATTCATTCTACAGTCATGTGATGCACTAAACCCATTAATGCCCGTTTGTGTGGGTACTATTCTCTCATAGTGTTGCTTTTAGAAGGTAAATAGTGCCCTCGCTGACGCTCGGACACTATTCCTTCCAAAAGCAACACTATGAGAGAATAGTACCCACACAAACGGGCATTAATAGGTAATTAGCAACCCTCGGCATATGTTATTCACCTCGGCCTGCGGCCTCGGTGAATAACATATCCTTCGGGTTGCTATACTGCTATATCTACCTCACACAAGGTAATTAATTGTATAATATAAATAATTTTGTATCCTGACTTGGTGAACATATTTCGAACGCACGATAGTCTTGTATTTGATTCATTAGATTCATGTTAATGTTAACATTCTGACAACCACATTAATATTCAATAAGTTGTTTTTATGAAAATTAATAACACACACACACTCTGTTACTCAATTCAATTGCATTTAATACTTGGATTGCAATGATTTTTACTAAGCTCTCGAATATATCGTACTTGATAAAGAGTGTTTTTGTTATTTATTTGTATCATTCCTTCCCTCAGAAAAAAAAAATGATCCGCTGCTTTCATAAAGTTTTATATAAAACGGACTATATACTCTTTTACAATAAGAATGATTTTAACACCATGTTGACTTATGTAATATCTATAGGTTGGCAGCATGAGGTATGCTGGATATCAAGTGGGATACATTGTATGGGGTGAGTAGGATTGTGAATGACCAAATAGTCTATTTTAAGTCTACAAGCTGCATAAATATTCTACATTTACTTAAGAGAATAAATATAATGTCATTATCTTGAATTTGAAATGACATCGCTTTATTTATCGGGAATACGATTGTCAAATTATCAAAAGAAATCTTAAGTACTGGACCGATCATCTATAGTCTTGTATCAACATCTGATTAATATTTTCACCTTGACAAATAGTCTAAAACTGTTACAAGGAGTCTGTCTGACAAGTAATTACCAAATCTCAATAGAGGGACAAAGATCTTGTCTAAAAGTTTGTTTGATTATATTAACACAACAAAGCTGCGTCTGTTTAATTGAATATTGTTTCTCAATGTATCCAGATATGTATCCATTTATCTGATCAGATAACTATTGTCTTATATACAATCATGCTTTCCGTATTATTAATATACAGACTTGTTTCTTGTTGCAATGTGGAGCAGTTAAACTACTTGATATTTGTTAAGTGTATTAATTACTTCTTTCCAGCTCTGTCGCATGAAAGAAGCTTTGTTTTTGTCCTTTATCAATTTGACATCATACATAGTTTTTTGCTATTTCGGAAACTTTCCATTTCATCGAGCAATATCATCGAAATTAAAGGAGGCTAACATCTTAGCACCATCCCTCCAATGTTATTTTGAACATAGATTTTATTGGATATGCTACTGACTCGACCCTACAGGAAATTTGGAGCCGCACACTCTCTGTAAAGTAAATACAGAAATTTGTATTTCTAAAAGTAAAATCAGAGGGCGCTAGTGAAGAGAATTTGGGCGGCGTATGAAAAGCACTTTGACTGGAAGCATCACTGATGAGAATTTGATATTCGAAACACGTGTCTTATGCATGGGAATTGGTTTGAAATTTTCTTCAAGAAGTTGGAACACTTCCGTATTATTCTGATCCAGTATCTCTTGTTCACATAAGTGGTTACGATTTTAACATCCTTTATTTCAGCATTGTATACATTCATATTGTGTTATACAGAGATTCTGAACCAGTTTTTCAGTCCATATATTCATTGTTACGATTTTAACCAAATCAATGTTAACGTTAACGTGTGTATGTATATTTGTAGACAGGTTCTACTGTTGACCTTAGTGACTACGATTTGTCATTCATAATGTATATATATTGTATAAAGGATTTCTGATCCAGTCAAGTGACTACGATTTGTTATTTATATTGTGTATATAAGTGACGATTTGTTATTTATATTGTGTATATATAGTATACAGGAGTTCTGATCAAGTTTCTGCTGTTGACCTTAGTGACTACGATTTGTTATGCATATTGTGTATATATTGTATACAGGATTTCTGGTCCAGTTTCTGCTGTTGACTTAAGTGACTACAATTTGTTATTTATATTGTATGTATATTGTATGCAGGATTTCTGATCCAGTTTCTGCTGTTGACCTTAGTGGCTTCGATTCTAACTGCCGTCATACAGCTTTGGTCATTCCTGGACACCTGGATTATTGACAAAATACATGCCCTTTGGTACGTACTGAGTCTATTGACAATGACTATTCTAACTAGACAGTTCAGGAATAAGTATTTCGCCTGCTGCGTGTTTAACCTTTAGTAGGTCACTTTCACCCACTGTCATTCCGCTTCATGAAAATTGAGTAAAATATTTCAAAACGCGTTTGTACTACATGTACTATTTAAAATAGATTATTGTTCTGAATTTATACTAGTGTTTTGCAAAGGCCACAAAATTCATCTTTACATTCTTTAACGTTTAAAATTGCTCACGTGAAAAAAAAAATTGTTTCATTGACAACACGCTGCCGCAAGGTCAGCTTTGTAATCTGTGATTACCAATGTATATAAATTCTTGAATGTGTTGTAATACATGCTTTAAATTTTACAACAATCAGCTGAATTAATCATAATATTGATTTTCAAGGCCAGTACTTCTGACCAGTTTCGTTGTAAATATAATACAATTGCTCTTGGCAAAGTTCTTTTTCCTGCAAGAAAGAGGCGAACAACTGGCCATTGAGAACAGGTATGAACTTCTTATATTTATTTTGCTATAAACGAAATTGACAAGAAACCCACCAAAATTACGCACCGTTAGCTTTTCTGACACATTTTCTGTCAAAGTTGGAGTTATCTCTCTTTATATGCTATAATTGGAAATTTCTAAAGTAAGGAGGTAAGAAAATGTTATGACCTGTCAGTGCTCTTTAAATTCTACATATTATGTGGGTCTTTCTACAGGACTTTTCTCCTCTGTTTCAGGCGACTATTCTTCATCATGACGTACTTTATGTTCTTCTACAACATCTTCATTGGTTTGGTATCGTGTCTTTTGCGCATCCTTAAATCTATGATCCTCGGTTCATTGTTCATACCGCGGCTTGACCATAGTGTATTACCGAGGAAATTCCAGAGATTTGATCCTGGTAAGACAATGATAATTGATGAAAGCTTATTTGATTTCATGTACATGCAATTATTGAGAACCAAATGCAACTTTCCTTACCTTATTAATTGTCCGGTATATTGTCCGAAACTTTCAAAATAAACGAAAAGACGGTAACTGACATCTGGTTTTCATATAATTTTTTTAATTTATAAAAATACAGGCAAAATGCTATGCATGCAGCTCTTGTGTCTTGGCGTCTACGCTTCTTCTTTTTGTTTTTGTTTTGTTCACCTGAGCTTCCGCCGTCCTTCCTGAGTAAACTTTTTACATTTATGACATCTTCTCTTCATCACAGAATTTCACGAAATCTTACAGGAAACTAGTACTTAAGGTCCTCTACCAAGTTTATGTCTTTCGTGCTGATCGGTCAACACATATGGTCGTCGAGGGCTCTGATTGGCTGACGCATTTTTGACTTCTCCTCTTCAACCGCTGCACAAAATTTCAAGGAACCTTAAAGGAAACAAGTACTCGAGGTCCTCTAACAAGTTTGTGTTTTTCATGCCAATGTCAGCAAATATGGTCGCGAGGGCTCCGATTGGTTGACACATTTCGACTAGTACACTGCAGCCTGCAACCGCTTCACAGAATTTCTCAAAACGTTACAGGAAAAAAGTACTCAAGGGTCTCCACAAAATTGTCCACTATCATTTTTGTCTGCAACTCAGGTGAGCGATGTGGCCCCTTGTCTTCTTGTGTTAAATTCTGGGTCTTTCATTTGTTCTTTTGTACTTTTTCTTCATTCAAATTTACAAACGTGCAATTGTGTAAGTTGTTTTTGATTGTGTGCTTTTGATGCCATATTTAAAGAGTAGAAAAAAATCTTACCATTTGTCTCAATGCATCGTTTCATGAATGCATCGTATATACTAGTACATAATTGCCGTCTAATTTTGCAGGGTTCCATGCCTTCTGTGGGTTTATGCATGTTGAAAGCGCGCATACCCACTCGGTCATAATGGTGTTTATCAGTATTTTACAAGCAGAGTCCTTCAACACTCTCAAAGCTAACAGTGAAAAACCCTCACTCAAGTCTATGATGGGTGAGTTATGCTTGAATATATAAACTTAGTCCTATCCTTACTATCATGAACAAAATATAGATCGACTTTTACAACGTTAAAAGTTACAGTAAAACATATATTCAATTAAAAAAAAAACCCTTAAACTTACTTTCAGGACAAATTTTGCCTTGAAATCATTGCTACACTGCTGGTTGTTTTGTAGGTAAGGGCATTGCTACCGTGAATGGTACATATGATATGGTACAGAGTAAACGCAGCAGAAAGGCCCGATGGAAGTGGTTATTAGCATACACCTTGATCCAGAACCCCACCCTGTGTCTGGAGAGAAAGATAGCATTGGCTAAACAGAAAAATGAGTCTATTATAATGACAGTGTTACAGGATAATTACGAGGCGACTCCAGCGGAGGAAAAAATCGACATCCAAATCTGAAATACATATGACATTTTACCATTATTTCGGTTCACTAACCATCTTCAAAGGTGATTCTTTGACGTTGAACTTTATCAAAGCTTACGAAGAAATATTCAACTCTGAAGGTCTAATCGAAATATTATATCAAATATCTTCGTATTCGTCGCATACAAGACAATATTCGTTTCTCAACGTCCTCAATATTGGGATAGTACTGTGGTAGTAACTCAAGTTAGTGCTTTATATAGTGGTAGTTATTACAAAATGCAACGGTATTTTTCGATAAACACATGTTATTTTACACTTTATACATGACAATGGAACATAACTGTTACCTTATATCTCAGGAAAAGACTGTCGCATACATGTTAGTTAAACATCAAAGAAGAACTTATCAGTTATTCAGTCTCAAAGTCGAGAAGGCAAAGGAAAACTATTAGAATTGTAGAACAGTTGCGAACCACGTTCCGAAGTGAGACCAGGTGCCCTGGGAGAGTCAGCGTCTCCTGATTGCATGCAACACCAGTTATAATGTTACATTGGTAATTTTTGTTCGGATTGCGAAGCAAAATCAAGTCTTTGAAAAGGCCAAGTCTGTTTGTCGTAAGTTCGTTTGTCAGTGCGTCAAAGCTTTTGGATTCAAGCCTGTTGTGAAAAAAAAATGTTTCGAGCACCGAATTGGAACTTGAAATAGTGATAGGCCTTGGTGAGACTACTCAAATGCTGCAATAAACTTTGACCTAAACGTTAAAAGTCGGAAAATACAGAATTTGCATTTTATCCATTATGAAGAAAACTTCTGAGGAGTATTGCCAACTTACTTTAAATGACGATGGACCATGATCAAATGAACCCTGTGTGCTAGTTGTCTTTGCGTTGACCTTTGAATTAGTAACCTTGACCTTGAAGTTTGTACTGCTTTTTACAAACTTAACCGCAAGTAAATGTCTCGAACCGCAAGAGGTAGGGCTTTTATATTTCACCCGTGAATTCCTTGCGACTAATGACCTTTTGACCTTGACATTGAAGTGCGACCTACTTGTCATATCTATCGAATGGTAACGGGTACTACTTTAAAATTTCATATGTCTTATGGCAACTCAAGATCTTTCATTTGAAACCTAGTAGTCTTGGCCTTGACATTTGGCATATACTTTCAAACTTTTTAAATTTGAATGTTAATATATCCCTTAAACCGTAAACATTTTATTTATTTATTTTTGAGTCTTTGACCTTGACGTTACACTGACCAGTCTTAAGAGCAGAAGTTGAAGCCCCAAATTAGACAACCATTTCGCAAGATTCGCAATTGCTTTTCTTTTAAGGCAAATTGTTTTAAAGTACTTAAGAAATCGGATTTTGATTTAGATGGATAGGGGTTGAATTCTTAGCAGGAATAAAATGCAATATTTTTATATAAGCATATTTTTATTCATGCGTATGCAATCAGTTTCATATATCTACTTCATATGCTTATTCATATGGGCATTGTCCGCCAGTTTTATTACATGTTTATATTTTCATACACTTGTATATGCACCCATTTACAGTGCCAAATCAATCTTATTATTCTCAATCTTATTATCAATTTCTTGATATTCTAATGTATTTTGCATTATATCGATCTGTGAATACAGGGCGTGACCATTCACCTCATACACTTAAGGGTAAAATGCCTCGTTTGATATTAATTTATCCTTTGCTTTCCTGCTTGAAATAAGGTTTTATTTTGTATGCTATGTAGTGATATCTTTTATTAACAAAATATATGAAGTATAAGTTCTGATTTTTTTTATTGATTTATTCGTGATTCACACACAAACATATAATGTAATAAGTATGACATCTATTAACAAAGTATATGAAGTCCAAGTTTTGACTGTTTTTAATTTTTTGATTGATTTATTCGGTGAAACAATGTGGCACATATTTTGTGCGTGAAATCATGTAATATTTGTTTAGAGTCGTACAACTAAATGAACAACACTGACATTTTGCATGAAATCTTCATTCCATGGCCTGTCAGCTATTCAATAATGTTTTGTAGAGCTGTAAGACGGGCTTTCCCGATCTTATTTGCAAAATTACAGTTGAACAGAATCGACAGGTGGGTCCATACTTCATATCCAACTGCATATCAACTTCATATCGTCGATGACAGTTAACTTCATAAACTCGACGGTATATACATGTATAGTTAATTTCATCCTCAATAGTAGATCTATAAATGACCATGAAATGACAGATGAGTCAGTAGCTGATGTGAGTTCATCTTACGGCGTCAGATGAGTCCTGTGCCATTTGAGTCCATAAAAACGAACACTGTTGAGTCCATAGCCCGCATGTCAGGATTCCGTTTTTCCCGTGTTTCCGTTTTTTTTTTTCTTACATAATTTAAACGGAAATGATACGAGTTTTTCTTTTATAAGGAGAATATTATCTCCTCGAGACAAGTGTACGTAATACCTTTCTCCACGATGTCGGATGTTATTCACAAAACTGCGTCTCCGATGAGTTTTCGTTCGGAGATTTATCAGCCAAAAACTTCGAATAAATTACTAACAAAGGTGCTTTGTATTGTGTTTGAATGATTTTACTCTCACTGGAATGCTTGTATACGAAAAACAAGCGCGGATTTCCTTTTTGTCATAATATTTGAAAAATATATCATGAATTTGTATTAGAAATCTTTCATTTTGATAATATTTTGACGTCAGCATTTCAAAAATTTTCTCTGGCGAGCGTTCGCTCGCCAGAATTTATTACATACATGTACAATACTGCGCTTTCTTATCAACACATATACATTTTACATTACACCTGTAGGTCAATAAAAAGGGGCATTAAGAAAACGAAAAGAAACTGAAAAAGACACGAATAGTGAATTATATTCCAATGCTCGGAAAAAAATTCGCATCCCAATTTTTTTTTCATTTTTTGCATTTTGCACTTTTAAATCATCTGAATACAAAAAAAACCTTCTTTTTTCTTTTTCCATTTTCATTTTCTCCATTTTGCACACTCATTTATTGCATTTTACTTTTTTGGAATTTTTATGATATTTTTTTAAATTATTTATGGCATATGGACCAAAAAATACTGACTATGGCTCTGGCTCTAACATTATTCAATGTCAGTATGTTCAGAGTGTGCATGGATATCAGGTGAGCGTTGTGCCCCCCTGGGGCTCTTGTTTTTTTTTTTTTTTTGCTCTTCAAAAAATTCAGGCTTTATGACCCCCCTGAAAAAATTCCAGGATCCGCCCATGGAAAAAAGGGAGGGGGTCTCAAACCAGACCCGGTTGTAGTTCCACAAGAGCTTTACCAATAAAAAACAGTTAGTCCGCTACGAAGTTCGTTCATGTGAACCCCAAATAATTCGCTTATGCACGGGGCCGTTTACATCATGATGAAAAATAATAAGAAATTATATAAATTGATTATATTAATTGATTAAAAAAATATATTATTCATTTTTAATTTCAGTAAACATGAGATACACTATGTTATCGGCGACCACGACAGTCACGGCGGCGCAAAACGTAGACGCCGTAGGATTTTTGTCAGTTTTTATCTTGGTTTTCAAGTTCTGTTAGGTGCACGGTCTATCAAGGTATCCGTGACGAGTCGCGTCTCATGAATCTCGGACACCTGACGGCGCACTACGTTTCAACCTACGGCTTGTTACGGATGTTCTGATATGGTCTGTCACGCTTTGTTATGATCCAATAATTTTGGACACGTCTACCAAGTTCTGACAAATGAGTTAAAGAAGATCTTGACGGTAATCTCAGCAGCACTCACAATAGAGCACAAAATTGAGCATCGACGGACCCCTAGCAAGCTAGAGGTGGGACCAGGTGCCCGGTAGGAGTAAGCATCCCCTGTTGTCTAGCCGCACCGGCCGTTGACGTTTACGCACGAAAATGAAAACTATATAAAATGCATCCAAGTTCTACAACGATTAACCTTGACCGCCATGAAAAGGAGACACAAAAAATATTTGGCTTGTTGTACTTCTTGTGTGACCGCGCGTACCGTGCTAGACCGAAGTACAACTTGAAATACACCAAAACAAGCCGAGACGTATTGTGATTGAACGTAAAGAATCGGCTAATACACCTCTTAGCTCGCCGTGAGAAATCGTTGCATGCCTTGATAAAACGCGTATCTGCCCTTAAGCAGCCGCAGCTAAACGAGACATAAACGTGACATACCGTAACTCATATTCATTATGATCATAAGTTATATTTTTGCTTCCCGTTCCGCTACGGACAATATCCCAAGTTTTGTTACGGTCTTTAACGTTCTGCCGCGTTTCGTTGCGTTCGACCCGTTTTGATACGGTTTCTAAAGTAGGCCATCTGAACCGTGGACTTCCGTAACAAATGTTTTGACAGTTTAAACATTTGCCCCGTCAGCTTCGTTGTCTCACGCTCACCACGTTTCGTCCATGGAGGCTTGAAACACGGCCTCCGTTGCCACCGGAAACATAGTGTAAATGGGGGGTAAGCCTCTTAGATTTTACATTTTCAGCATGCTAAACAGAATATTACATAAATCTTGACAATTATTCACTTTGAATCGATCCATGAAGTTTTTTACTTTTTGATGAATTTCGTATGTACGAAGTACGTAAGGTGGCAACCGTTTTTTATTGGTAAAGCTAACAGCAAACCACCGAAACACCCGATGCGAAAATACAGAGAAGACGAGCACAAGACGAAAAGGAGACATTCTACATAGAAACATTAAACACAAAAGACTACACATAAACCATGAGCAACCGGGGCCGACGGCAATCTGCTTCTTAAGTAGCAGACGGTGTGGTTATCCGGATTGAGTGCGCACAACCCTCCCACTTTTCCGGTTACCAAAAGGTCTCGAAGAACACACAAATGTAGTAAAAAATACTTCCTCACTGTTAGATGACCACACAAACAGGACAGCAAAACGCAGAGGCCCAAGGAACACAGATGAAAATGTAAATGGATACAAAAAGAGGACATACATAAGACAATCCGTGCTTTGCTGGTTGTAGCGAGCTCATGCATGTTATCAACCGAGGAATCCGACTTACATTCAGAGACGACAAGTATTCGGGGCCCTGTCTTCTCTAAAGAGGTTTGCACAGAGCCCGTCATGAAGTCCCTCGTCACAGTCAGTCAGAGTGCAGGTCTTATGAATGCGCTAGTACAAGACTGCAGATTGGTCAAGAACCATGGCTAGTGTCCGTCTGGTGACATGAGGATCATAGCCATGGTATAAAAGGCGTTTGATGCTTCTGACGCAATTTCGATGGTTATGCTGTCTACTTTTGGTCCTTCTAATTTTGTTTATCATAGCACAATAAAGGCAGGTTGTGTAATACCCAAAGTAATGTACTCTGTTGCTTGTATAGATCCGAATTTTAAAAGAAGATGACTGTAATTTTTGTAAAATTTCCGGAAAGTCTTAACTAATTTATGAAAGCGGAAACCTTGACCGAAAAGTTTCTTCGTAATTCTACTGTGAAAATTCAAAATATTAGGATATGATCTAGCGTACCGGATGAGCTGTGATGTTGCAGGTATCACAGTACTAAAAGCCTTTTCCATTGAAGTCTATGGAGCACCCACCTCTGTTCAATTGCTTCCCACGTCTCTCACAACATTCACCCCGAAGTTTCACTATATACGTTTTGTACACAAAGGTTTGTGATACTTAAAAATGCTATCTCTAGAAAAAGTGACCACAGAGTCTAGAAAGATCTAGCCACTGGAAGATTTAGGTCCATTTTTTGCACTTAAATCTAAAATACGATTTTTGAATTCATGGGACCCCTTTTAGATCGACCTTTCATCCATAGTTACAGCTGATAATTCAACAAGTGACCTATGTTTCAATTTCTTATTGATTGACCTTTTATGTGATATGATTCAATTATTTAAATTCTTTATACTTATTTAGAATTTTATTTTTAAAGTCGGGAACAAGATTTCAATAGCGGCCATGTTTTGCCGTGTACCCGAAGGGGATTCCTCATTTAGTACTGTGATACCTTGAAGGACCTCCTTTTTTTACAATATTTTTTTCTTATATACTATAGACCTTAAACTTCATAAGATGATTTAGCAAAATTCAGAAATTGCTTTATAAAAGAAATTATGGCCATATATACACGTGTACCCCTTTCCATTTTCACAGAAAAGCGATGCATGATCATATTTTTCAGAGAAATACAAAATTTCTACAAATAAAAGATTGATATGTTTTGATGTATCATCACATAAATACACTATTTGTCTATCTAATGAACTTATTTCATTTTTAAAAATCTTTGCTGAAATTATGTAATATGCAATATTGCCCTTGGCGAAAAAATGTGTGAATTTTGGACTTTTTTTTTAATAAAAATTGAAACTTTAAGTACTTTGACTATTTCGTTTTTACAAAGTCTTCTTGTTTTCTTAAAGTCTATTATCTCCTCTATAAAGAATCGCCATCATGATGAGTGAATGAGATTTTAATCAGCCATGGTGAAAGAATTGGTCACACCGGTCATCAAAGCTTAGATCAGCTATTTATGACCCCCGTGCGATGTAGCGCTGTCTAACGGACATACCTCGTTATTCTAATGACTTCTTTTAATGAAAATACATACATAATGGTTCTTTCTTCATATTAACATGCAGATGATCTGCGTGAAGTGCAGGGATTATGACTTAAGGGTGCATTTTGTGATGGCGATATTTATTATTTCACAGAGAATCCATGTAGCTCCTCCCATTCAACTATAGTCTGCATTTGTCTATGGAGGACCAAACTGTTGCAGAGGAATTGGTCATATATATGATACAGGGAATAAGTGTAATCAGGGATTTCATGTAATTCCTGAAAGGTTCAGTGATTACGTGAAATCCCTGGTCATTTTAGTGATTACATGAAATCCCCAAAATTTTAGGGATTACATGTAATTCCTAAAATATTTTAGCATTTTTTAACTTATTTCCTGACGGCCAAAAATCATATAAAAATGATGAAATTGCGATATGATAGACATTTTACATGTCCATAAAATAAAATCCTATTACTGAAAGAGATAAAATGGTTACGTAAATAATCAAATATGCTTTTAAGGCTGATTATGTTAATTCAAAATTGATAGGAAAACGATATGTTAGAAAAACTCTTGAGCGGACAATTCGATTGCACAGATAGATTATGGCCCACTGATATGACTGTAATATACATGTACTAGGTAAAATTGTATGCATGGAATCTTGAATGGACTATGTAACTCAACACACCATTGTACCAAAGTGCCATGGTGATCGCTTCATCCCAAAATCTTTTCTTTGTATCTATTCTATTTCAATGAAACTTCTTGCAATCAAAATATCTTTGTATTTAGATGTACACAAAGGAAGGGGATATCCAATTTTTTTACCGGGAAATAGGAATAATTTACATAGATTTGCTTTATGGACCTTCATACCTAGTCTGGTCTCCTATGCCATTTTTAACATATATTTTATTTGGATATGCTACTGAATCGACCTTGCAGCAAATTTGGAGCCGCACACTCTCTGTAATGTAAATGTACAAATCTAAATTCAAAGCATTAAAGAGGGCGCTACTGAAATGAATTTTGGTGGCTCCGCTGGAAGCATCACCGAGGAGAATTTAATATTCGAAACACGTGGCTGGTGCAGGAAAATTTGGTTTGGAATTTTCTTCATGTAGGTATAGAGTTTGAACACTTCGTATTATTATGCATTGCTGTCGGAAAGGGACATCCGTTGCCTCGCCAAAAAAGTAATTTTGAATATATCTTAAACTTATTTAGACATCACATAATAAATAGTTGAAAATTAGACCATTTTCATCATTTTTTTTTTTTTTTTTTTTTGGCCCATTAGCAAGATTGAAACTTTTGATATATGTTTTAGAGAACTTTGACCATCAATTTTGTTCGATAAACTATTTTTCATTGCGCTCATGGGTTTGTTTTATGTCTATTTTATCATAGATAATGATAAACATGATAAGTGAACTTCAAATTTGGGGAATGTTTTGATAAAAAAATACCTATTCTAGTTTGAATATTTTCACTTATTTGGCATAACTAGTTCTTCGCATTTGACAGAGAGGATATTCAGCATCAACTGAGCCAAAAATAATAGATTTTAAAACTGAAAATAAGGAGAAATTAAGGTTAGGAAATAAGTGTAAAAATGCATGAAAAATTCAGGAATTACATGAAATACATGAAATACCTGACCAATTTCAGGGATTACATGTAATAACTAATCGAAACAGGGATTACACGAAATCCCTAAATTTCAGGAATTACATGAAATCCCTGATTACACTTATTCCCTGTAACATATACACAGTTTTATGACAATTTATTAATTTTGGTTATTATCCTAGACGTAGCGCATATATTCTTTATGAAAATTGACCAATGGTTGATGCTAAAAATAGAGAGGACAGGTAAAACTCGGTATACAAACCGTAAACTACTGGTGAGCTAAAAAAAAATTTTTTTTTTCTTTTTAATATTTTAGAAAGACCATTTCTATGTATCATGAAAAGATGCATTTATTCCTTGCAGGAGAAAAGATTTTTTCTCTCAAAAAAGGCACCTCTTTGAATTTCATATTGAAATATTCATTATTTCTACAGGTACCCGTAGCCGCTGTTTCCCGCACTCAACATCCGTTTTGAATTTATGTTATATATGTCCCAATGATATAGATTAATATTTAGCATTATGAGCTATGAAATCCCTCTGTAACATTTTCAAGTAGAATCCTTGCAGGTATCACAGTACTAAAAGCCTTTTCCATTGAAGTCTATGGAGCACCCACCTCTGTTCAATTGCTTCCCACATCTCTCACAACATTCACCCCGAAGTTTCACTATATACGTTTTGTACACAAAGGTTTGTGATACTTAAAAATGCTATCTCTAGAAAAAGTGACCACAGAGTCTAGAAAGATCTGGCCACTTGAAGATTTAGGTCCATTTTTTGCACTTAAATCTAAAATACGATTTTTGAATTCATGGGACCCCTTTAAGATCGACCTTTCATCCATAGTTACAGCTGATAATTCAACAAGTGACCCATGTTTCAATTTCTTATTGATTGACCTTTTATGTGATATGATTCAATTATTTAAATTCTTTATACTTATTTAGAATTTTATTTTTTTAAGTCGGGAACAAAATTTCAAAAGCGGTCATGTTTTGCCGTGTACCCGAAGGAGATTCCCCATTTAGTACTGTGATACCTGTATGGCGGTAGTCTTGAAACATCACCGTCAAGCCAGGGGAAATTTACTTTGTTGAATCCAAAATCATACACTTGTATGAATCTTTCCGTTTACAATGTGGATATTTAGGTCCAAAAACGGTGTTTCTGTGTTTATAAAGTTTGACTTGTTAAGTGTTAATTCTTGTGAATAAATTTCTTTCTTATATAAATTCAAAAGCAGGATTGTCAATAGTCAGAATATTATCCAGATACCTAGAAGTATTATTGAAACATTTCAAATCATCAAATTTTCTTTGCTTTTGGAGATATTTAATGAATTCTTTTTCATATCTGTATAAAAATAGATTTGCAACAATAGGCGCACAGTTTAATTAGTACCCATGGGAATTTGTACAGCTTCTATGGATCCTCAACAACTCTAACATAAATGTTGTCCAGATGAATGACAGGGCATTACAATAATGTCGAAGAGTTCCAACTCTATACCATCTTGAAGAAAATTCCAAACCAATTTCCATGCACCAGATACGTGTTTCGAATATTAAATTCTCATCAGTGATGCTTCTAGAGGAGCCAACAAAAATCATTTCAGTAGCGCCCTCTTTAATTTTTTTGAATTTAGATTTGTACATTTACACTACAGTTAGTGCGCGGCCCCAAATTGCCTGTAGGGTCGATTCAGTAGCATATCCAAATAAAATCTATGTTCAAAATAGCATTGGAGGGATGGTGCTAACTCCTTTAATTTCGATATTTATTGGTGAAATGGCTAGTAAATGTCACCACATGTCCATGATTTGTATGATTTGCTAGAAAAGTCACCACATGTCCATGATTTGTAGTCTGTAGTGGAAAAGAAACTTTTTGTTTCAGATGAACAAATGTACGTTTTCTGCTCTCGATCGAAACACAATATAATGAGTCTAAATAATCGATCATTAATTTTGTAATAAGGAAGTGCGGTTTACATATTGGATAAGTCGTATGAAAAACTCGTATTTGCTTGGAAATATCTAGGTTTCATTTTGTCAAAAACATCCCCCGAATTCTTAATAGACCAAAAGAAATTTACATCGTTCCTGTTTAGAACAGTTTCACAATATCTAGTCACGTGTTCTTTAGCCTAAATGTTGTCGTCAGAATTCTAGACAAAATTGTGGCGGAGCAGTTGCTAGAATAAGCAATAAAATTGAAATAACGAAAGTATAACAAAATATAGACTCTGAATTTGTCGTGTATAACATCGCCACTGAGGAAGTTCTACGGTCGATATGGGAAACTCGTCATACACTATGATGTCCCACTCTCCAGAATGGTGGATGATATTCTGTCATAGACCATTTGAACCATCCAACCAAAGATTGTACTCTATGTCTTCCAAAATGGAAGTAACCGGATGTGACAGTTCTACCTAATTGAAGCGGTTGGTGTTGCATGCAAGCAGGAGATGCTTACTCTTCCTGGGCACCTGGTCTCACTCCGATATCGGGAGTTCGCTTCTTTTTATGTGGTGGAGGTTCCTATTTTATCCTGATTTTGTAAGCCTTCGGTTTCTGATTTTCTGTATTATCGATTTTGTGCTGTATACAGGGATATGGTCATTATCCATATTTGTCATACTCTCCGAGCGAAACTCACATGCAGTTTTGTTTATGACATCCGACAAGGGGGAGTAAGGTATTGCGAACACTTTTCTCGAGAAGATGTGAGAATGCATGTACATGAGTTAAAGAAGATCCTGACGATAATCTCAACAGCACTCACAATAGAGCAACAAATTGAGCATCGACGGACCCCCAGCAAGCCAGAGGTGGGATCAGGTGCCCGGGAGGAGTAAGCATCCCCTGTTGGCTAGGCGCACCCGCCGTCGATGTTCATGCACGAAAATGAAAATATATAAAATGCATTCGCTGTCTGAGGTCACATCTATATAGAAAGCGCCATGGCGACAATGTCAGGGAAAAATATTCAAAACACTTACTGTCAAACCCCTCGCGGGGAACTTTTTTACGAGCTCCACACGGCAAAGGGCATAAGTGTGACACAAATGAGTTAAAGAAGATCCTGACGATAATCTCAACAGCACTCACAATAGAGCAACAAATTGAGCATCGACCGACCCCCAGCAAGCCAGAGGTGGGATCAGGTGCCCGGGAGGAGTAAGCATCCCCTGTTGGCTAGCCGCACCCGCCGTCGATGTTCATGCACGAAAATGAAAATATATAAAATGTATTACGATAGCCAATTAGGGCCACTGATTTTTAAATTGTCTTGGATTTTCAACTTACTATCTTGAAAATTCAACTTGCTATCTTGAATTTTCAAGATGTTTTACTTGAAAGTCTGTCCTATCTGAAAGTTGGTCATACTTTTCGGGTGATTGATCTTGAGCTCGCTTCAGCCAGAATGCGGTGCACAGAGGTAAACGGGATTGTTTTAATGGTTGCTCTATATATTATTATCTATTTTCATATGTATGCATTTCATTTTCTCTGTTTTTTCCCCTGAAAATAAGCATTACTCATAGATTAAATATGTTTCCGAGATATATATATTTCTTTTTTCTTTTGATAATTTCAGTATCTACACGAATCCCTTGACCTACGGCATGTTTCATTCCGTAAATGTCGAAAGAAATCTGATGTTATCAGATAATTATGACCATGATTACTTCGATCTTATTTGAGTGTGATAAGTGTTAATAGAGTACATTTAGCTTTATCAGATACCTTTGAGAAGAAGTTCATCTAGAAGAAAAAAGGTTTTGTAGAAAGGGGTTAGGAGGTCCGGCTCGGCAATCTGGACGATTACTTTTTATTGAAAAAAAATCAGGAAAATTAAAAAAAAAAGCTGTACGAATTTCAAAAGGAGACGTCCAGGATTGGGTTCGGTTCTAAACAACTCGACTACAACTTTACCCGCGCATTGGACAGTCCATCATATTTTTCTTTTTTTTTTTTCTTTTCTTAATTTTCCTTCTTATAGATTTCTTTCAAAATTTTACTTTTTGTTCTATTGCTTCCCGTGTTTAATCGGAATATCAACTGAGTCAAATGCACGAATTACGTCTAAATTCTATAATAATGATAACTGTTATTTATTCAAATTAACTTTACAATTTCGCGTAAGCATGTTGATTATTAATTTGCCGACAAGACATACAACGCTATGCTTAACCTCGACGTAACGTATCGCGACGTAAAAAAGAAGGGGTAGGGGTAATCCAAATGGCGCTAACTGGGTAAAAATCGGTTCGATTTCCCTGTAATTTGCACAGATTTAAGATAGGTAATAAATCTCTTTGCCATTAGTTTTTTTTTATCTAAATTAAATGATACGTTATTTCATGAGCTATGTAAATGTGACAATTTTCGGATCTTCAGTCAGGTATATGTTTATCCTTATTTCTATAAAAATCTAAAATAAGTATGGTGATATTAAAACATCAAAATTTTGCTGAAAGAGAATGATGCAGGTATTATCTTTAAAATGCAAAGCTGATAATTGATAAATTTGCATGCTCATGGAATATCTGAGAATAAATTTCGTGACAAAGTCACCATTTTTGCATTGAAAGGGGGACAAAATTTGGAGATTTTGAATTGCGACCCACTCAAAACGATTGGTTCGATTTCTTTCAAACTTTAGAAAATTGAATGAAGGGGTATGGTGAGACTACCACCTTAAGTTGAAAATTCAAGAAATGTATCTTGAAAATTCAAGATCGTATCTTGAAAATTCAAAATAGTATCTTGAAAATTCAAGATAGTATCTTGAAAATTCAAAATATTATCTTGAAAATTCAAAACATTACCTTGAAAATTCAAGATAATTGAAAATTAAAGATATTAAGTTGAATTTTCAAGATAATTAGTTGAAAATTAAAAAAAAGCGTCTTGAAAATTCATGATATATGTAGTTAGTTAGAAATTCAAAATAATAAGTTAAAAATTCAAGATAATACGTTAAAGATTCAAGAATGTCTCTCCAAAATTCAAAATGTAAGTTGAATTTTCAAGATAGTATCTTGAAAGTTAGTAATGTTAAACGTCTTCAAATTCATTAACATCATTCTAGAGCAGATAGATTTACAGCATTGCCCCAGGTACTTAACCCTCGTCAATGATCCTCAATCTAAATTCAAAAATTCAAAAAGTTATCTTGAAAATTCAAGAACTTTCGTTAAAAATTCAAGATAATAATGACTGATATGGATAATGACCATATCCTTGTATACAGCACAAAATCGATATTTCAGAAAATCAGAAACCAAAAACATACAAAATCAGGATAAAACAGGAACCAAAGCAAACAAACAAAACCTCCACCATATGAAAAGAAGCGAACTCCCGATATGGGAGTTAGACTAGGTGCCAAGGAAAAGTAAACATCTCCTGCTTGCATGCAACACGGTTCGGTAGAACTGTCACATCCGATTACTTCCATTTCCGAAGACATAGACTACAGTCTTTGGTTGAATGGTTCAAATGGTCTATGACAGAATATCATCCACCATTCTGGAGAGTGGGACATCATAATGTTTGACGAGTTCCCCATATCGACCGTAGAACTTTCGATGTTAGTCGGTCACAAACATATCCCTGACTGAGAAGCTTATTTGAAAGACTCTTAGCTCTAAGAACAAAATCCGTATATTTGGTGCTTGCTCTGGCATAGCGTATCAATTGAGATATGAACACGCCATAGGCAGACGATGAAGGGATGTTGCTACTCAGAAAAGGAAAGTTTGTAATGCTTAAATTGAAGTCGTCACGTTTGTCATAGAGTGAGGTGTTCATGTGACCATCAGTGTCGTGGGACAACGTTACGTCCAAATAGGATGCTGAATTATCTGTCTCTGTAGTTGAAAATTCAAGACAGTATCTCGAGAATTCAATATAGTGAGTTGAATTTTCAATATAATAAGTTGAAAATTCAAGATAAATAAATAATCAGCGGCCCTAATTGGCTTCTGTAATGTATTGTGACGATTTTTGGCAGTCAAAAATGCTAAAGTTTGGTCAATTTGTAATAAATTTAGATTATATTAGTTTTATATGATACTAATCTATTGCTGTACAGTGTCAAGAGAATTTTGGGGGATTAAGAGATGAAGTACTTAGATAAGTGTTAGGCATGGCAGTCAAGCCCACAGCTCTATTTGGACAAGGTATATTTTAGTAAAAGTGGACACATTTATCAGGTAAATCGGACAAGAGGGTAATGACGAGTTGCAGGTCGCTCTCTGTTTGGTAATTCCGGGGCGGATTTTCAGGAATTGGGAAATTATTGACAAGCGAATACGGGGATATCTTTCGAATCAAGGCGTGATCATTGGATTCAGGGGTGTAGCTTCTTCCAAATTTAGGGCCACTATACTCAGGGGGATCACGTCAAATTTCTGCACTCTAACTTTTAGACGGATCTTTTTAGCTTACTCTTTTGTGTATATTTCTCTCGGACTCGTAGTTATTTTTCTTAGTTGATTTGATACTATGTCAATTTGAAACAAGCTAGTACCTAGTTGCGACTGGAGAATATTACGGACCAGTTATATTGAAATACTAGAAATCAAAATCGTGTAAATATTTCTTGGAAGTTTTTCTGTGTTTGACGGTAGTGTCAAAATGGAACTTTGTCCCCTCCTTTCTTTTGTATCATTATTTGTTTTCACATATTTGTTTGGATTTTATGTCTTTTTGGAATCTTAAAACAAAAACTTTGTCGTTGAGTTTATCTCTTGGGTTCGCACTTCTGGCAAAATTGTTTTTAAAAATGGATATACATGCTAGATTGTTTTGCGAGGAATTGTTAAAAAATGGAGACATGATGCCATCAATGATCAATTTAGAGGTATTGATTTGGATTTAGATTTTGGAGAATTGTTCAATGATATATCTTGTAGTTCAGGAAGGGAGTCGTTGTCGCATTCCTGGAGATTGTGATTTGCAGAAGTAACGTGTGATTCGTTGTCGAGGAGATTACGGGGTTGGAGGATATGAAGTTTCGGGGAATACTTCAATTTTTCCGTACAGGAGCATCACAGTCCGTTTTTCCCACGTCAGCGGTATAGATTGGAAGTCCAAGAAGAAATTGGATTCTGACGGATGTGCAGAGACTGGATGAAGCAATGGGAGGCTTTCCATGCACCTTCTAGGCACCGACACATTGACTGGGCCACTGCAGGATATTTCAAAATAGGAACGATGTCGGTTTACGATTCTCGTAACTCAAAATGACGATGGGGAGAATTTTTAAGTGTTAGTTTCGTTGCTTTGGAGTTTATTTGGAGACATCCGCTTAATTTGAAGATACCTCTAAATCTGAATTTGGAAAATTATGTTATTGCCAGTGTTTTCAGCGAAATATTGAAGTTTCGATTTTACTCTTTTTTTTTCTTTGGATGTATGATTTTGTGTTTTGAATGGATTTAGTCACTTTTAGGTCAAGGATTCCGCTTTCATAAATTAGTTCAGACTTTCTGGAAAATTTTCCAAAAATGCAGCCAGCTTCTTCTAAAATTCGGATCTATACAAGCAACAGAGTATATTACTTTAGGTATTATACAGCTTGCCTTTTATGGTGATATGATAAACAAAATTTGAAGGATCAAAGGTAGACAGCAGGACCACCGAAAATGCGTCAGAATCACCAAACGCCTTTTATACCGTGGATATGATCCTAATGTCACCAGACGGATAATACGCTTGGTACTTGACCAATATACAGTCTTGTTCCAGCGCATTCTTCAGACTTACACTCTAACTGACCGTGACGACGGGACTCCATGACGGGCCATGTCCATACCGAAGTTGTGGCATTTCATTTTTCAGTTATCTAAACAAAAGTTTAACATCTTCAAATTCATTAGCATCATTTAAGAGCAGATAAATTTGCAGCATGGACCAGACATGCACGTTTCGGGTATTTATCCCTCGTCAGTGATCTTCAATCTAAACAATGAAATATGACCAAAAATTGTGAAAATTATGCCCTTAATATACCGAAAGACGTAGCAGGAAGGCTGAGATATGATGCTACAGGACCCAGGTTTCAAATGCGTTTGAAGAAACGACCAACCGAAATTGATCGAACTTGGTTACATGTGCCCTCGGGGACTCCTGGGCATCCAGCAGTGACACTCACCAAATGGTACAAATGTTTTACGTCTTCAAATTCGTAAGCATCATTTAAGAGCAGATAGATTTTCATCATGGACCAGACATGCACGTTTTGGGTATTTACCCCTCGTCAGTGATCCTCAATCTAAACAATGAAATACGACCAAAAATTGTGAAAATTATGTCCTAAATATACCGAAAATCGAAAGTTAAGTTTCTCACTTCGGAATGTTGTTCATTCCGGAGTTCGCAACCGTTCCGATGGGAATTCTCACGACTTGGCCTCGACTTTGAGACTGAATAACTGTTAGGTACTTCTTTTATGTTTATTTCATATCTTTTTTTAAGAGAAAGGACATTTCAAATGGAACCATCTTCGTAGACCGTGATTTTTTTTCTTTTCACTTTTGGTCCCGGACTCATTAGCGTGGCTCGCGACGATGCAAGGGACACACGTGTAACTATGATAGCCTTAATTAGTTATCAGAAACAAATAAAAGATTATTCCCAATGTGTAAGGTTTTCAAGAGTAGGTAGGACAAATTCCAAAGTAAGGATCGGAGTGTCAAATTTTGGTTTACCAACAGTAAGGTCTTGGCATCAGGGTTACACATTCATCTCACCACTGGTTAATGTCTTACGGAGAAACAAGTATTATGTCAGAGTATCAGATCACAGACAGGAATTTTATTTTATTATCTTGCCTCAACATCCAAATATTTTGGTCCTCGACAAATAAAATCGTTACAACTACTAGGGGGGGGGTTACTGACCGTCTACGGAGATTATTTTGGCGGATTGATCACATCCATGGAGGAGAGGCGATTTCAAAGAGAAATCACTTTGGTGTTAGGGAATTTTATTATTATTCTTGATAGTGATACCCTGATAAGAAATCTCTATTGGTGGAATTACAAAATAGTCACAATATAGGATCGACGGGCACCATTCCCCATGGTGTCATTATGTCCTTATATGACCTCGCCCTCCCTTATCTGCCTAAGTATGATTATTTTAGACAGAGAATAAGATTTTTTCACCGGTGAGCGAAGCTCCATTCTTGGAGGTTGGCCCACATTTAAATACTTCAACCTCGACCATAACTTTTGGATGTTAAATGATAGGACGTTTTTGATATTCGATTTTGTGCTGTATATAGGGATATGGTCATTAGCCACATTTGTCATTTTCATATTTCACATGTGCATTCCTTTTCACTACACCTTTCCCTTGGTGACAAGAGTTTGGACCTTTTGACCTTTTCTTAGAGTTTAATCTATTTTCACTTAGACTTTTGATAATATATGAGATATATCATGAAAACTTAAAATAGTGGGGGGAGGGTCTGTAAGCGAATCTATAAAGACATCTTTGAATTTAATTTTTATAGCTATTATCGTAAGGTAAGAACAATAAAAAACTTCGAGAACATCTGTGAGACAATATAATTCATTATCAGGCGACAGTAGCGAGCAGAATTTTTGCATATTAAATTGGTAAAAACCACCATTATTTAGTTAGAATATGCAAATTTCGGACCCCTCTAAAAATCTCAGGGGGGGGGATCTTCCCCTAGATCCGCGCATGTCATGACTTTGTAAAATACTTTAAACAATGTTTAACTATTCTAAAACCTAGGTAATCATTAACATTTCGCAACATATCTAGAGCGTGACGCCCTATATAGGGTAATATTAATTCTGCTATTAAGATGAATGACGTAAAGATTTTATTTTTCCCGATCACCATGTTATTGTGAGTCTGTCACTGATAGAATTATACTCCAGGTAAGATCTCTACATCAGTAGCTTTATGTGAACTTCATCGATCCTAGCCTGTCAATCATAACGGAGTGATAATTAACTACATCTGTTATTATCCTAGTTTTCTTTCACGCTCTGTTGAGTAAACTTTCTGCTTGTAGATACAGGTCTAAGGGCTCATCAATAGAGAGTGCATGTTTTAAAATACATTAAGATTCACCCGACACTAGAGTAATGGCGGATCTGTTGTATCTGTGGGACTATATACAACGGGACCTCATCCTAGCAGGGGACCAAAACTACACTGTGGAGCCTTTAGAAATCACGTAAGTTACATACAAGCAACATCCATCGCTATTTCTGAAACCGTTCAAGCAGCAAACTGTTTTAGCTCTACTGATCAAAGACCAGTCGATCTTATGCGATATCATGTTGTCCAGCGTCCGTCCGTCAGTATGTCTGTCTGTCTGTTAATTCGTTTTGCACCTGATATTTTGTTTGAGCCTCTGGCACTCAGGCTCTTCAAAATGGATGTGGACATTTTGAACACAAGTTTTCCGAAAGTATTATTGATAGAGAGTTAATTATTTTTGCATATGAACCAGTCTCTGATCTGATTAAACCCCTACCCGCAAGATGTGGTCATGTTCATCCTATATGATTATATAATTTTGACACCAATTCTCAGAAACTACAATTGATAAGGAGATTATTCTTTTTGAGTTTTTGAATAGTCTCTTGTCTTTTTTTTTTGTGCCTGATATTTTGTTTGAGCCTCTGACCCCCACCAAAGGTGTTGGGAATGGGTGTGGTCATTTTCTCCTATATAAGTCTATGTAACCTTGTGAACACCAAAAAGTATAATTGATTGCATAATGATCAGTTTCTGGTTTATTTGTGCACCTGATATTTTGTTTGAGCATCTAAACCCCCTTGACCTTCGAAAATGGTTCATTTTCTCCTATATAGCTCTTTGTCATCTTGTGAACACTAATTTTCTGAATGTAAAGAGAGTTCATTCTTTTTGCATTACAATAAGTCTGTGGTCTAGTTGTGTACCTGAGATTTTGTTTGAGCTCCTGACCCCAGGGTCTATGAAATTAGTCGAGGTCGATTTCTCATTTACATGTATATGTAATCTTGTGGTTACCAAGTCACAGAAAGTATAATTGTCAGATGCACAGTCAGTTCTTTTTGCAACATGTGTCTGTAATGTTGTTGTGCACCTGATATTTTGTGTTAGCCCAGACCCCCAAGGTCTTGGGAAATGGGTGTCACTTTAGTGAATTTAACAAAACAGCCAGCAGAGCTTCAGTCTCATCAGATACTTATCGTTTGTGAACACGGAACGCCTTTGGAACAGTAGCTGAATATTAGAGTGCTATTTACCGTGTTGACTTAAAATCGGAGGAATTGCTTTAAGTATAAAACTGAATTTCTTTCAGAATAAGTATCTTAATATGTTTCAAATGTTCAATATTATATGTTTCAAAAAGTGACAGACAGACATACAATCGTGTGGGATGGTAACAATAATACCCATAAGTGGGTTTAGAGATTTAAAAAAAAGTAAAGACAAGAAAAATAAACATGTTTACAATTTTCTGTAATAAAGATTGATATACAATGTATATACATATATATATTTATACTAGTAGAAAGTTCAGGTCCTTTTGGAATAGTTACCATACATGTATAAAAAAAATCATAGATGATTGGAAATGTTCCACTGAAAAGTCTGAGGGGCGAAAACGTTTTGGAAATAAAGACTTCAAAGTGTTGAATCATTTCTAATTCTTTATACATTATCTATACTATGTTAAGTAGACGAAACTTGCATGTCTGGACCATGCTGCAAAGTTATCTGTTCTTAAATGATGCTATTGAATTTGAAGACGTTTAACGTCTGTCGGAGCTTGAAGTCAAAGAAATTACAGAGACAAATAATTCAGCAGCCTATTTGGACATTATACTGTCCTACGACACTAATATTGTCACATGAACACCTCACTCTATAACAAACGTGACGACTTCAGTTTCAGCATAAAAAACTTTCCTTTTCTGAGTAGCAACATCCCTTCATCGCCTGCTTATGGCCAGAACAAGTACCAAATATACAGATTTTGTTCTGAGAGCTAGGTGTCTTTCAGTTTAGCTTCTCAATTAGGGTAACGTTTATGATCGACTAACATCGTCAATGAGGAAGTTCTACGGCCGATTCAGGGAACTTGTCAAACACTATGATGTCCCGTTGTCTAGAATGGTGGATGATATTCTGTCTTAGACCATTTGAACCATCTAACCACAGAATAAACTTTTATCTTCCGAAATGGAAGTAACCGGATGTTATATTTCTGCCTAATTAAAGCGATGGGTGTTGCATGAAAGCAGAAGACGCTGATTCCTCCTGGGTACATGGTCTTATTCCGATATTTGGAGTTCGCTTCTTTTCATATAATGGTGGTTTTTGTTTGTATGCTTTGGCTACTGTTTTATCCTGATTTTGTTTGCCTACGGTTTATGATTCTCTGAATTATTGATTTTGTACTGTATATTGGATATGGTCATTGTCCATATTATCATGTTATCATGATACGTAGATTCACTTAGAGACTAGACATCCTAATCAATGTTCAGTTTGTTGGTAATTTCATGTGAACCAATTACGTCCCACCTCTGACCAAATAACCCGTAGTACCGTCATGTAACTGCGAAGCGCGATCACGTCCTCTGCCCCTGTTTGAAATATTTTACTGGAAAAAGATGATACATGTCATTTAGCCCAATTAGAAATTACAACTGGCATAGAGATTCGATCAATTTTAATTTTTTTTATTTGCTTTTGATAAATGATTCATTACATATCCCAGTGAATTGAAAGTTCGGGGTCAACTTCTATCTAACAAAATATTCTTTGATTATTTGTTTTGTTCTGTTTTGGAGATATCTTGCCGGAGATCTATTCCGTATCCTCTTCACCTGATAGATCTGTAATTTGATTGGGCTACTTTATTGTTTGTTCTTTTGATACTTCTGTAAAACAAAGGAGGGGATCTCCAACAACACCAGGTTGCAGCATCCACAGCAAAACCCCAAAACACCCAATGCAAATCACAGAGCAGACACCCACTGAAAGATACGTAAAAGGGACAAGGAACGTCAACGCACAACACAGAAACATCAAACACAAAAATCTACACTTGTTGACACATGTTATGATAACCTTCGTTCATTTTATAAATACATGTATGTAAATGGGATACAGATATGCCTAGTAGCCTTTCGTCTTGTGTAACACGTGTAATCTCATGGAGATCTCTTGCTCCTCCGATACATGAGTAAGATGTAGCGGATTTGTAGTTACCGACACTGAGGTTCGAACCCGCGACCTATATGGAAACAGAGACCACCGCGCTAGCTACTATTATTCTTCGTTCACCCGAGGGCCCCGACAATCTGTACTCTCTGAATGTCGGACCAACTCCTCGGATGATTGCATGCATGACTTTGCTTCATCCTGCAGAGCACGGACTGTTTTTCGTAAGTTTTTGATATCCATTTACATATTCTTAAGCTTGTTACTTTGGCTCATGTGATTTGCTGTCTTGCTTGTATGGTCATCTTACATGGAGGAATCTTTTGTGCATATCAATTGTGCTTCGAGACCAGTTGGTTACCGGACAAGTGGGAGGGTTGTGTACACGCAATCCGGACGACAATAATAACCACACAATTTACCACCGGCAACATGGCAGATAGCTGTCCTAAGTCGGCCCCAATTGCCCATTTGTATCGTTTGTTTATGTGTAGTCTGCAGTGCTCCGGTGTCGTATTTGGTGTTCCATGTCCATTTTACGTCTCTTTTTGTGCTTGTCTGACCTGTACTTTCGCATGGGAGTGTTTCGATATTTTACTGTGAGCATACCACAACCGAGTCTTGTTAGAGATCCTTTGTTATCTATAAAATTAAGGTATGATATCCTATGTGTATTTATAAAATTCCGGGGTTGACTTTCTGACGTTGTCATTTTTCCATCAGATAATTCTTGTCAGTTTTGGTCTTTCCTTGGTGATTATTTATTCTAATTTTCTGTTTCAGAGAGATATGCTATCCTCAGTTCCCAGAGGACCAGTTCAGGACGATGGCTGTAGTCCCTGCGGTAAAGACCTATTAGATAATTCTCCTTACTCGTATCGACTAAATCTAATCTGGTATGAATATTTTATCATGTGTTACACTTGATGCAATACTAATATATATACATCGTTCGGTCCATTGATACCAATTTTTTTTATCTTAACATTTGACCCACTTAAAAAAAAAGGTGTTAATACTAACAAAGATGCCAAAGGGGGAATTCGTGTTTCACAGACACAAGCTTTATCTATACTACTAAAGGAACGAATTAGCCGATTCTTCGTCGAAACGAAGAGGACAGTCATAAATGGTATGATATGGAGATATAGCATATGATGTGAAAATGTGAATTTGATAACTGTTTAGAAGGACTTATTCCTAATAAACGTGTAATCATTAATTATGTCTCACCGTTTTCCTGAAATAAATCTTAGAATAAACGTGTAATCATTAATTATGTCTCACCGTTTTCCTGAAATAAATCTTAGAAAATCTTCAGTTCAAAGCCAGCGTCGGACACTAACCATTAACTTTCTGGTTTCTTCTTACTTATACTCCCTTTCTAATCCCTCCTCACTAAAACAGTGGGATGATTATTGCAAGACGTTTCTCATGTAAGTAGGAGGCAAAAATTCACACAAATTCAAGATTCAATTTTCGTTTTCTAAAATATACCGACGTCCAATCTAGAAGTATAAATGTCTTTTCCGTCGAAGTCTATGGAGCACCAACCTCTGCTTAATTTCGTCCCACGTCTCTCACAACACTCACCCGGTAGTTTCATTAAAAGCTATATACACAAATGTTTATGGTACAAACGGTGGTCGTAAAGGGCCGTGTGAAAAATAAAAATATTTCGTGGGAACGAAACAATATTGCAAGGGAACGAAATGATATTGTGTGGGAACGAAATAATATTGCAATATTGCGAGGGAACGAAATAATATTGTGTGGGAACGAAATAATATTGTGTGGGAACGAAATAATATTGCGAGGGAACGAATAAATATTGCGAGGGAACGAAATGATATTGCAAGGGAACGAAATTATATTGCGTGGGGACGACATAATATTGCGAGGGAACGAAATAATATTGCGTGGGAACGATATAATATTGCGAGGGAACGAAATAATATAGCGAGGGAACGAAATAATATTGCGTGGGAACGAAACAATATTGTATTATATGTGATGTCATCTATAACTCTGAAAAGAATCCCTATGTTTCGCATACTTGAGTCATATATGACGAATCCGAATATGTCAACGTATCTATGATAATCTTTCCCGCGCTTGCGCGAGTCCTTTCTTGGTTATTTTCATTTTTATTATTGTCATTATATGACTTTCAGTTTCTTATTTCTTACTTCTAACTTCCTACTTCTGATTAAGTCGAAGTCATGTATGACAAGCTACAATTCCGATGAGTTCCCAACAGTTGCAAGTTCGCGTGAAATATATTCTGATTCATTGGCCTGTAGCGCCGCCTGTCGTCATAATGATGATATTTCAAAGAAGAAATTGGAAATAAGAATTTCCAAAGAACGAATTCAGAAAAAAAACGAAATAAGAAATTAGAACTGAGAAGTCAGAAGAAGACGGAAATAAAAATAAAATAAAATGTAAAACGGAATGTTAGAAAGGAGCTGTTAAGATAAGGGCCGTATTTAGCCCTGAATCCCGTGACTTATTTCTTCCGTATGGCGAATCGTACACAGAAAAACATGAATCATTATTGAAATGTAATGTATTTGCAGACCTTTTACATGTTTTACATTATGTTAAGGAACTCTTAAGGTTGTAAAATTAAGGTCGAAAGAGGTAGGGGTGCTCGGATAGAAAATCCGATTATATCGACAAAAAACGTATACATTTTTGAATATTTTATCTAAAATGGATAAATATAAGCTAAAAGACATCAAATATGTCTGCATTGTGTATCAGAAATAGATTTCGAACGTTCTACCTCCTTCAATCGGTAAATAATGAAATCCGGAACTTAAAATACGGTCTTATTCTTCATTCAATGGCTACAATGTAAGCCTTTTAGCGCGAAATACACATTGACGGAGAAATGAACATCACTCTTGCTTATTTCGTTTCTAATTCTTGTATCTTTCATTCAATCATATCGAGTACACAATGTTTGATTGATTAAAGAGGAAAAATAGTCAAATGTGCTATATTTAATGGTCAAAAAGATCGATTCTTATAAAATGCACCCCCCTTTCCATATTTAGTTTTTCGTCTCTGGGGTAGTGTTCCCCCCGGAGATACAGAACCCCACTTTGCCAAAAAATTTGTATCATGGATACACATCTCCAGTAAAAGTGGCTTTCTGTATATCCGGGGGGAACAATGTTCAATAAAACTTTTCCGTTTTCTATTGATTTCTATGGGAAAAAGATAAGTTTTGACCTAAAAATTAGCAATATTATGCAAAACAGATAAAAAATAACTTCATATTCTGATGGGATGCCGTATAAGTATACATTTTACCAAAAAAGGTTCTTGAAATTTCAATTTTCAAAATTCCACTTTTCAGGGCTGATTTTACGCCTTATCTTAACAGCTCCTTAGAAATGGAAAGTTAGAAATAAGAAATTAGAAGTTAGAAACAAGAATTTAGAATTCTAACAGGAGTTACAAATATAAAATTTTACACTTAGGAGTAAGAAATGAGAAATTAGAAGATAGTGATAAGAAATATACATTTTGAAAATCAAATATAGATTTACAAATTGAATTTCAGCTGAAAGAAATTAAGAATATGCATGATAACAAAACAATACATAACGACAAATTAAGAGTAACTGAGAATTTTGACCCATTTGGCGTTGATGTTTTTTCTTTCCTATGTACCAAGTTTAACTAATCCTATTTATCACGTTTTACTCATGATTCACCGATATAGCATTTAAGTCAAGGTTTAGATGTAAATGGATTCAAGGTTTATATGTATTTGGATTCAAGGTTTACATGTGACCTGATTCAAGGTTTAGATGTGACCTGATTCAAGGTTTAGATGTGACCTGATTCAAGGTTTAGATGTGACCTGATTCAAGATTTAGATGTAACTGGATTCAAGGTTTAGATGCAACTGGATTTTGCATTGTTTTCATCAGTGACGTATATAAAATTCTTGAATGGATTACAGGAGGCCTCAAAATTATACTGAAATATTTACATTTATTTCCCTTGACAAAGATATGTATGAAACGTTGCTCGCCTTAAGTGCATTCAGAGCTTTAATCTTTGGCCGGATTACAGAGATATTCCGGTCTACAAATGGACGATGTCCGTCTGTCCGTCTGTCCATCCGTCTGTTTCTGGTTGGAGCAAAATCTAAGGAACCGTATATAGTAGAAACGTTCTGTTATACATGAAGGTTGCCCTGTACAAGACCTTTCAATGTATGCCGTAACATTTGACCTAGTGATGTTGACCTAGTTAAAGATTTTGGTAAAAGTTTCTGGTTGACGCAAAATCTTAGGAACTGTATGCAGTAGAAACTTGATATCATACATGTATGTTACCCGTGATAAGACCTTTCAATCTATGCAGTAACTTTTGACCTAGTGACCATGACCTTGGACATTCGCCTACTTAAAGATTTTGGTTAAGTCTCTGGTTGAAGCAAAATCTCAGGACCTATACGCAGTAGAAATATTTTATCATACAGGTAGGTTGCCCATGACAAGACCTTTCACTTTATGCCTCTACTTGACCTAGTGACCTTAACCTTTGACAAAACTGACTTTGCAATCCGGCCATACCGTCTTTAGCGGTGTTTTATTAATGTTAATATTAAAACTATTTAATTATAACAGTTCATATGTTCCGTGATCCTAGCCTTCACGCAGAAGAGGAGGTACATCAAGCGGTCATTCCTAAATGGGAGACCCGGTCTGATGCAGTAAGTAAACAAATGTTCTGTGAATGTTAAAAGTCACCCTCTTTGAATGTGATATGATATTACTTTTGCGTTCAATAATGATTTACTACAAATGTGTTGATTAATACTGAATTGATATGTCTATTTCTGACCAAATCATCTAATGGCCTTTGTTTAATGTTTCAGTCCTATGGACGTGTTGAGTCGCTCACACCGATTCTCTTACGCTGCAGCATTCGGAATCCTGAGTAACCTGTGTTTTAACGTTATTGTCAACCAGCAACAAGCTGTCAAATATGACGGACCAACGTACTTCAAAGGTGCGGTACTCTTGTATTATGCATCAAAACATCATAGCATGCATTATAAACATCCACTGTACAATATGACTAAACCGTACTTCGTATAATTACACATCGTACGACACACAACGAAAAGAAATGAACACTAGTACATGTACAGTCTATTCTCGATAAGTCGAACGTTAAGGGACCATCAGGGAACATCGTACGAAACCCAACGAAAAGAAATGAACCCTGGTACATGTATATAGATTTTTTTTCTATGTAATATCATGTTTATGCGATTCGCTAGCCAAAGTTTTCAAACTCTCAAAATGTTTGGTTTGCTTCGTTCACCATACTTTTCTATGAACATGATTCCTTTAAATTGTGTAGGTCATAGTTGATGTATCAATAGTCTTGTGAATGCATATACATGTAGTATACAATAGGCCCTCCTCAAAGGCTTAATATTTAATAAGTATAATGATGGGGAATAAAATATACCATAATAGATATCACAGATTTTGATTTTATAATATACAAGCTTTGAAGGATAGAATAAAACAAAAATTTTCAGTACCAAGTTACACTTCTAAATTTAAAGATGTGTCTTGAATGCCCTCCAAATCCTCTTACATGTAACTTATATAAATTTTATTCTCAGATTTATATTGTAAAAATTCATAAAAATTTCACTTCTTGATAAAACTTATTTATAAAAAGAAATATTTACAGTTTTGGATAGAAATATAGTACTTTTATTGATGAAACAGACATTTTACACACTTAAGAGTTAAAGAAGATCCTGACGATATTCTCAACATCACTCACAATAGATCACCAAATTGAGCATCGACGGACCCCTAGCAAGCTGGAGGTGGGACCAGGTGCCCGGGAGGAGTAAGCATTCCCTGTTTGGCTAGCCGCACACGCCGTCGATGTTCATGCATGAAAATGAAAACAATATCTAAAATACATGCACTGTCTGAGGTTGTGTTTATAAAGAAAGTGCTATGGCGACATAGCATAAGAGATAATATGCACATCACTTGTTAGAAAAAATTGCTCCGGTTTGGGGAGAATGTTGCCCCCATCTGGGGCGAAAAAAACTTGCTCTGACGACCCCCCCCCCCCCCCCCATGATCATTTTAAGATTTTTGCTCTTCAAATATTCACTATTTGTATTTCCTCTCGTTCGACCAGGAGCATTAATGATGATATATTGTTTGTTGAAATGCACATATGGTGCACTGAATCATAACGATAAAACATGATAATTCACATCATGGAGAACTTTTAGAAAACTAGTTTGTTCGTCAATAGTTTAATAGGGACAGAATGAACAAGTTATCTAGAAAAACACTTTGGCTGGAAGCATCACTGATGAGAATTTGATATTCGAAACACGTGTCTGGTGTATGAAAATTGGTTTGAAATTTTCTTCAAGAAGGTATAGAGTTTGAACACTTCCGTATTACCAGAATATCATCACCAGTATAAGAAATATTCCCAAAATTCCATTTATATTTATGACCTATGGTAAATCACGATCATCTATATAGGACATGACTTTCGCCAAGAAGAATTCATAAATTAAAATCTGAGATAACTCTAAAGGGTGTTTGTAACTTTATAAAAATGATATGGTGTTCGGTAGATAATGTTGACCTTCCAAAGGGTATGTTGTATAACAGTATTTGTCTTCTCGATCAGAACTTAATCCATTTCTAGAATGAATATTGTAGTACGAAGCTCTTTCAAAGGAAAAGGCAAATGGTCCTACGGTAAAACGTCATAATAATGTTGAACGTCTTTAAATTCAATAGCATCATTTTACACCTGATAAATTTACAGCATGGACCAGACATGCACGTTTCGGGTACTAAACCCTCGTCAGTGATCCTTAGTCTAAACAATGTAAGATATATATGCTTCGTTGTCAATAGACTATCCAGTTAATCTAAGCACCATCTGCTTTATCTTTAATATGGAAAAATAAAAGAGCTATATTACGATCATGCTAGGATATGTTACATTACAGTGAATTTACTCTGTATGATAAGCAACTTGCAGCCGAACATAACAAAAGAGACGTATCGTCATAATTTGAACTGGACAAATCTCGATAATTTGAAACGAGGAATCGACACTTTACGCGTGTTGTTGCTCATTGGTAAAGACCCTGTCACATTACAGCGTGTGCCAGCGTGTAAGGTCGCTAGTTAAGGCGCTGGATGATCGTCGTACACACTCCGGGGACGTTAAGACGACGTTGCGAGAAGGCTTTCACACGGAGCTTTCGTTGTCGATCGCTCTTGACTTCGAAATATTTTGTACTTGCACAAAATCGGCAACATGTGCAGAACGCATTGGATACATGCTTACTTAACGCAATGCAGTTGTTATACACACGCTGTCTTACGTTCCGTGAACGTTACTCACGTTAATACACGTTCTGAACACGCTCGTAAAATAAGCTTGACGAAAGTCTAGCGTTCGCGCAACGTGTTTGTAACGTGTATGGAGCGTGTCTCTATGTGATAAACAAGACAAAACAGGCGATGAAAGATGACAGGAAAGTATAATAACCATATAAGGCCGTGGATTAGACATCTTACGTTCTTCTTTTTCTTCCTCTGTGACAAATATGGATAATAACCATATCCCTGTTTACAGCACAAAATCGATAACCCAGAAAAACAGAAACCGAAGGCATACAAAATCAGGATAAAACAGAAACCAAAGCAAACAAACAAAAACATCCACCATATGAAAAGAAGCGAACTCCCGATATGAGAGTGAGACCAGGTGCCCAGGAAGAGTAAGCATCTCCTGCTTGCATGCAACACCCGTCGCTTCAATTCGGTAGAACTGTCACATCATGGGGTTTCCTCGTATAAACGAATGTTAACCACTTCAGCGCGAAGTAAATTCTCATAAGAAGCTCCAACACGCAATCAAACATTATGCGAACGTTGTGCGATAGTTTAACACACGTTCCGCGTACGTCTAGATCGCTTAAAATTGCAGGATGCACGTTGTCGCACGCTGACATACGCTATGCATACGTTATAAAACGTTACACAGACGCTAACAAACGTTTTGCAGTCGTTTTTATGCGTTAGTCGTGCGTAAGGCAAACGCTCAGAGAGCGACTTTATTTTGATCTTGTATAACCGATCTCAGCGTTCGGCAGCGTGTGGCAAAAAATTTCATACGTTGCCACACGCTGTCCATAACGCTGTAGTGTGACAGGGCCTTAAGAGTAATTGATGAGTGTTGTTTGCAAACAGGAGATATTTACATTCCCAATCTATCACTACATATAGGAAAAGATAAAGTAAATATTACATTTTTACGAACCAATGCTTCTGTGTAGTAGAACGACACTCTAACATGCTGAAAGAACTTCTTTGAACTTCCGACACTTAAACATGCTGAAAGAAATAGGTAAAAGAATCTTCTTTAACTCATTTCTGATGACAATAAAAGATGTTCATTTTCAAATTCAGAGATAACAAATATGACAAGGAAATAATTGTTGTCTGTCTTTCAGTATTTGTGGTTCTCCTGACCATGCTGATCAATGGGGTAACATACTATCCACTGTTCGCGGCTTTGGCGGTACAGAATTCACTCGGCTACTTTATTGGGACGCTGTTTGCCTGGGCGTTCGCCGGTGTTTATATCTCCAACACCTTTATCTGCACCTACAATGCGGTAATGTACCCTTACAATTTCGTTTGAATAATTTAAGGTTTTGAATTATAAACGACGAGAAATTGTAAACTGTTCAATAAAATTGTACATGAACGAGGGGTTTGACAGTAGATGTATCAATGTTTTTTTCATGATATGGTCGCCATAGAACTTTCTATAAAAACACAACCTCAGACGGTGCATATTTTGTAAATATCGAATTCATTTTTGTGAGTGATCATCGCGGGTGCGGCTAGCCAAACAGGGAATTCTTACTCCTCTCGGGCACCTTGTCCCACCTCTAGCTTGCTAGGGGTCCGTCGATGCTCCATTTGTTGCTCTATCTTGAGTGCTGTTGATATTGTTGTCAGGATCCTCTTTATCTCATACCGTTTGATTTATAAATCTATTCGTATATTTACAGATAAACTTCGTCACATTGTTCATAAACGAGGGCCCGATTATGCTGTGCCATTTGTACCTGATTTTCAGTCTACCTATTCGATTTGTTTGGTCATTCAAACGGAAAAGAAAACTGAAGTTTGCAGTGGATTTTGACAGTTCTGCTGATCTTTACGATTCAATAAGGAATTCCTACCAGGGTATTCATGTAAGGAAGCTGTATGCTAAACCTCCTCCCCCTCCAAGGTAGGCTGAGTAAACCTCCTCCCCTCCAAGGTAGGCTGAGTACCCCCCTCCCCCTCCAAGGTAGGCTGAGTAAATCTCCTCCCCTTAAAGAAAGGCTGAGAAGACTTCCTCCCCTCCAAGGTAGGCTGAGTAAACCTCCTCCCCCTCAAAGGTAGGCTGAGTAAACATCCTCCCCCTCCGAGGTAGGCTGAGTAAACCTCCTCTCCCTCAAAGGTAGGCTGAGTAAACATCCTCCCCCTCCGAGGTAGGCTGCGTAAAGCACCCCCTCCAAGGAAGGCTGAGTAAACGCTAACATGAGATTTTAGACATGAATAAAATTTGAACCCAGGAAAATTTTATACATTAGAAAAAGTCAATGATATTATTTTCAATACTTTTCATGTTGACAATTAGAAAACAGTAAATGCAAAATCATGTTGATAGAAAAAAAATCACAACAGAACATTCTGTTCAATCATGGCATGACTTTAAAAATTCTAGATATACATGCAGGTGCTGTAGAAGTGAATATCCCATGGGATTCTACTTTGCCTACTTCTTGCACGACGATTTCTTTACTCTTCGAATGTGATCTAATACCGTATTTTCTCTCAAGGTAAAAATGCAAATTAGGTCTTCTGTTTTACGTCATATACAGATTGCTAACAATACCCCGTCCACTCAACAGTTTTATGGCATATTCTATATCCATGAACCATTTCATATCTTATTCTAGTGTATGTTCAAGGTATGAATGTGATTTGTCTTATCTCTCCTTATGTTTGGTATCACTGATAAAGGGCTATTTATACTTACTGTCCTGTTCACTAAATCCAGAGCACCCTGTTTTGGTGATTTATTCTGTCGTCTGAAGAAATTTGCTATAAATTATTGTTTCCGAGAATTAACCTCCTTTAGTCGTAACTGGAAATTAACTTCAACTTACCCTATCAGCTGCCTTCAAACCGCAACATGAAAAAATAAAATGTCTACGGGAAATTTCAATGTTAATTTCAAGCCGCCGCCATATTGTTCTCCGTGTCAACAATAGTAAACAGTGACGTCAAAGCCTCCGACGTCACACATTTTCAGCGATTTTACTATAGAAAATCCCCGTAGACTTTTTATTTTCCGTCCTATTTCTAACTTAGCTGACGCACAGCCAAAAGAATGGTATTTTCTGTTACGACTAAAGGAGTACTATAAAATTGATGTCTTTTTGGAAGATGACATTATCATATTTTAGAGAAAACCGGGAAAACAGAGTGCTCTGGGATTAGTGAACAGGACAGTATGTAACATCTCATTGACCAGGATCAGATCGTTGGATATTATTCTATCTTAAAAATGGTATGCAATATAAACTCACAATTTGAGTACTTCTTATAAGTTGTGAATTCCCTTTGGTACTTACATGTGTATGTTTACAGGTACCCCTGGATACCTGATCTCAGAGCGCCGTTTTAACATAAATTCAATAATTTGAAGATATCTTCTAATGAATTAAAGATATCTTTAAATGAATTAAAGATATCTTCAAATGGTACTATTTGTAGATATCTTTAAATGAACAAACCCATAGATTTCATTCTTCTTTTCAGTGTCGAAATACTTACTATTATTTTCTCAGAATGTGCTAACAATTGAATAATTTCCTTGTTACTGAATCCTATTCGGAAACAAGTTCTTATGAACTGGTTCAATTCAAACATGTTTAAACTCTAAAAAATGCATATAAATAAATCATGCTTTATTCATACATATTCACCTAATAACTAAGTCGTAATAACGCGATAATTATCTCGTAATAACGAGATCTTTTCTCGTTATAACGAGAAAATTATCTCGTTATAACGCGATAATTATCTCGTAATAACGAGATCTTTTCTCGTTATAACGAGAAAATTATCTCGTAATAACGAGATCTTTTCTCGTAATAACGAGATAAATTTATTATTTTGTTTGACACTATCCGGCTTTCGTATTGAGGCCTTGATATTGTAAGTATTGTTTGTTTTCTTAGTGAGTTTCACGATACCTTTGGCAATCCGAGATATATGACATGCTCATGCCCAAAAAAAAAATGTATAAATTTAGCAAAAGTCAAGGTTTAGGTTTAGATGTAACTGGATTTAAGGTTAAGATGTAACTAGAATCAAAGTTTAGATGTAATTGGATTCAAATGAAATAAAGAAGATCCTGACAACAATCTCAACAGCACTCACAATAGAGCATTAAATTGAACATCGACGGAACCCTAGCAAGCTAAAGGTGGGACCAGGTGTCCTGAGGCATCAAGGTTTAGATTAAACTGCATTTTGCTGTATTTTTAAGTACTCTGATGTTCGTAACAAAAAAGATGACAGAATGTCTCAGAATAATTATTATTGACATGTATTTCCCTCGACAAAGATTAGTATGTGAAACTCGTTTTTTTACAGTCCTCCTGTTGGTTTCTGTCAAAAGGTAACCCATCTCATCAAGACACTCTTCCAAAAAATCGTTTACAAACGAGAAGACAGTATGTATTATGCAATTCTTATCTGTATTTTTTCTTGAACATTTAGAATATAATTATGTCCTTCGAATGTTACAAATAGTGATCGAGCTCAGGAATATAAGCCACGTGAACTGTGCCGGGGAGGCAGGCGTGATTTATCGGAAATGTTATCCCATGCGCTTGACTCGACATTCCCGGATCGAGCTGCCCCGGTAGCTTAACGTTACAATTTGGTTGCAGTGTAGCTTTGCGGTGGTCCTTGTGGTCAGGTTTCGGACAAATGGGTCCAACACTAACTCTTTTCAGTCAATACGGACAGGTGGACTGGCATCCATGTTGGGTTCGAATGATACCGCCAGCAGAAGTAATAGCTGAAATATGTTATGACAAAAAGAAAGTCAAGATCACCCTAAAACGAATTCGCGCAAGTGAAAAGCTTCGTGTACCATACGAAGGGGGAAGTGTAACGAAATATAAGCCGTATACTGTCTCCCCGGCAGTTCCGTTAGCTTTGTCGGCCACAAGTGATTGGCTCCAGACCCCTTCATCGAGCTCACGCAAAAGGCTTACGCTAATGTACGATATTTCAACATTTTAGCTAGACATTGGAAAGTGAAATACCCTAGAGGATGAACTTTGGATGACCATCCGAAGCACGCAGGCGGTTTCTATTCATCGAAATTGAAACCGGTGGTATTAGGCAAAATTCAAATTCTCATAGAATTTTTTATGCGCGTCATTATTCGGAAACTTTGTGTTGATTGTGTGAACAAATCGTATCGCGGTTTCCCCCGATATGTTAATGACAAATATGGATAATGACCATATCCCTGTCTACAGTACAAAATCGATAATTCAGGCAATCAGAAACCGAAGGCATACAAAATCAGGATAAAACAGGAACCAAAGCAAACAAAAACAAAAATCTCCACCATATGAAAAGAAGCGAACTCCCGATATGAGAGTGAGACCAGGTGCCCAGGAAGAGTAAGCATCTCCTGCTTGCATGTTTAAGTTTACTCAAACACGTGATGGAAAATTGAATTTATATTGTATATGACCGCACAGTATTTATCCCAGAAAATCCATTCTTATTCTGAAAAATTAACGTTTCACATATCACTGGAATGAAAGACTAAAGTCTCCTTTTCACTATCTGAATCACACTGTCAAATGGTCTTCGATCGCAACCCACCGACAACCAGTGTGAAGATACCTTTTCACTAACTGAGTGATTTTTTTTTATTACTCTAGATTTTCGCTATTCAACTAGGATGGTGTCCGTCTTAACAGTATCCTTCATTGTTATCTACAATGTGAGTAAAAACTCCATAACACATATATCATAATCTGGATTCTATAATCTACAGTAATTTAACTTCTTCCTTACTATGAAGCTTATTGTTCAAGATATCTTACCTTATCAAACGTTCTGTTTATATGAATACGCGAAAATACCCCAACAACATTCTTTTTAAATACTCCTACAAAAATATTGGAATATTTCACAAGCAGATTTGAATGATTCCTGCTTATATTGCTTATAATACTTGGTAGATCACCGTGAATTCCATACGTTACGTAGTTTGGTTGACGGGAGAGATCATGAAGATGATTGACAAAGGAATAGATTATGTAGACTACTTGACAATCCTGAGAGGTTACGAGCAAGAAGCAACTGAACTGCTCAAAGCTGCCAAGTACTCAGTTTTCTGTGTCCGAGGTAAGAATAGGTGTCCCTTGGTGATGTCATCATATATTTTGATAAAAAGGTTCACAATTTTGGGGGTTCCCTTATCTTTCAAGCCATAACCTGGCCCTTAACAAAATTGTATGTGTGATTCCCTTATCTATATACATTATTTTAATTATATGTTTATGAAAAATAGCAATCCAAGGAATGCTTGTGTCGCCTGCGAAGCGGTTTGATTATTATTCTAGAAAGTCGATCAAAATTCTTGAAAAGTAGGTCTAGGTCAAATATCTAGATCAAGGTCAAAAGGTCAAATTTTATGGTCTGTGTAGAAAGGTCTTGTCACAAGGAATACACATGTGAAATACCAAGGCCCTATCACTTACCAATCAAAAAATATATCCATTCTTAATTTTTTTGAAAAGTAGGTCAAATATGTAGGTCAAGGTCAAAAGGTAAAAAATAATGGTATGTGTAGAATGGCATTGTTACAAGGAAAATACATGTGAAATATCAAAGCCCTATCACATACCAATCAAAAGATATAGCCAATATTACTTTTCTTGAAAAGTAGGTCAAATATCAAGATCAAGGTCAAATTTAATGGTCTGTGTAGAAAGGTCTTTTTAGGAGGAATACACATGTGAAATATCGAAGCCCTATCACTTACCAATCAAAAGATATAGCGAATCTTATCTTTTTTCAAAAGTAGGTCAAATATCTAGGTCAAGGTCACAAGGTCAAAAATTATGGTATGTGTAGAAAGGTCTTGCCACAAGGATTGCACATGTGAAATATCAAAGTCCTAACACTTACCAATTAAAAGATATATCCATTCTTAATTTTTTTTGAAAAGTAGGTCAAATATGTAGGTCAAGGTTACTAGGTCAAAAATAATTGTATGTGTAGAAAGGTCTTGTCACAAGGAATACATATGTGAAATATCAAAGCCCTATCACTTACCAATCAAAAGATATAGCGAATCTTATCTTTTTTTCAAAAGTAGGTCAAATATCTAGGTCAAGGTCACAAGGTCAAAAATAATGGTATGTGTAGAAAGGTCTTGCCACAAGGATTGCACATGTGAAATATCAAAGCCCTATCACCTACCAATCAAAAGATATATCCATTCTTAATTTTTTTGAAAAGTAGGTCAAATATGTAGGTCAAGGTCACTAGGTCAAAAATTATGGTATGTGTAGCAAGGTCTTATCACAAGGAATACATATGTGAAATATCAAAGCCCTATCACTTACCAATCAAAAGTTATGGGCTCTGACACCCAAAGTGTGACAGACAGACAGACGGACGGACGGACGGACAGACGGACAGACGGACAACGGACAAAGTGATCCCTAAGTGTCGCTATGCTTCGCAGGCGACACAAAAATGAAGAAATTATATCTGTTATTTTTTGCATTACGCTGGATATAATATATTTTAGTAGTCGAAAATGCAATGAAATTATAAGGGTGAACCCTTGTGTTTGGCAATATAGCATTCTAATTTATATCTTAGAATATCTATTTACTTGCCACATTTCCTCTATATTACTTATTTAAATAAATCAAAACAAAATAATTAAACATGAGTTTATTTTTACTAAACTTGGATTGTTTAAAAGCATATACTGGATACACAATGTATTTAATATTCCTATATCTTAATGTGCAAATGTACCTTTCTATTATGTACAGAATCTTTAATGAAAATAAAATAGCCTATCTTTGTCTGTTTTTATTATGTCATTTTGACCATTGGTGAATAGAAATACCTTGAAAATGCAAAGTTAAATTGCTAAATCCACCAGTAGGGACCAACCTTAAGTTTGTTATACATATATCATTTATTCATGTGTTGATTGAAATTTTAGAATTTTTATTCTCTATACATTTATTTTAAACTTTTCATAAAATGTAATGACAAACGCTTTAAGGATTTTCATTGCATTTGGTCTGTTTGTAGATGGTATCCTTTATATTTCAATAGAGGACTATGAACAACAAAAGTTGCAAAAATTACAATTTCATTTGTAACATGTAATTTGAATGCTCTTGTAATTTTAGTGATTTATCTGATCACCTTTCCCCTGACGTTTGTGATAGGCGTTGTGATGATTCTGCGCTCATTAGCTAATTACAGGTGAGAAACAATTTCAGTTGAGAATTGAAAAAACCATGTGTACACACTATCTAGTAACAACTGTTCGACTGTATTGATTTATACTCACAAGCTACATGTAATAGCAAGGTAAAATAACTAGATAATTACATATCAGAAATTACTATATAATAAGATGTCAGAATTCACGAGATAATTATTGCATGTAAGAAACCATACCATTAGACAGACATTATGTTACATGTAAGAAACCACGAGATAATTATTACATGTAAGGAAATATTAGACTGACATTATGTTACATGTAAGAAATCACTAGATAAACTGTAAGTATAAAATAAAAGAAATCACTGACAGGGGTTTAGTACCCGAAACGTGCATGTCTGGTCCGTGCTGTAAATTTATCAGGTTTTAAATGTTAAACGTCTTTAAATTCAATAGCATCATTTAAAACTTGATAAATTTACAGCATGGACCAGACATGCACGTTTCGGGTACTAAACCCTCGTCAGTGATCCTCAGTCTAAACAATGTAATATGGCCAAAAAGTATGAAAATTACTATGTCCAAAAATATACCAAAAGACGTAGCAGAATTGGTGGGATATGATGCTACAGGACCCACGTTTTAGAAATTTCAAGAAATTTTGTAACAGAAAATTTCAAATGTGTTGAAGAGACAGCAATCAACCGAAGTTGATCGAACTTGGCTACATGTGCCCTCGGTGACTCTTGGTCCACCAGCAGTGACACTCACCAAGTAGTTCAAATGTTAAACGTCTTTAAATTCAATAGCAATGATGCTATTGAATTTAAAGACGTTTAACATTAGACTGAAGTTATGTTACATGTAAGAAATCATGTGATAATTATTGCATGTAAGATACCATTAGATTGACATTATGATACATGTAAGTAATCAAAAAATAAAGTGTAATTGTAACATGTAAGAAATCATTAGAATGACATTATGGTACATACAAGAAATCTCTAGATAGTTAATACATGTAAGAAATCATTATTATGACATAATGTCATCAGGAAAATGATAAACAAGAGGTTTTTTGCAGTTTTTTTTTGGGGGGGGGATGAACAAATGCTTTGTCAAAACAGAGACTCAAATATTAATTTCATCATTTTGTGAACGATATACATATATTAGTTCTGAATGTTCAGGGTATTCAAGAAAGAGAAAAATAATTACGATTATATGATTTTTTTTTTAAAGCGAAACTTTCAAGTAGCTCTTTTGCAGTATACTTTATTTATCGAAGATTTTTCTTATAAAAGTAAATAAAGAATAAAAGTGAGTTATATGAATGCATTAGGTCATGTCATATAGAATACAAATTAACGGATGGTGAAAGTAATTTATGTGAAGGGAAATGAACAGAAGACGAATTAATAATATGAAAAACAATAAAAGTCCTGAGAATCATGGTTTATCTGCAGAATTTTATAAGAAGTATTGGAAGAAAAATAAGTAATTTAGTTCTTTTTTTTTAAATAATTACATGCAAAAGAAAGGATAGTATCCAACAAGACTCGGTTGCAGCAAAACACCGAAACATCCCAAGCAAAACATCAGAGTAGACGCACACAGAGAGAGACTCAAAAGAGACAAGGAACACCAAATACGACATGAAAACATGAATAAAAAAAGATCGAGACCAATGGGCAACTGGTACCGACTTAGGATGACCATATGCCACCTTAGTAGCAAATGGTGTGGTTATGCAAAAATGACATGAGTTAAAGAAGATCCTGACGATAATCTCAACAGCACTCACAATAGAGCACATAATTAAGCATCGACGGACCCCTAGCAAGCTAGAGGTGGGACCAGGTGCCCGGGAGGAGTAAGCATCCCCTGTTGGCTAGCCGCACCCGCCGTCGATGTTTAAGCACGAAAAAGAAAACAATATATAAAATTCATGCACTGTCTGACGTCATGTCTATATAGAAAGTGCTATGGAAACAATGTCAAGGAAATATATTCAAAACACCTCCTTTCTAACCCCTCGCGGGGAATTTTTTTACGAGCTCCACACGGCAAAGGGCATAAGTGTGACACAAATGAGTTAAAGAAGATCCTGACGATAATCTCAACAGCACTCACAATAGAGCACATAATTAACCCCTCGCGGGGAATTTTTTTACGAGCTCCACACGGCAAAGGGCATAAGTGTGACACAAATGAGTTAAAGAAGATCCTGACGATAATCTCAACAGCACTCACAATAGAGCACATAATTAAGCATCGACGGACTCCTAGCAAGCTAGAGGTTGAACCAGGTGCCCGGGAGGAGTAAGCACCCCCTGTTGGCTAGCCGCACCCGCCGTCGATGTTTAAGCATGTTACATGTAAGAAATCGCTAGATAATTATTGCATTTTAGAAATCATGTAAGAAATAGCTAATTATTCGTGTGTAAGAAATCATAAGAATTTCGTTGTATTACATGTAAGAAATCACTTGTAAGAAATCATTAAAATGACATTGTCTTTCATGCAAGAAATCACTAGATACTAGATATTTATCTCATGTAAGGGATCATAAGATAATTACAAGATGAGGATGATACTTTCCCAACATGAAGACGTTTCAGTGACCACGGCGGGGCACACTCGAATAAAAAGGGACAAAGATAACAATAATATTAAATTGAAATATGAATGGCTTCATTATATACTGTATGTGTACTTATATACATAAAGTATCCACAGAGGCAAAATGTAACGAATTTCATTATTGATGGAAACATCCGAATGAATTATATGTAATTTGTTGCCACGCAAATTTGAACTGATTAAGGACTTATAAAATCTGTTTATAAGTCATTGAACGGATTAAACAATACAAATAAACAAAGAAATCTATTGTCTCCATATATTATCATCAGATACCCATCGCTGATTTTTATGAATTTAAATCCGCTTAAAGACATCCTTAATACAGATATCTCCTGAAAAAGCTGTATGCACGCAATTATTGTCACCTGACTCCGAAGGATGAGATAGGCAACTGCTCCGCCTTGGTAAGTACCCTCTCTCTCTCTCTCTCTCTCTCTCTCTCTTTACAGTAAGTATAAATTTTTGAACTTACATATCCCCTATAAGATCTCTCTGCAGGCGACATATCATACTGTCAAATTTTATCTTATTTACCAATATTGATTCCAAATGGCGCCATACGTCCGTGTTTAAAATTACAATTATCAATTTATACCTTTGGAATTACAAACTTACGAACTTTAAGGCACTATTCCCATGTTGATTCCCTAATATTACATAGAGTCACAATCTCGATATTTTGTTTTACAGTCATTTTGATATTCCAATTGAATCCTATAGGTCAGTTTCACTATAGAGAGAATAGCTTTTGAGTTTTTGTATTCTACATGATAACAAGTGCATATATGCATTTTTTTTTAAGTTCAAATAAAAATGAATGACTTAATAAATATTTTGAAAAAAAAAACACGCAATCAATGTTCATTGTTTTGAATTGATGAGATTCAAGTTAATATCAGCATAATGATAACCATACTAATGTTCAATAAATTGCTTTTATGGAAATATATTACACAAACACTCAGTTACTCAATTCATTGGCAATGAACACTAGCAATTATAATAATGGATAGATTTAACTTAGCTCTCGAATATATCGCCGGTTTTTTTTTCACTTGATCAAGGCCAATTAAGGGATCGATCTGTGTAACTGAGTGTATAAAATTATTTATTTGCATCATTCCTGTGCTCCTAAAAAAAATGCTGCTTTTACAATGTTTTGTATGGATCGTAAATTCATAAACTTTTAAAAACGGACTATGCACTCTTACTTTTTGTCACTTGATTTTAAAAACCATTTTCACCCATGTAATATCTATAGGTTGGCAGCATGAGGTATGCTGGATATCAAGTGGGATACATTGTATGGGGTGAGTAGTGATAAGTTTGTCAAGCTGAATAAATACGGTACATGTATTTTAGAGAATAAATATAATGTCATCATTTGATATGAATTTGAACTGACATTGCTTTCTTTATCGGGAATACGACTGTCAAATTATCAAAAGAAGACTCTAATAGACAAATCAAAAGTCTTGTAATAAATCTGATTTATGTTTATACTCTGAACAACTGTGACAATGTGTCTGTATGGAAGGTCTTTTCTGAATCTCATTAAATGATACAAAGTACTTATTATCTGTTTTAAAATGTCTAAAAGTTGATTTGATTTGGTGACAGAACCTGAACTTAACTGTTCGGGTCGAAAAAGCGCTTACGAGTTGCCTTATCATGTACTACTAGTATGTTCTTCATTGAATATTAAATATGTTTTCATAATTGTTTTGTAAACCGAGGAATAATAAACAAGCGCAGTTTTACTGTGTAAACAAGAAAACCGTTACTAGTATACATTTATATATATATTTGTATACTATACGGCTAAATTACAATCAAGACAACAACATGCAGTGGTTCCTCAGTTCAAACAAATATGTCCCCATTTCACCAGGATAACAATACCTCTTGCTTTTCAGTTAACTATTGCCTTTAAGTGGCTACGATTCTAACAGGCTTTATGTAAGCGTGAATTCAAATTGTGAACAGATTGTGTTATATAGAGTTTCCAGTCGACATAATTAGTGGTTACTGTTTTAACAAATGTCAACATTAACAGTATTTATTGCGTGTATGTATGTTGAAAACATGTTTTCTGATTCAGTTTCTCCTGTTGCCATTAATGGTTACGATATGCCTTTTATTAGTTTTTATTTTATCTATATTGTGTATATATTGTATACAGGATATCTGGTCCAGTTTTTGTTGTTGACATTTTTGGCTTCGATTCTATCAGCCATTATACAGCTTTGGCCATTCCTGGACACCTGGATCATTGACAAAATACATGCCATTTGGTACGTACTGACAACGACTTCTTGCTAGACTGTGTCGCATACTGCATCTTTGACCATCTGTATGCCCTTCTCATGCGCCAACAGTTATTCCGGTACATGAAAATGAGCGAAATATTTCAAAACGCGTTTTGCCTACTATTAATAGATTATTGTGCAGTATGTCGTTTAGTGTTTATCAAAACTGACAATATCTATCATTACATCCTTTAAACTTAAATTGCTTACAGAAAAAATGTAAGTGAACTTTAAAACCAGTATTTGGCAAAGTACTGATGCTACAGTAGCCAGACTTGCACAAATGATTCATCTTAAGATGCTGATGTGAACCCATGCATCAGACGCTGCATCTGACCCTCATTTTCGCTTAAATGACTTGGTTAAGAAGTTTAGGTAGCTCAGTGTCACTTGGTTAAGCAGTTTGTGGCAGCTCATTGTCTGACAAAGTAATGATGCTACAGTAACCAAACTTGCACATGTGATTCATCTTGGGATGCTGAGATGGACCCATACATCGGACGCAGCATCTGATCTACTTTTTTCACTTGATTAATTTTGCTTTTAAACGCCAATATCGAGCAAAGCATAAGTGCTACATGAACCAAAGTCGCATATTGGATGTGTCTTTGATCAAAATTTCATTAAATGACCTTGACGTACTTTTTCCGCTTGAATGATTTTGCCTTTAAAAGCCAATATTGAGCAAATTATAAGTGCTACTTGTACCAAAGTTGCATATTTGATGTATCTTTCATTTAAGTTTCATAAAACGAGATTCACAGATTTTTTCCGCTTGAGTGATTTTGCTTTTAAAAGTCAACATTGAGCAAAGTATAAGTGATACATGAGTGAAGCATGAGACTTCTTTAACTCATATGTACTAAACTTGCATATTGGATGTATCATTGATCAAAATTTCATAAGAAGACCTTGGCTTACTTTTCCTCTCAAGTGATTTTGCATTTAAAAGCCAATATTGACCAAAGAATAAGTGACAAACTTGCATATTGGATGTATCTTTGATCGAAATCTCATAACATGATCATGATGTACATTTTCCGCTTGAATGATTTTCCTTTAAAAGCCAAGAAATATGTTTGAATTAAATTTTGCTGCCACGAGGTGAGCTTTGTAATCTGTTATTGCCTATGATTTGTATTGTAATACGTGCTTTAAATTTCTCAACAATCAAATAACTTTATCATATTTTTCATTTTCCAGGCCAGTTCTTCTGACCAGTTTCGTCATAAATATAATACAATTGCTCTTGGCAAAGTTCATTTTCCTGCAAGAAAGAGGCGAACAACTGGCCATTGAGAATAGGTATGGACATTTCGTTATGTCTATTTAGCTATAAACGTAATACAAAAAGAACACTACCAAAGTCGCGTCCCAGTTTTTCTGATACATTTTCTGTAAATTTTAGAGTTATCTCTCTTGAAATACTATAATTGTGAATCTCTAATGCAAGAAGATAAGAAAATCTTACGACCCGGCAGTGCTCTTAAAATGCTACATATTCTGTGTGTCCACAATCAGAATTGCTCTCATCTCTTTCAGACGGCTATTCTTCATCATGACGTACTTTATGTTCTTCTACAACATCTTCATTGGTTTGGTATCGTGTCTTTTTCGCATCCTTAAATCTATGATCCTCGGTTCACTATTAATACCGAGGCTTGACCTCAGTGTATTACCGAGGAAATTCCAGAGATTTGATCCTGGTAAGACAATGATAATAGATATTGATTCCATAAGTGCATGCAATAATTGAGAACCAGATATAAGATGCCTCACCCAATTAGTTGTCCGAACCATTATAGCCTGTAATGAGCATTCTGCAGCAGCGGCCCTCCTATGTTGCGTGATAGGAAATATAGATCGTCTCTCACCTTAATTGGGGTCACTAAAGCTATTCTCACCCTCCTCTTGTGGTTCACCGAAGCATATCCTCCAGGAAGAGGGGAAGTTGTTGTATGCTGGAGGAGAAGCATATGCTTCAGTGAACCACAAGAGGAGGAGGAGGAGAATCCCAGGTGAGGGACGACCTATATTTCCTGTTACTTAGAATAGGAGGGCCCGGTGCTGCAGAACTCTCATTTTATATTCATCAAGTCTGGCACTGGTAGCTGCTTTTTAGATTATAGACCGTACACACTATGAATGCAGGCTTTGTATCTAGTCTTCTTTGTTTGTTGTTGTTGTTGTTGTTGAACGTGTTGTTGTTGTTGTTGTTGTTGTTGAACGTGTAGCCAAGTTCGATCAATTTCGGTTGGTCGTTTCTTCAAACGCATTTGAAAATGTCTGTTTATAAAATTGTCTCAAATTTCTAAAACATGGGTCCTGTAGCATCATATCCCAGCTTTCTTGCTACGTTTTTCGGTATATTTAGGACATAATTTTCACAGAATTTGGCCATATTACATTTTTTAGATTGAGGATCACTGACGAGGGTTAAATACCCGAAACATGCATGTCTGGTCCATGCTGTAACTTTATCTGCTCTAAAATGATGTTAATGAATTTGAAGACTTTAAACAGTTGTTAAATTCTTGATCTTACATTTGCATTTTTGAAATTTCTCTTCATTCCAAATTGACGAAAGTGCAGTATTGTAAGTTCCCTTGCCAATTTCCATGTTGAGCATCGATCGCTCTTGCTTCTTTGCTTTTGATACCATCTTTCGTGAGTAGTAAATACTCTCTACTATTACATCGATATTACTTTAATTACTGTTATGTATCACAAATGCATCGTATATAGAGAATTGAATCTAATTTTCCAGGATTCCATGCCTTCTGTGGGTTTATGCATGTTGAAAGCGCGCATACACACCCGGTCATAATGGTGTTTATTAGTATTTTACAAGCAGAGTCTTTCAACACTCTCAAAGCTAACAGTGAAAAACCCTCACTCAAGTCCATGATGGGTGAGTTATGCTACAATGTATAAATTTTGTGTTAACTTTTCCATCATTAACAAAATATAGGTCGACTTGTTCAAAGTTGAAAACACTTGTCATATTCAATGAAGAAGAAAACTTTATCTGATATAATACAATCTCCTCTTTTGGTGCATGAAATTCATGAAATTCTTTCAAATTTCAAGTTTTACTCTGTTCTTGGAAAAGCCCATCTGCTGTTAAGTTAACCACATATACAGTAAAAATGGTTGTTTTGTAGGTAAGGGCATTGCTACCGTGAATGGTACATATGATATGGTACAGAGTAAACGCAGCAGAAAAGCCCGATGGCAGTGGTTAATAGCCTATACCCTGATCCAGAACCCCACCCTGTGTCTGGAGAGAAAGATAGCATTGGCTAAACAGAAAAATGAGTCTATTATAATGTCAGTGTTACAGGATAATTACGAGGCGACTCCAGCGGAGGAAAAAATCGATATTCAAATTTGAAATGCATATCACATTATATTATCATGCGATTTACAACGATGATTTTTTTTACGTTGAACTTTTTTATTATTATTTTTTTTTTACTGTTCATTACATATCCAACTCTTATGATCTAATCGAAATATATTTGTATCAGTTATTCTCAAATCAATCCTCCTCGATATAATACGTCGCATACAAGACAATATTCGTATTTCAGCATCCGCTATATTTGGATGGTGTACATGTGGTAGTAATTCACGTTTAATAACGCTAGTGATATTTGACTAGTTGTGCTTTAGTGGTAGTCAATACTTAAAGCAACGGGTTTTTTTTAAATAACACATATAATTTTACACTTTGTACTTGACAAATGAGCACAACCGAAGCCTTTTATCTCAGGAAAAGACAGTCGCATGCATGCAAGTTAAAAGCTACAATGTAACATGGTATTTTGGCCGGATTGCGAAACAGTCCGTTCGTCTGTAAGTCCTTACGTCATTGCGCCGAAGCTTCTGCTTGTGATTCTATTGTGAGGAAACTTTTTGGAGCAACTTAACAAATTGAAACTTTACATAGTGATAGACCTTGGTGAGACGGATCAAATGCAGTAACAATCGTAAATACAGAATTTGTGTTTTATCCAACAGGGGAAAAACTATGAGGAGTATTGACAAGAAAAGAAAGAATCTCCAACAACACTCGGTTGCAGGACCCACAGCAAACTTCCAAAATACCCAATGCAAAATTACAGAGAAGACACCCACAGAAAGAGGCACAAACTGGATAAGGAACATTAACTCACACCATAGAAACATGAAACACAAAAGTCCACACATAAACCAACGAGACAAACTCACACCAAGGATACATGAAACGCAAAAGTCCACACATAAACCATCGAGACAAACTCACACCAAGGAAACATGAAACACAAAAGTCCACACATAAACCATCGAGACAAACTCACACCAAGGAAACATGAAACACAAAAGTCCACACATAAACCATCGAGACCAACTCACACCAAGGATACATGAAACACAAAAGTCCACACATAAACCAACGAGACAAACTCACACCAAGGAAACATGAAACACAAAAGACCAGGCACACATAACTAACGAGACCAACTCACACCAAGGAAACATGAAACACAAAAGTCCACACATAAACCAACGAGACCAACTCACACCAAGGAAACATGAAACACAAAAGTCCACACATAACTAACGAGACCAACTCACACCAAGGAAACATGAAACACAAAAGTCCACACATAAACCATCGAGACCAACTCACACCATAGAAACATGAAACACAAAAGTCCACACATAAACCAACGAGACCAACTCACACCAAGGAAACATGAAACACAAAAGTCCACACATAAACCATCGAGACCAACTCACACCATAGAAACATGAAACACAAAAGTCCACACATAAACCAACGAGACCAACTCACACCAAGGAAACATGAAACACAAAAGTCCACACATAAACCAACGAGACCAACTCACACCAAGGAAACATGAAACACAAAAGTCCACACATAACTAACGAGACCAACTCACACCAAGGAAACATGAAACACAAAAGACCAGGCACACATAACTAACGAGACCAATTGGCAATCGGTGCCGACTTAAGACGGCCATCTGCCATCCAAGTAACAGATGGTGTTGTTATCCGAATTACGTGCGCACAACCCTCCTACTTTTCCGATTACCCAGAGGTCTCGAAGACCGCACAATTGTGTTGTAAATAATGTTCATACAAACAGACGGCATGACGCAGGGGCCCTAAAAACACACCGATGGATATGGAAATGGATATAAAACAACAGAACGCATACGAAATACAGTCCGTGCTCTGCCAGCTGTAGCGAGCTCATGCATGTGAACACCCGAGGAGTTCGACTGATATTCAGAGAGGACAGGGCCCCTTTAAAGAGGGACCGTCATGGATTCCTGTCGTCAGAGTCAGAGTGCAATTCTGAAGAATGTGCTGGCACATGGCTGTAGATTGGTCCAGTACCAAGTCAAGTGTGAACTTACTTTACCTGACGATAGACCATGATAAAATGAACCCTGTATGCTAATTATTTTTGCCTCGACATTTGAGCTTGTGAGTGACTTTGACTTTGAAGTTACAAACTTCCGTATTACTTAATAAACACTTATTTCCTGCTGCAGTGTGGAGCAGTTATACTAGTTCCACGTGACATGGATGTTTTTAAGTGTATTTATTACCTTTTTTAGCTCTGTTGCCTGTAAGAAGCTTTGTTTTGGCACTTTATCAATTTGACATCATACATTTTATTTGACGTCATAAATATTATTTTGCTTTTTCGGATACTTGCTATTTCATTTAAAAATATCATCGAAATTAAAGGAGATTAACATATTGGCACCATCCCTCCTATGCTATTTTGAACACAGATTTTATTTTGATATGCTGCTGAATTGACCCTACAGGAAATTCGGAGCCGCGCACTCTCTGCAAATTGCACAAATTTAATTTAAAAAAATATAACCAGAGCACGCTTTTAAAATGAATTTTGGCTCAGTCTAAAATCACTTTGGATGGAAGCATCACTGATGAGGATTTAATATCCGAAACACGTGTCTGTTGCATAAAAATTTCTTTGGAAGATATAGAGTTGGAACACTTCCGTATTATAAAACTGTCAGTAAATGTTTTACAGGAGTAGGGTTTTTATGTTTCAGATGTGAACTTTCATTTGAGACATTGACTTTTGACCTTGACATTAAGGTTCGACTTACTTGTCATGTATTTTGAAAGGTTATGGGTACTATTTTTATTTCATACATAGAATCCTTATTACAAGACCTTTTATTTGTTAAAGGAGCTGATAAGATAAGGGCCGTTTTTAGCCCTAAATTTCATGCCGTATTTCTTCCGCATGACGGTACCTATGCAGACAAAAGATAATCATTATTGAAACTTAAAGTATTTGAAGACTTTTTGTATGTTTTACTTTTCGATGAAATACTCCGAAGATCCTTCAATGAAGGTCCAAAGAGGTAGGGGGTACTCGGGTAATAAAACTGATAATATAGACCAAAAACGTAGAAATTTTAGAATATTTTGCCTAAAATGGATAAATACTAATAAAAAGATATCAAATATATCTACATTGTAAATCAGAAATACATTTCGAAAGTTCTATCTCCTCTAATCGGTAAATAATGAAATCCGGAACTCAAAATACGGTCTTATTTTGTATGCATTGCTCCTGCCTATTTCGTTTCTAATTGTTGTACATTTCATTCAATCATATTTAGAACATATTTTTTGATGGATTAAGGAGTTAAAATAGTCAAATTTTCCATATTTAGTGATCTTAAAGATCGATCTTTTAACAAATGCACCCCCTTCCTTTTTTTGTTTTCCGTCTCTGGGGTAGTGTTCCCCCCGGAGATACAGAACCCCACTTTTCCAGAAATTTTGTATAATGGAAATGCACCTCCAGTATAAGTGGCGTTCTGTATCTCCGGGGGGAACAATGTTCAAAAAAACTTTTCCGTTTTCTATTGATTTCTATGGAAAAAAGATAAGTTTTGACCCAAATATTAGCAATATTATGCATAATAGATCTCAAATAACTTCAGGTTTTGATGGGATACCGTATATGTATTAATTCAACGAACAATTTTTCTTAAAATTTCCATTTTCAAAATTCCACTTTTTTGGGCAAATTTTACGTCTTATCTTATCAGCTCCTTCATTTTACCTGTAATTTTTAGAGAGATAGGGATTGATTTCTATATAGGAATAAAATGCGATATTTTTGTATAAGCATATTTTTATTCATGCGCATATATCTTTTTCATATGCTTATAAATTCATATTGGCATTGTCCGCCAGTTTTAATGCATTTTTTTTTCATACACTTGCATATGCACCCTTTTACAGTGCAAAATCAATCTTGTTTCTTTTTTCATATTTCTAATGTCTTTTGCATTATATCGATCTGGGAATACAGGGAGTGACCATTCACCTCAGCCTCCTCAGGGTTATTGTCTATTTTGATATCAATTACTGCTTAAAGAAAGTTTTTATTTTGTATGTTATATAAAGTTATGATATTCAACCATATGTTGGAAAAGTAAAGTACAGTAGTGCTGATCATTTGACTTTTTGTTCTCTTACCGATTTACTGTGTTTTGACCAAAAAATATTTCGTATACAAACATTTGTGTCACATATTTTGTGAGTGAAATCATGTAATATTTATTTCAAGTCGTACAAACTTAATAAACAATACTGACATTTCGCTTGATATCTTCATTCCTCCCCCTGACAGTCATTTAACAAAGTTTTGTAAAGCAACATCCAATCTTATTTGCTCAATTGCAGTTGAGCATATCTTTTAATACCACAATGGCAGTTAGGTCGGAAATTCTCTATTCAACGTCATATCCTCGTTGGTAGATAACTTCATATCCTCGTTGATAGTTTACTTCATATCCTAGATGGTAGATAACTTCATATCTTCGATGATATATTTTCATATCCTCGATGGTATTTAACTCCATACCATCGATAGTATACTGGTAGTTTAACTTCATATCATCGATGGTAGTTTAAAACCTCATATCCTCGATGGTATTTAACTTCATATCCTAGATTGTATTTAACTTTGTAGTAAACTCCATATCCTCGATGGTAGTTAACTCCATATCCTCGATGGTAGTTAACTTCATATCCTCGATGGTTGTTAACTTCATATCATCGATTGTAGTTAATTTCATAGCCTCGATGGTAGTTAACTTCGTATCCTCGATGGTAGTTGAATCCATGACCATGATATGACAGATGATGCGAGTCCATTACGGCGATAGAGAAGTCATAGGTCATTGTGACATCTGATTCAATGAAAACGATGACTTTTGAATCTGTGATAAAGATGACAGTTGAGTCAACCTAGTCCGCACGTCAGAATTCCGTTTAAAAAATGTGTATTTCTGTCTTAAATACATGGAAGTGATGACGAGGAAACTAGGTTTTCTTTTATTATATGGAGAATGTATGTCTTTTTTGCGGAATTATATGTAGCTCTGGTCTTAAAACTTTTTTGATATGGAAGAAAGCGGACCTTATATCAGCCAACATTGGCAATATATAATCAAAACCTTAGGTACAATTTTCAACCTGCAGAAATTTGCACAAGATCAAAATTCTTCATTTTTAAGCAAACTGAATACATATACTGAAATTTAACAGCATAAAGTTATCCAAAATGTCTCACAGCTGTTTTAAATTTTAGTACTAATCATAAAGTTCTGAGTTGCACTGAAAGGTTCTGGAAAAGCGGAGAAAGAGTAAGTTGATAAGTCATAGAGGCAATGAACGGCAAAAGACAACACGGCAGAAAGCATGAAAATTGGAGGGACTGTTCTTATTGGCTATCTCTAGATCCTATTTGGTAAAATTGTTAGTAAGACGAATATTCCGGAAACATTTAAATGTTGGGTTATAGCACATATTTATAAGAAGAACAACGAACCACTCGAAGACCCTAACTCATACAGACGTATTACAGTTTCGAGCATAATCCTAGCTAACACCGAAATGTTTTTAAAAGTTTTTAAAATATTCTAAAATGGTTTGGAAAATGTTTCTTTAAAATGTTTTGAAAACGTGATTTTGTGGAGTTTTAATAACATTTTAAAAACATTTTGAATAAATATTACACTGTAATGTTTAAGGTTAGGGTTGCGACTACAGGAAGATAACTCTATTTTCATATCTCGTAATATTTGAAACCGACATGGACGATATATGCTATATATAAGCTAAGTTTGTTGCATTATTTCAGAAAAAAAAAATAATACTCCTTGAACTTTTCATAGCTGAATGGGTATTTTTTGGAAAAATGCATGTTTTTCAATGAAAAATCGCCGAAAATAGGAAAAAAATTGTCATTTTCGCACGAATTCTGCTTCTAAAGATTCAAACATCAGAATGTATACTATTCATTATACTTTTATAATTCGAACTTCGAGTAAATCTCTATGTTTTTGGGTCAAAATGTTGATTTTTTGTACAAATCATTGTGCCATTTATAGAAACAGTCATTTTGCTCAAAAACGAATTCGGATACATATTGGTTTGATTGCTTTAGGATAAAGCAATACCATAGCTCTGTACATAGAAAAAAAATTGTGTACCTGGCGACCTTCTAGCTATTACTAAAAATAACGAGTTGTTGCCATGGCAACCAGCAAAATCGTTTTTATAAGAAAATACATTCCTTAGAACTATCCATTTTATCAGAATTTTTCAAAATATGCTTAAATTCATACACAAGCTATAAGAATCCAGAAAAATAAGGGTATATACGACTTTTTGAAATTTCATGCATTGCAGAGGTATGTTAATTTATGATGGGGTATTCTCTAAAATGACGAAAATGTTAAAATAGGCCAAAAATGGACGTTTATAGCCCAAAAACGAGACGGGCAAGTTATGATTTATTGGTCTGAATAGTTCGAGGAGATGTTCCCCTACATGTGGACATATCCATCTTTCTTCTACCTCATTTCTATTAAAAGTCGCCACCCTGACCTTAAGTGACATTCTTTTTAATTATTGACGAAGAAACATTTCTAAAACGTGTTTTACTGACGAGGATTAAAATATCCGAAACACGTGTCTAGTACAACAAAATTGGTGCTATAGAACATATATTTCAATATTGACAATTTAAAAATATTTCATAAACATTGTTTAGTAATGTTTCAATAACATTTTGAAAAAAAATTCTAGTAACATTTGACTTGTATATCTTAAGCAAACATTTAGGAAATGTTTCACAATAATGTTTTGAAAACGTGATTTGGTGGAGTTTTAATAACATTTTAAAACATTTTGAATAAACATTAAATGGTAATGTTTATTAAGTGGCATTCTTTTTCAATGTTGCCGAGGAAACATTTCTAAAACGTGTTTCAAAAATATTTTGAATTATTTTGTAAGATTTCAATTACATTTTAAAAACTTTTCTAGTAACATTTTGTCACAAAGTTTTTGAAAAATTTAACTTACTAGTATATGTTTTATGCAAACATAGATCTAGGAAATGTTTCACAAAAATGTTTTGAAAACCTAATTTTGCTGACGCTCCGCCCCCTTCTTATCCATGAAGAAACTTCAAAATACATTTTAACACATACGGAGATAACCTTTTATCGATTGTTTAGATGAAAAGTCGAAACCCCGTCGGACACCTGAATTGAAACCCCGTTGGACACATGCATTAATCCACTCTAAAGTATTATTTAATGAAGAAATATACTTTCTTAGTGAGCAAATTTATGGTGATTTGACTTGGATACTTATATATGACATAATCAAACCTCATCAAGAAACATGAACATTCTACAGTGACAGTGAAGAAAAGGAACCAAGATGTTGAGGCGACGTTGAAAATTTCCAGTCGGCATGTTTGGCAGAACCTGACCATATAGAGACAATTTGAAGAGATGTAGAATGAGAATTATTGCTTCCACTCCGTCTGTGTATTCATTTGTGAAAAACTTGATTTGCGTAGTCATAAATTAAACTTAAACTCACTACGTCCTTCTACCTCTCGCTGCGGAACCGAAACCCTTGTTGACACAGAGCCGAAACCCAGGGCTACGTACGCTCTAACATGGTGAATACGTAATCTGTGTCGAATGACCCCCAGTGACCTTTGACCCCTGAAAATTGAATGTTTGTATATTCAAACCTTTTGACCTGTTGATCTAGGACTTATAATAGGCCGCAATGAACCTCTATAATTTTAGTTAGGTCAGATGTAGCATATACGTACAATGAACCGCAGAAAGCATCCGCAGATGCATCATCTACACAAGTTTGGCTTATCTAGGACTTGTAATAGGCTGAGATTATACCTTTCCTATTTGACTTATACTGGTCGCGCAAGCGTAAAATACCGGTCAGGTGCAGCATCCATATCGTACATTGCAGTAACCATACTCATATTCATCGTTCACACAAGTTTAGTTAGTCTATGACTTATGATAGGCTGGCAATAGACATGTTCCATTTTACTTAACCTGGTCGCTTAACGTAGCTCGCGGGGAAGCTTTCATCACAATCAAATGTGTACGCAGGTTTCACACTCGAATTTTTTTATGTGCACATCTACGCTATGACGTCATAAACCTTACTTGATCGTAACGTCACGCTACGTTGCGCGACATTTATCGATAGGGCGCAAATTATGGCGTAATTTTTTCAATACTTATATACACAAGGTACAACGAATATAATTCCAAATTTCTATAGGATCTGATAAAGGCTTTACTTTTGATCACGCTTTCTCTCGCTCTCCTTGTTGCTTGTTTCTGTGCACAATTGGCGTGTCCGACAGAAAAGAAGGACGGGCTGAGAATCTAAAGATGAAATATTGAAGCTGTATCAATTAAAGTTTAAAGATTTTGAAAAGGTTAAACTTCAAGGTCTGTGATACTAGGTCAAAGGTCCAGGTTTTCATCGAAAGATCATGTCAGAAGGAATTCCGGTGAGAAATGTATAATTCATATCCCTTCAATAAATTAAATGAAGATGTAAGTTTTGAAAGAACGTCAAGGTCAAGGTCACTAGTTCAAAGATGGGACAAAAAATATTGGCACGCAGGGTCCATTCCGTCTTTGGTTATCTTCATGTACGGTTCCTTCTCAATGCTCCTTATATTTTTTTCTCCCGCTGTTGACTAAAACATATATGTATATTCTATTTCAAGGTCATATTGATGCGTTAGATTTGTCTCAGTATGGTCTGTTTTATAAGCTGATCCAATCAGTTTTCATTCAGCAGAATATAGGGGGGGGGGGGGCAGGAGGACAGGGGTTACCTATCTCCCCCTCCCACCCCTTACATCCCCTCCCGCTCCCTCCCCTCCTTTTCACCCTTCCCTTACCTCCGCCCTCCGGCCCCCCTCCCCCAGCACCCTTCCCCCTCTCTCCCTCCCTCCCTTCCCTCCCTCTCTCCCTTCCCTGTCCATCCCCTCATATAACGTAACAGCTTCCCCAAAAAAGTTGAAGCACAAAAAAACCAAAGATTTTTACAAGTAGATCATACTCCGGAGTCAAGGTCACAGTGTTAAAGATTTGGGATCTACGCAAGGTCTTGCCATAGAGACTACATATGTGCAAGTTGTTTGTTTGGATTTTTTTTTTTTTTTTTTTTTTTGTAATCGGAAAAAAAGATACCGTACTGCCTTCTTGAGGAATTCCTTAACTCGGAGATTGAAATGGAATTTCATTTTGATAATAATTTATATATAACGACAATTGAGGCGACTGAACGTAATGATCTTAAAACGAGCGTGAAATGAAAATCACAATATATGTTTTACATGGCCCGCCCCTCCCCAGCCCTTTTCCGATATTATAAAGTACACGTACATATTTATAAACAGAGGGTATTTTTGTTGTATACCCCGCCAAAACATATCGGATTAAATACCGGTAGTAATGAGCATGTCCGTCCGTCTGTTCCATATGATGTTTTCAAATATTTGAAGAAAAAATGTCATGTACGAAGAATAAATTTAAGATAAATTAAGAAAAAAATAAATTAAGAAATAAGGTCTAGCCCGAATACGGCCCATGTTATTGTTGCTTAATTATCTAAAAAAATAAAATTTGGTTTCTGGATGTTTTAAAGGAGACTGTTACAGAGAATCAAATATTCTGCATACTCCTTGACGTCATGTTGACACATGCGATCTGAACACGCTGTGACTTTGACGTTGCGAGTAAAATTGACGCCGAAGACACGCAAAACAATTTTTCAATCTTAAATTGCAAAAAATCTGCCGAGAAGACTTATCGATGTTTTTATACATTCGAATTCAGCTCATTCTCTACTTTTACGTGTAAGAAGGGCTTTAAGGATCTCCACAACTTAATGGAGAAAGTGGAAATGAAGCAAGCCGTGTTTTGCCTTTTGAATGAGTGCGCATTTTTGAATAATAAGTTGCAAAATGGCGATAAAATTGCAAATTTTCCCCAAGATACATAATAATCAGAAGAAATACAATACTCAACATGGCAACAATATTTTCGATCTCCCTTTTCACCCTCCTTGGTAAATTTTCTGGATTAAAATTATTTTAGTTCAGAAAACGCATATTTCCGAATTAGAACGTCAATGCCGTCTTTGACGCTTAAAATTTCGAAAAACTTCGTGGAATAATTACATGAAAATTATATCAAAGATTGATCAAATCTTAAATTTCATGTAGACAAATTTTCAGGCTATGTCTTCTCGCAAAGTTTTTCGTGCCGTAACGCCGCAATGTACCTTAAGCGTGAAATATATATAGGTCATATGCAGCATCCTTACCAGCATCCTTAGAGGTCTCACTGGGGTAATTCGCCTGCGCGGAAGCCTGTTATAAGGGAATATGGTTCCTAAGGATGTCCAAATAAGATCTGCAATCCATTCCCAAAGAAAAACATTGCTCAAGGTATAGTTTTAAACATTAAATTTTTCTTTAAATGAGCCGACCAAAAACACGTCCTGTCACTTCAACGACTACTAGACTACTTTTTCCAAACGAAAATAAGCTCCAACAGGTCAGGTCAGTTTGCTATAACAATTTGAAAAAAAAACCTATATAGCCTTCAATAGTCAGAATATCATCCAGGTGAACAAAAGTACTTTTGAAACATTTCAAATCATCAAGTTTTTGTGTGCTTTTGAAGATTTTGGAGAAATTATTTTTCGTAAGTGTATGAAAATAAATCTGCAATAGGCTTTTGTCTTTGTGTAGGGCCCAAACAATTTATTGCACAAAGTCCTAGAAAATGTCTCAAACCTCTTTTTGATTTAGAATTAATCATAACTGAGCTGCACTGAAAGATTAAGTCACATCAAAGATCGATGCCAAAGCGGAGTAATTCAGGTTTTAAAAATAAAACGTCAAACTTGATGAATATGGATTGCAACGTAGAAATTATGTGTTGAGGTTACAAAAACTTTCATAACTTTCGTTCGCTAGGTTCGATTTTGTTCATATTACATAAGAATACTTCATTGACAGTAGTTAATAATTTGATATTTTGTCTAAAGAAAATTCAACGATAGAATTCCATGCAATAGGCCGGGACGATTTAAAACAAGTTATATAATTATTAACCTCCTAGATTATCTTAAATTTGTAATAATACCTCCATTTTCTTAGTTTATTTCACTTTCTTTGTTGAAGATGACAAAATAGCTTGAATATAGAATTTTAAAAATAAAAACATTCATAAATTCAGCAAGAAATTTAAAAAAAATATCAGCACACTTCCTTCAAATTAGCAACGTTGGCAAAATAAGAAAACCAAAAACCGCCAAACTTCAAAGTTTCATGAAAACAGTTACATAGATTCAATTTTGTTCATACTCTGCAAAATTTAATCTTGTATGCCAATGATGATCAAATTCTGAGTTTCAGAAAGAGGATCTTTTTTTTTAGGGGGGGGGGTAGGAGTGTAGCCACCTTAAAAAAAAACTTTTTCATCATTTTAGCGTGAATGATAAAGTGATAATTCCGTAGTAATTCACACCAGGAACGTATATAAAAAAATTATATATACGTCCCTGTTCAGAGTGATACGTTTCCGCTACGGTGGAACTCTTCCTTCTGAAGGAAAAGAAGTAGCTCGAGCCCACCCAACATGGCTACCGGTAGTCAGAGGCGAGGGACCAATCCTACGTATCAAGAGATTTTCTCCCTCTGAAGAACTCATGATTCATAGATTATGTTTTCCGCTCTATATTAATTGTTATAGTAGCCAATGGAATGAAAACATTCAGCCAAAATAAATTCAGAGCAGTTGAAATTGTAATCCTATTCGGCCAATCATATTCTGTATTCTTACCATATTTCATTGAACTGAAAAATCATAACGATGAGGGAATATAAGGTAGTTGTTTTAGGAAGTGGGGGAGTGGGTAAAAGTGCTTTAACTGTAAAGTTTGTGTCTGGAACATTTATGGAAAAATACGACCCAACTATAGAGGATTTTTACAGGAAAGAGATCGAAGTAGACCAGGCTCCCTCTGTGCTAGAAATCCTGGATACAGCAGGAACTGAACAGTTTGCTTCAATGAGAGATTTGTATATAAAGAATGGACAGGGTTTTGCTATAGTATATAGTATTACAAGTTTACAGACATTTCAAGACATTAAAACAATGAAAGAACAAATTATCCGTGTGAAAGGGATTGAAAACATCCCGATGATACTTGTCGGAAACAAAGCTGATTTAGAACATCAACGAGAGGTGCCTACATCGGAGGGACAAATGCTTGCACAAACATGGAATTGCCCATTTTTAGAAACATCGGCCAAAAATACTCAAAATGTGAATGAAATCTTCATCGAAATTGTACGAGAAATGAACACTAGTCCTGTTAAAGAAAAGAGAAAGTGTTGCAGTTGTGTATTGTTATGAAAAAGGTAGGATTCATTTGCCTATTTATACATGCAATATGCACAAAAAAAATCATTTTGAAAGTATTTGATCGATCTATCTTCTTCTTCCGATCAGGTACTTCACATATAATGTATTTTCGTACCGACGCATGGGGTGCATGGACAACTTATTTACAGGTGATTTAAAAGGTAAGTATGTACAGTGCAGTTAAACATGGCGCTGGTATCTATGGCCTGATGTTGATGGTCTGCATCTGGTGCTTGAAGCAGCCAAGGGTTGGAGCACTGACTACTTCTGATGGAAGAGAATTCCAGATGTGGATGGTGTCCAGGAAAAAGGATCTCTGGTAAGTGAGTGTCCTTGCATAGGGCACCAGGAAGCTGCTGTTATTACCCCTTGGTGAGATGGTAGGTACAAGGACATTGTCTGATGGTATGAAGATGAGATGGTTCACCACTCTATACAGCATGATGACCTTGGCATGGGCCCTGCGCTCCTGTAAGGTAGGCCATCCCAGCTGATAGAGCATGTTTGTGAAGCTGCTTGTTGTCCTGTAGTCAGAGTTTACCATGCGAGCAGCTCTGCGTTGATCCATCTCTATCTCTTGTTACTCAAGCACCTTCATAGACAAAGTGTTCTGTGAGTAGGAGTAGCTGGATGTTTAGGTTCAATGGTACAGAGACATTTGATACATGTATTTGATTTGGTACACAATATTGAATTAAGCGTAAAAATGAGGAGGAGGAAAAGTAAAGAAAACTTACATTTACATGTACAACTTCTGTACATCTGTTTTGCTTACATATAGAAAAAATGATATATAATTCTTATCTAATTTAAAAAGATATTCTATTTTATGTCATGTATGTATCAAAATATCTTTTTAAATGTACAAAAATATATTAGCAAGGTTATGAACCAAAAAACTACCTTCTTATTTACCAAAATGTCTTTTTACCTATAAAATGACTAAAACAGAGATTAATCTATAATTTGATCATAATGGGTCCTCTGGACACAACGAAACTTGGCCAATGGGTCCCTTACCAAAACAATGGGTCCCAGCAGAAATTAATTGGCCCCAATTTCTATAAACCTTTCTTTTTTCGCGGCGTTTTAAGTTCGCAAATACTAGTGAGCTGACCTGCTCGCAGCGTTTTATGTCCTTGAGATCATTATTTGTTCCGCAAAAAACGTCTAACCCTTAAGCTTCAATCTAATTTTGCCATATTAAATATATTGATTGTTCTTTAGTTAGCGATACTTCGCACATGTGTATAGTAAAACGTTATCCAAACAAACCATTTCTATACGGTTTACAAAGACAGTACATTGATGGTGTGAATTAAACGATTTCATTAGATTGATTCATAATGTCATGTAAAGTTTACAGTGAAGGAATTTTTCATAGATATATATATATCTGTATCCAAATGATGTAAATAAGTTAGACTCACGTTGGACTGCATATTACCTTTAATTTAACAATAAAAAATGTTGCTCCGCAATGATTTCTCATACAATACCACAGATCTGTTAGGTTTAAAAGAGCTGTCAAAATATAAACAAGAGACATTTACACGTTATTTCTCGACTTTGAATAACATGCACTAAAACGGATGATGATAAGAAAGTAGACAATGCGCACTTTGGGACGCAGCAATCGGAAATCAATGGGTCCTGGGCAATTTTTATGTGTCAGAGACGCAGGACGCAGAGGTACATGTAGATTAATCCTTGCTAAAATTGGTGTATTTGTATTGTAACAATTTACTAACAAAGGTACTTTGTTTGATGTTAAAGTCTTCATATATTTCTGTACGTCATGTACCCCAAATTTTTGTAAAGCATCAAAATTGTGCAAACCTACATGATACATTAGAGATTTGGTCAGAAATAGTCAACATGGTCAAGGGGGGCAAATCCATACATATATGATAGGCAAATATTGTATACTCTACTGAAACAAGCAAGGCTAATAACACAAGTTTTACAGTGGTGTCAATGAAATTCTTTAAAAAAAACAAAATTCTCATAGTCTTATTACTATTATTGTTCTCATTGATAGACAAAAGGTTAAACTAGATACAATGCACTGACAAAGTGTGGCTAACCAGAGAATTTGAATTTTTCTAAGAATTTTTCCAACACAAGGGTACAGGTAGAACCTGTGTTAGTGGCTTTAATAGTTTAAGTAGTGCATACCCAGGCAATCTTTGAAAAGTTTTATTCTTTTAGCTTGTGGGGTAATCTGACTGGTCTTTTAAAAATTTGCAAAACAGGTCCAAGGGTCTGATGTGTTTTGTATGAATTGTTATAATATTATAAGTCATGACATGATATGGGATTTTCAGTCCCCAACCAGCAAAGCCAGTGGGGACTCTTAGTTTGCCTGTGGTCTGTCTGTCGGTCAGTCTGTCAGTCCTTCTGATCTTACCAGGTATATCAGTTTTCCTGACTTTTTTTCTGCAATGGATAGAGATACTGAGATTAAATTTTATGCACAGCTTGGTCATTCCCAGGACTTTCATTGTTTTTCATATTATTAATTCGTCTTCTGTTCATTACCCTTCACATAAATTACTTTCACCATCCATTAATTTGTTTTCTATTTGACATGACCTAATGTATTCATATACCTCACTTTTATTCTTTATTTACTTTTATAAGAAAAATCTTTGATAAATAAAGCTTACAGCAAAACAGCTATTTGAAAGTTTCGCTGTAAAAAAAAAAAATCTTATAATCGTTATTATTTTTCTCTTTCTTAAATACCATGAACATTCAGAACTACTATATGTATATCGTTCACAAAATGATGAATTCAATATTTGAGTCTCTGTTTTTACAAAACATTTGTCCACCCCCCCCCCCCAAAAAAAATGCAAAAAATCCTCTTATTTATCATTTTCCTTTTGACATTATGTCATAATAATGATTTCTTACATGTATTAATTATCTAGAGATTTATTGTATGTACTGTCCATAATGTTATTTTAATGATTTCTTGCATGTTACAATTACAATAACAGTTTATCTAGTGATTTCTTAACAAGATTTCAGCACTGGCAACCCCTTGTTTTTTGTTTGTTTTAAATGAATGCCAAAAGAGCAGCACAGATTTCACTTGAATTCTAAAATCTGCTATCCCGCATATATCAATGATGTAGGGTAATTTCAACAATGTAATGTTAGATTTCAATTTGAACCATTACTGTATAAGCACTGAATGATACAGGTATGAAACTATTCATAGTTAGCATGATTAGATCACAGTTACATTCAACATGTTAAGTTATGTATACATATATGTATAAACATGATAAATGTGGATGCAGCTAGGACACCACATATCTGACAATATAAAGTTTATAAGATGTTTGAAATTGTTCACTAAAGAAAATGTGGCAGGCTTACTATATGTGTATTAAAAATAAATTCATACAGTAATCTTCTTCATTACTTGCTTTTCGTAATCTTTGCACTTATAAAACCTTTCGACTCTCCAATGTACATACAATTGTTCATGTACATTAATTTTCTTCAGGAAGGTGAAGAGTTGGAATACTTCCGTATTATTGTGCATAAAATCGTTGAACGTAAAGAAAAATTCAGCTCTGTCAGTTCTGACAGCTCATTAGCCAAAGAGGCTTTATGACAATAATGTACATTTTGTATCCTATTCCATTATAGTATCAAGCTAATTAGTGGGGCTTCTTTATTTCCTATAGCTGGTAGTTGTACTCTCTATGTGATGCTGAGTTGGCTATTAGAAAGCTAGTTTGTTATCACTATTGATTGGATTAACAAGGATATTTTGTGTAGATGTATTATAGAGATCTGACGTTAATGTGGGAGGACATCTACTTTACTACCATGATTTATATTAGTTAATGTACATTGTGGCATTCTACGTTTGGAAATCAATAATGGACATTCCGTTTTTACTAGTGTAATTGTCATGGCTTTCAGATTAATTAGCAAAATAAGAAAGCTAGAATCTGTGTTAGATAAAATGTAAATCACAAATTGAACCAGATACTGAGGTAGAATTAAGTTTTATAATTGAAATTTTATAAGTTTTAAACAATTTCAAATTGATAATCAGCTTGTAATCCTTTCATCACTTCTTGAACATGTACATCTACATAAAATGATTTTACAACTGTAGCCATAAATGTTGTATTTTCAATTTTTCACAGCCTATTAAATCTCTTGTATTTTTATACTTGTATTATACAATTTCTTCTGTGTATTTTTCAGCCCATTTTAGATGTAGCCTTAGCCCAGAGTATATATAAAGATAAAACTATATATATATATCATCATCCAGTCAGGGAAGCACCGAGGAAAGAACATTTACACAGCTATTATCCGTTGACAAAGTAACCATGTGACAGTAATAATCTGTAGATTCCCTATAACCAATCAGGCGCCACAACAGACCAACATTTCGTTATATAACCAGAACCACAGATTTTAATTTTTGATGCTCTACTTATCATTTTATATGAAAAATTATGTGATGATATTGTGTATGATATTCAATCACTGCATGCAGTTCAGCTTTCTGTTAAAAGTAAGATTTTTTGACACAAAAAGAGCATTTCAAAATGGTTAGCATGCCATACAGTTTATTATTTTTTTTATTTTTTTTTTGTACACATGTATTGCTGTATTAATCCTAAGTTTTATGTTACCTGTTTCATAAATCAAATTACATCTCTATACTTGAAATATTGCATACCTCTATTGGTAGTACATGTATAACAAAATAGAAAATATTAAACATGATATTCCAATGCAATGTAAAATGCAATATTAGCTCCTCGAAATTCATACTAGAACTGATGATGATGGTAGGAAAGTGATAGTAAGGACAATTTTGACTCTCAGATGGCATGACGTGAATCTTTGAAAATAATGAAAAAAAAAACCAATAGATAATCATCTACAATGTATATACTATCTACAATGATTTATCAAACCGTATGAATGAGGAATCTTTTCCTTCCAAATTTTTTTTTCAAACTTTCAGAGGACTACTAGTATTAATGTACTACCATATGTTTTATTATATGCTTATTGAGTACAAGTATTCCAATTTGCATTCACAATTTGTTTCATTTTTTGTTTTGGTTTGTTCAAAACTGTACCATTTATCAAGACTTTCTCAAAGTGCTCTTTCCAAGTTACTTTTACTTAACAATTTCATGCTGCATATTACTAGTATTAAAATGTACTTATATATGATATAATAAAGGTTGTAACTAAAGCTGAAAGTATTATTTTCCCCTTCTGTGTTAGTAAGGCTGCCGTTCAATGAGTGTGTGACTGGATCAGTTGTATTACTCATACAATGTTTCAGTCTTGTTATACCTGTTATTATCTCTTTGCCTGAGAACCATGCACATAATGTCCTCTTGAACTTGGAAAACATTGCTTATAATTCTGTGAAGAACACTATTTGATTTTCAAGGTCAAACCAAACACCAATGTACCTCTGAACTGTGTATTTTCCAACTTAGTATACATTCTCATTTGTGTATGGACAAAGCATATGTTTGACTTTTTCTAAGTCGAAGTAAAAATTTTAAGAAAAATAGCACTATTATTTTTAACCGAAATTATTGTAAATATTTATTTGTTTATGCCATGTGATTGTGAGGGGATGCTGTGCTTTGTTGGGTTACACTTGTAGTTATCTTTTACTTGGCCAGTCAGTGTGAATGTAATGTAACATTCAAAAAGCTACAATCTTTGTAAATTGTTTTCAGTGTAACACTGTTTCTCATGATCATTATTCTTGTAAAGACATTGCATGAGGAAAAAACAGGTACAAATTAAGATAATTAAGTGTTGATCGTCTTATGTGTGTTTATGACGTATATGGAGCTTGTTAACAGGTTAAATTGAAGCTGAAAGCTTAAATGTCTATTGATTTTACCTTTAAGGTTTGCTGAGATAATGATATAACAGAGCTTATGCTACTTCTCAGAAGCACACTTTTCATGCAGTATTATCTGTGTACAACCAACTATGCCTTTTACCATACAAATATATGTACAGGTGTCCTTAATGTCAACATAGTATTTAAGCTACCTGTCAGATCTCCTGGGGTATATTGTTTTTGTCCTGTATGTTTGTTGCTCTGCATTCTCCAGTATTTGATTTTGAATATTTATATGAAGGCTTTCATATATCACATAGCATGTTCCTTGTAAGAGACCTTGACATTACACTCACAAAATAATAATCAATAAATTTTCTGACCTTGGCTTTGAATTTTTAACTCCTTTTAAAACCTTTTAGTCATATGATGTTAGATGGAGGTTAAAGGGCATGTCTGAAACCTTATCTTTGCTTCTGTACACTGTATAAGAAGAATCCTTCGCTGGTACTTACATGTATTTTCATAGTTTTATAAAAGTAAATCTTTTCAATGGACAATAATTAGCAGATCTGTTCCTGATTCTATTGAATTATACATTTGATACCAGAAGGAGACAAACAAAATGGTGTTTACAATATCTTTTACATGTATTTTTGTTTGACCAACTAAATAATCTTTATTCATGTGTTAATCTTCATTGATGGTATTTTTTTTAACGTGCCTTTGCTACTCCTTTCTGTCCATATCAGTTTCTTCCATTTGATTACAAATTATATCTTTTGCTATATAAATTTTAAATATTGATTATTTAAAAATTTGAACATATATTATTATGTATTTTAAGAATGCACATGTATGTGGCAACTGCATTAACGTAGTGCAAGTAATTTGAACATACAGTGAACACTGGCCAATATAGGAAGCACTTGTAGAACACATGTTATACATAAAGAGAATAGGCACTTATTAGACTTGGCACTTTAGTACTTTGTCAATATTAGATATGCACATTAAGAACAATATACCATTACTAACTTAAAAATACTGCAAATCTTATATTAAAAATAAATACACATCTACCTAAAGGTAACCGTAGAAATCTCAGAAGTAGTTGTTTCTGTAAAATTATTTGTACGTTCAGTAGTAGTCAATGCATGGGATTATTCTATCCATATTAAATTTGCCTGAAAAATTTACATTACCCTTTTCTCATATACTTATAATTGCCTATATCCATCTAGAGTCTGTAGACTTTTAATATGATGAAGATTACCTGATTGTGTGACAACTTAAGGTGCTAAGGTAGTAGATTAACTGACCATTTAGTTTGAGTGATATATTTCTTCTTAGAAAAAATAACCAACTGACTTTTGAAAACAGTACAGTCACAAAGTCAAAATACTGTTTCCGTCAAATGCAGCCTATTTAGTGGGAGCTTAAGATTTATTGTTATACACTCTTCTTAACTTTTCAGTCAGGTGTTTTATACTGTCATTAATTGCAATGATATGCAAAATAATTATTTGAATTTGCACCTTTCAGGTTATTTTGAAAATTGGGACAATCATGTATAGATAGAACATTTTTGTACTTTCTTATATATATGGCTTTTTACATTTTTGCATTTAAATGTATGTTTAGTACTTATGTATACTGTGTTAAGCAGAGATACAAAATTTGATTGAGAAGAAGCTTTCACGTCATTTTCTTTGAACTTTCATTATGCTGATGTCATTATGTACACTCTGTAACTGACCATCTCTTGGTCCATTTTAGTCACGTCTGCTGCATGTAAAGCAAGATTTTGACAAACCATTTGGTTAATTCAAAGTAAAATCTGTCACCAGGTTTGACATTGGACATGGTTCTATTACTACTTGACAGTATTTAGGTTAATATATGTCATTGTTTTTTGTAACAAATTTTGTTACATCAACAATACACATACATGCAAAGATGTCTGCGAGAGAGGAAATCCTAGCTTAGGTGTTATACTCAATGTTTGTTAGAACAAAATCCCTATCTAGTTAATTGTGGTGCCTCTAATATTGCTATATAGCAATGGTCATTATCAGTACATGTATGGTGTATGGTGCCATCACCCCTCATCTTATCATGTAACTATACCACTTTATACATATGATAACTATGGTGGACAGGATACATGTAACACACATGGATAAAATTTACCTTCATTATGATCATTTTAGCCATTTTTAAAAGTTCTGCATAACTTAGTAAGTCCTTTTTCATTTTTCTAAAATGATCTCATTTATTTTTGCCATTTTGTCAACCTTTTCCATGACAAGAATGAAGGTTGGCATATTGATCTGTACAGACAGTAATATATAAGATGGTATGAGCGTGTATGGCAGGTTCATTCCTTAAAAAAACATATAGGTATTTACTGAATTTAGGCTTCAATTTGTTAATAATAGGTTTAATTTAAATTTGCTGAACATGATTTTAGATACTTTCTGGTACCATATATATAGCTTCTGCAAATTCCTTCAATTATAATTTAATTAAATTTGACATGAAAACCATAGTTTTTTCCCATGTTGACATCTATTCCATAAAAATGCATTGTAATAAATCGCCCTTTTACCAAAGCTGATATATTATTTTACATGATTATTTATGTATCTAGGTCGGGTCTTTTATTGCTCAGCAGTTTTGTAGATATAATGAAAGGTTGGCACTTATGTGTGCTATTTGATTGTAAAGCTGTTCAGATATAGTCATATCATTTCATATACATGTATTCTGCTTTTGTGATTGAGTTACTATGAAAACTTCTCTATTCCATCCCCAGTCAGTCTGTTTGTCCCTTGTATTGATAAGACTCCCCTGTTGGATCCACACCCCTTGTGTGTTTGTCTGTCTTTCACATCTCTTCTCCAATTAGGCTAAAATCAGTAGTACACAAATTCATTGTCTTATCTAATACAGTAGTATAAATTCAAAGCAAAATTAAGTAAATGATCTGATCAAATGAAAGTAAATTTCTAAATAATAGTTCATTAAAGTCAACATTTTTGGGTAAAACATGTATTTTTGGTGCAAAAACCACTTATTTTGAGAAATAATTAATATTTCTTTTTGGATGCCAGATGCAACGTTTTCACACAAATAGTGATTTCTCCCTGGAAATTCAAACAATTTTTTTTGTTAATCCAAGATATACACTATGAAAATCTTTGTCATCAGCAGTATAATACATCAAAGTTAAGATTATACACAAAGTCAAGATTATACATTGTACATGTATAGACAAGATTACCGGAAGTTTATATCTTTATCAACATAAATTGTGTATGTATACCTAACTGCTAATGATATATCATGTTTTATATAATCAATATTAGAAGACAAAAGTACACTCATTTTGCAAGGCATTGAAGTAGCAGTATTGTTTACAGAATCTTATTGATTCGGTGTATAAGCATTGATGATTGGTGACACAAGTGTATTGAATTACTGTTTCTGTTTTATTGTGATGTGTATCTGATTTATTGAACTACACACATGAATGTTGAAAGGAAAAGAAGTTATCCCTGTTGAATTTTAATTAGTTATTGCTTGGCTTAATTAAGGCATTGTAATTGTCTTTCATCATCCCCACTTAGAAATATGACCATGAGAAAGTATCAATAAACTTACATGTAATCTTATCTTATATCAGTCTTATAATTCATACACTTCTATTGACAATGATTCAAATAGGAAACTTTCATGTATCCCTGCATCGTCAGAAACCCACGGCATCTTCTCCGTTCTACTACGTAAGATAATCGCAGGGCAATAGGCTGTGGGTTTTCGACGATGGTATCCCTGCATTTAAATAATTACCAACTATTCACATTCTATGAAAGTCAGAACTTGTTGCAACTTGGCTCTTAATTGTGTTGCCTGTGAAGCATATCGACACTTAGGGATCACTTTGTCCGTTGTCTATCCGTCTGTCACTCAGTCAGTCTGTCAGTCTGTCTGTCTGTCACACTTAAGGTGTCACAGCCTATACCTTTTGACTGGCAAGTGATAGGGCTTTGATATTTCACATATGTATTCCCTGTGACAAGACCTTTCTAATCATACCATAACATTTTACCTCAGGACCTACTATTTGACCTACTTTTCCAAAAAATTAAGAATGGCTTTATCTTTTGATTGATAAGTGATAGGGCTTTGATTTTTCACATGATTACTCCTTGTGACTAGACCTTTTTAAACATACAATAATTTTTTTACCTAGTGACCTTGACCTAGTTGACTTACTTTTCAAAAAAGGCAAAAAAGGCTATATCTTTTGATTGGTAAGGCTTTGGTATTATTTCCCATGTTTATTCCTTTTGGCTAGACTTTTCTAAACATAGCATAAATTTTGACCTCATGACCTTGACCTAGATATTTGACCTATTTTTCAAAAAAAGATCAGATTAGCTATATATTTTGACTTGTAAGTGATAGGGCTTTGATATTTCACATGTGCATTCCTTGTAACAAGACCTTGCTAAACATGCCATAATCTTTTACCTCTTGACCTTAACCTAGATATTTGAAGTAGTTTTTAAAGAAATTAAGATGGCTTAATCTTTTGATTGGTAAGTGATATGGCTCAAATATTTCACACGTGAATTTCCTATGATGAGACCTTTCTGTTGTCATCATTTTTTTTATGTAGTGACCTTGACCTAGATAATTGACCCTCTTTTCTTAAAATTTAAGATTGACCATATCTTTTAATCGTTGAGTAAGAGGTCTGCTATTTCACATGTGAATTTCATTTGACAAGACTTTCCTACTGATACTAATAATTTTGAACCAAGTGACCTTGATCTACATATTTGATCCACTTTTTAAAATAAGCCACTTCGCATGCGACACAAGCATTCCTTGGATTGCTATTTTTTATATGAGATGGGCGTTTGTCCAGCGCTTTGGGCAGGTTAGTTGACGGTTTCATCTTTGTTTCCGAATATGGAGATATGGTACGAAACTTCATTCACTTACGACTCTATTGATTTTTTGGTCAAGGCTAATGGATATTGATACATGTAATTGAAAATGGCTTCCAAATCAAGGTTTCATGATTATGTAGAATGTTCATTACACCTACAGGTATCATCATGAAACTTCATAAATATGATTGTCAGGGATGTGCCTTGGATTGATTTTCAGTCAAATTAGAAAGGTCATCGTCATAATACTGTATTGACTGAAAACGATATCACAATGAAGTCTGTATAGCAACTATCATCTTGAAACTTCATAAATTTGTTCTCAATGTATCAAAGAAGTACGCTATTTATTTTGGGATCTAAAATTCAAAGTTTAAGGTCATGCGTAGGATTTTAAAATGGTGACGGGGTATGCATTGCACTTAAAAGGATGTAGAACTTCATAGAGTCAAGATGTGTCTTGTTGATTTTGGGTTTCAGTGGTCAAGGTCATGAGACTTTAGTTCTGAAAATGATTTCCAGATAATAATAGAATGGGTTTTGAACCTATCACATTAATGACTCATAGATGTGTTCCCCATGGATCAAGGATGTATTCTATCAATTTTAAGGTCAAAAGGTTAGTGTACTACTTTTTGGGGATAAAACACAAAACTTTGAGTTAGTGAATAACTGATTCAGTTTATACCCCCACGGTTCAAAATGTTGTTACCCAATTTCTATATTTTTGGAAATGCATAAAATCAATCATTAATGATTTGAAAATAATTTTTTAACCATAACATAATGTCTATTTGATCTTTGATGATTTTAGATTTGTATACGAAGTTATGAAATGCGGTCATTTAGAGTTTGCATTCTCTGTCATTTTGTTCCGTTACTCCATCCTTGTGTCGCATTGCGTCATGTCAGACTATATATATGTAGTACACTCTCGATGTCAGATGATACTTCAAGAACCCTTCAACTATACATATGGTTATACTTCATGATTTTGAGATATGTGGGTCAGTTGGTCAAGGTCACTGTTAGAAATACACTTCCAAAAATAATTCTAGTAACCTTTTATCTGTCCAAACCATCTTTTATCTGTCCAAACCAAATTTCGATATACTAAGTATATGGTAACTTTCCATCCCACTTTCAAAAGAAGGAAAAGCCTATTACTTTGGGGGTCAATATATCAAATGTCAAGGTCAAGGAAAAATGACTTAAAATAGGAGTTTCTCGGTAACAACTCCAGACCCCGTCACATCTAAGTCAACGTTAATATATGCTTACTTAGAGGGGAAGAAGCATATTTTGGAGTTAAGATAACAAAGATTCCAATGTACATTTCGTCTTCATTAGTCGATATAAAGATATCGACTTATTCTAGATTTGTACAGGTTTGTCAACTTTCGATTTGATTCATCAGATTCAACATTGCAATAGGGGCAATTGTCCGATAGAAAGAAACATTCTTGTGACTAGTGAAAAACACGTGACAAGCGCTATCCACTTCACAAAAGTAGGACATGTCGTCATGACAACGCTTTGGCATCGCAATTCTGAATTGAAATATTGCACAAATATTTACCAATTAGTGTGTGATACAGTAGGAATTTTTTTTAGAAGTTTCTCCTTATTTCCCCCGAATTCTTTAATCGAAACTCTCCGCTTTTCCCGCGAATATATACTGAAAGACTTTTGATTGGTCAAGTTAATTTGCGTTATAATGGAATTTTCCTACCGTACAGGTCAAGCAATTTATGAATGACTGTGACTTGAATTGTCTAGTGCAAATGCACTATTTTCTAACTTTTCAGAATTATCAACACATAAGTCTTTTACCAAAACAATGTGCAAATAATATTATACCCTTCATATATGCTATTTTAAACCCCTCAGCTATGCCAGTCTAAGATCTCTTAAATAAAATTTCATAGGCCCTTTTTAAAATGAATTACAACTCCCTACCTCTTATCTAACGTTTAAAACCATTTTAAAACTATTTTAAAATGGGTGCTCCTTAGTCAAAGGAGGGAATTACCATAAACAGTAACAGTAACAGTAAAAGTTCCTATTGTGTAACCAGTTTTATTGTGTGAATTTCATGCATAGCCTTACTAATATACTCATCAAAAAAAGTAACGCATAGTATTTGTTCATTTCATCCTTAGTGCACATATAAAATAATCACATTTATCATTTTAATAGACAAAATCAAATCAAATGTACAAAATGGAATTTTCAGACCCTAAGCATTCAACGAGAACCTCTGTAGTAATTTAAAATGTTAGTTAAAATGACTCAAAAACAATATGCCCTCGATGTTTTTTTAGAGGCCAAATTGTGTTTTTTTTTTTCGGAGATCCGTATGCGCTTGTTTGCCATATCTTTTAAAAATGTTTTGATTCGATGGACAAACGGATACACCAGGTCCGTGTACTAAACCACAATTCAATTTTCCATTTCGGACACATTAAATGATAGAGACTTGATTGCTTTTGCAATATAATGGGTCTGTAGTCTAGCTGTGCACCTTATATTTAGTTTGAGCCCCTTACCCCCAGGGTCTTAGGAAATGGGTGTGGTCATTTTTCCTATATAATTATAATATGTAATCTTGTGCTCGCAACACCTCTGACACCATTAATGATGGAGACTTAATTCTTTTTGCAATATGATGGGTCTGTGGTGTAGTTGTGCACCTGATATTTTGTTAGAGCCCCTGACCCCCAGGGTATTAGAAAATGGGTGTGGTCATTTTCTGCAATATACATGTAATTCTATGTAATCTTGTGCTCCTTCGACACTATAAATGATGGAGACTTTTATTCTTTTTGCAATGTGATGGGTCTGTGCTGTAATTAAGCACCTGATATTTTGTTTGAGCCCCTGGCCCCCAGGGTCATAGGAAACGGGTGTGGTCATTTTCTCATATGTAATTCTATGTAATCTTGTGCTCGCAACACCTCTGACACTATTAATGATGTAGACTTACTTTTTTGCAATATGATGGGTCTGTGCTGTAATTATGTACACAGTATTTTGTTTGAGCTCCTGACTCCCATGTTCTTAGAAAATCGGTGTTGTAATTTTCTCCTATATAACTCTATGTAATCTTGCGCTCGCAACTCCTCTGATACTATAAATGATGTAGACTTAATTCTTTTTGCAATGTAATGGGTCTGTAGTCTAGCTGTGCACCTTATATTTAGTTTGAGCCCCTCACCCCCAGAGTCTTAGGAAATGGGTGTGGTCATTTTCTCCTATATAATTCTATGTAATATTGTGCTCGCAACTCCTCTGACACTATTAATGATGGAGACTTACTTCTTTTTGTAATATGATGGGTCTGTGGTGTAGTTGTGCACCTGATATTTTGTTTGAGCCCCTGACCCCTAGGGTAGAAGAAAATGGGTGTGGTCATTTTCTCCGATGTAACAGTATGTAATCCTGTGCTCGCAACTCCTCTGACACTATTAATGATTGAGAATTAATTCTTTTTGTAATATGACGGGTCTGTGGTCTAGCTGTGCATCTGATATTTTGTTTGATCCCCTTACCCCCAGGGTCTTAGAAAAGGATGTTGTAATTTTTTCCTATATAATTGTGCTCACAACTATTCTAAAGCTACATATATTAGTGATGGAGTGTTAATTCTTTATGCAATATAATGGCTCTGTACATAGTCTTGTTGTGTCATTGATAGTCCATTTGAGCTTGCAGACCCTGGCCCCTAGGATCTTGGAAAATGGGTGTAGCATTCTTTTTTGAAATACTATATTTCGGATATTATGAATTATATGAGTGATATTCTATTTGCAGTCTAATGGATATGTTGTTTTGTTGTGCTACTTATAATTTTTTAGATCGCCTGCTCCCTATATGGTCCTTGGTTTAAAAAAAATGGAAATTGATATTTATGACTTTTATGTGTATGCAATCTTATTCACTTATCAATGAGTGAATAAAACAAAACAACCAGGAGAGCTACAGTCTCGTCAGAGACTTCTGGTTTAAAATGTATGATCAAAGGACGGGAGAAACATGCACAGTTATACATGGAAACATTTTGTTTTCATCATTGTAAGTAACTTTTCAACAATAATAGATTTTGTATATCTATCGTGTCCATTGCCTGAGACAAGTTGACCTTGTAAAATGAGAACATACTTTTATGGAACGCCAAATTAACAGAAACTCAAATAATTAGAGAGCTCTTCAATTAATAAAAGAACTCTCTAAAAGAAACACAGAGCTCTTTAATTCTATTGTTGAGCGCTATATTATAATTGTATTTAAGAGATTGGTACCCGTACCCCAGCGAGGGGAAATTTATAAATATTTTACTTCTAAGCTACTCATAAGTCACTATATATTGATATGAAGGGATTAACACATCTACTATAACTAAGATATTCAAGCATTTGTTTTCACTGTTTAGAATTTAATTCAATGATCTTGAATAAATTGATTTTTTTCAGTGTACATGTGTTATTTTAGGGTTATATTTTTAGCAAAGTAAACAAGTATTTATTAGGGAAGAAAACATACTATTTAGAGGGGTGAGTTAGGGCAAAATTTCGGTCCCTTTTTGACTATTGATCGAGTGTCCTGGTATATGAAACAATAATATTTGAGAGTCGCTTCTTTTTTCCATTTACCTACTTTGTTTACAAAGCGCCTATTTCGGTGGATTAGTCTCCGAAATCAGGATTCAGAAAAATATTCATCATATCCGAGATATATTATTTTGAACTTTGTAACTTTGTTTTATTTAGGATTTTAATTATTATAAATACATATTATTTTCACAATGATGAGAGAGAGAGAGAGAGAGAGAGAGAGAGAGAGAGAAGGAAGAAATGAAAACGGAGACAGAGCAACCCGGGAAAAAACCGGAAGAGACCTATTCGTGCGCATGCCCAATGAACGATTGTAGAGTAGAGAATTACATCGACAAGTAGAAACATTGTCGATGATTCTTCATTGTTTTTCTCTTTTATAAAAAGGTTTTCATCATCCAAGGTATGCAAGGATAAACGACACAACTGTCTCTAAAAGCTGAGTTTATATTAAGAGGGCACTGATCATAATATGACGTAACAAAAAAGCAATTCATTGTCATTGTGACTGCACAGTGCACTGACTATAGGCTGTAGCACATTGTTTTGCACTTATTTAGTCTCAGTTAAGACAAGTTAAAACATTGAACCTAAGGTAAATGTAAAGTTCAGTAGATTATTCAACTTTTGATCTATTACCTAATTTCAGTGTGAGTATTATTCTTTTAGAGTATTTACTTTTGTCACTGACATATTCATTTCTTTTGCGTAAGGCAGTGGCTCCGAATACGAACGTTCGTAGTCCGACTTGCAGACCTACGACGGTGTTATCTGTTTTTTCGTCTTCGGTCTGACTGCTATGCACAGGCAAAACTTGAGAATTTCGGTGCGAAATTAATTTCGGCAAGTCGTCCTTTTTTTGACAAATTCCAGTCTCTTCAACCAAAAAATAAGTCACCCAGTCCTCCTCCCCTTAAAAAATCCCCTCTATGCCTGGTTTCACCTCTGCGCGCATGACAAAATTTTGTCGATCAGAGGAAAATCGGAAGAGAAGAAGACGTGAAACCAGGCTTAGTGGGGATTTTTTAGGGGCAGGAGGACTGGGTGACTTATCTTTTGGTTGAAGATACTGCAATATGTCCCAAAAAAGGACAACTTGCCGAAAAAGTTTTGCAGCGAAATTCTCAAGTTTTGCCTATGCATAGCAGTCAGACCGAAGACGAAAAGACAAATAACACCATCGTAGGTCTGCAAGTCGGACTAGAACGTTCGTATCTTTAGACCTATGTCTCGACATACGAACACAAATCGTAGTCAGCCTTAGACTAAGCGGCAGCGGAGAGACTGGATTATTTAGTCTAAGTCAGCTTCTGCATAACTTGGTTCGGGCTTTTGTTTTCAAGGCATCTTGTGTTCAAATTGTAACTTTTTGTGACATATTCTGAAAAGTGAATTAAGTAATAAGTTCTGAGTTGCATCTACACATACATATTTCTTATCGTCTCAAATCTTTCAAAAACTTCCAAATCCCGCTTGAGCGACGGAACGTCAGTACACACAACAGCTGACAAGTGTGTGTCTATTACTGATCAGTGATCACTATAATGATTGAGAGCATAGAAATAGGTCGGTTGTGGGTTGCTTAATTACAGATTATGCAGAATAAACTCGTATACCTTGATATAGTTACAAAAATCAACTTATTATTTTGCTACGGACACATGACCAGAGTCACGTGACAGTTACAGACCAATTAGAAACATGTTCGTACGCCGAGACAAAGGTCTAAAGATACGAACGTTCGTATCCGGAGCCACTGCCTTTGCGTAAAAGATGAGTAAAATTCCAACAGTGTTCCGTCTAGTATCAGGAGAGTTTCACCTCCTCCGCTTCAAATTGTATTTCATCTATTGAAATTGGTCATTTAACAGTATTGCTGCATGGACATGTGTATAGATAGATAGTAATCATTGTCTTTATGAAAACTCACTAGCCAGACGCTCGTGGATAGTAGAAATTTTGTCGGGCGAGTGGAATTTCACTATATAAACTATACAAATAACTTGGCAAAATTTTCTTCGGACTAGTAGTTTAGAAAAGTTTTTGTTGGTATTAAAATCTGAAGGATTTGTAGCTGAAAGTTAATAAAAATCAACATTATTGTTTATCTGCAGATTTTGTCTGCTTGTTGGTGTTGCATATTTCCCATTGTTTATCTAATACAATTGGATGAATTCCAAATTTGTTTAGATTTGCAAAGTGGACAGGAAAGATGGTTTGTTGTCTTACTTACATGTAATTACTTTTGGTTGCACTGCTGCACCATTATATTCTTATTCTTCATTGTAGAGACACACTGTTAAAATTGGACAATTACAATGTATGTGTCTTTAAAAGACCTTAAAGTTTTTATATCGTTATCATTGTAAGATTTTGCCTTCCGATTGAAAGGAGGGGATCTCCAAGGAGATCAGTCAGTTTCATCACGCTCAGAAAAATTAACACCCCAAGCAAAAACAAAGATTAGTCATACCCTGGTACACAGCACGCAGTTCAAAAGGGACAAGGAACACTAAGTGCATGTACTGAATTAAAACATCAAACACAAAAGACAATACACATTAGCAGATTAACAAACAATACCAATGAGCAATCAGTGTTGACTTAGGAAGCCATCTGCCACATTAGTAGTGAATGGTGTGGTTATCCTGATTACTTTTGCACAACCCTCCCACTTGTGTCTGGATTGATGAGCGCACTACCGGTATTATTGTGTATAATAACCTCTTCACTGTAAAATTACCACACAAACAAGGCAGCAAAACGCAGGGGCCAAAGCAACACAGATGAATATGTAAATGGATATTAAAAAAACCTAGAGGGTATATGAAAAAAAAACAGTAGATGTACATGCTCTACCATCTGGAGCGAGCTCATGCATGTTATCACTGGAGGAGTCTGACCAACATTCAGAGAGGATAGGTAGTAAATAAATGCTGCTACTGCAGCAGGGTTTTTATAATCCTAGTCCTTGCTGGTCAAATCTACCGGTAATTGTTGTTGGTCCTCATTGTTCGTCTGTCATGTAAACTAAAAGCCAACAATTTAGCAGACATGTATTAAAAATTGCATTTACAACAAACTTTAAAGATGTGTAAAGGTTAGTTATGAAATCTCTTCTAAGAATTTTTTTTAATGTCAACGTTTTGCATGATAGAAATGGATAAAGTCGGAGAGTTGTAATCCAATATGGTGGTTAAAAGTCAGAGTTGTAATCCAATATGGTAGTTAACTTTAAGGTGTGACATCATCATACTATAGCTACATGTATATGCATCTCATCTCCCATTTACTAATAGTATGAACACATGATTGAAATACATGTATTGACATAAACAGTACTTTAAGCTACTTTTGCTCTGTTGAGTCTGTAAATATTTATGTGCAAGCATCTCGCACAAGCACTTTTGAATGACAGATACTGAATGTTTTGCAGCCATTTTGATGACACCATCTGGCATGAGCCAGACTAAGTGGATTGCCTATGGCAGACAAACCTGAGGTCCTTAGTGGGGGGAGACAGCGCCACCATACAGCCACATCACTAAGGAATACCACTCTGTATGTATTAAATGTTGATATATATTGTGTTGTAGTACCGGTAATTTATTTATAATTATCATAGAAAACCCATGGTTTATTTCACTACAAATATAACCTGTAGCTTCATTTGCCAGAAAAGAATTTGCAGGTTTTGAATGTTCTCAATAGTTAGATGTTTAGTAGTAGTACTGGTAGTTGATTATATGTGAAAAACAAAGTGACTACCGTATACAAAAAGGGGAGGAGGGTCTAAAATCTGGTGAGGATGAATTCAGCCAATTATTTGAGAAATTATACATAGATATGGTCACATCCATAGTTCATTTTATGTTAATTTTTATAAACACAGGAGTTTTAGTAAGGTTTCTAGTAATGTGATTAAGATGTGGATCTTTTAAATACTTTGATTTTGAATGAATGTAATTTTCAATTTCACAAAGCTCTAAGAAAACCCTTACAGTTTGGTAGTTAATCACAATTTTTTTCAACTATGAAATTTAATTGCAATATACATGCATGCTGCATATCATTACATGATCTTCAGTGAAGTCTCAAAAATGATCTTTGCTACAAATTATCTGCAATAATTTGATTATTTTTTGCCTCATAAACCTTTTATTATATACTGTAGTGAGCAAGACTCAAACACATCTCTTAGCAACAGAAGGGGTAGCTCGGGAAATTCCAGAAAACGTACCTTGTCAGCTTCAGCGGCAGAGTACAGTTGTACTATTTGTAAAACAGTCAAACAAGCAGAGAGAGGGCACTCTGGGAAGTCATCACAAAAACCAAAGGAAAATTTGGTGAATAATACCCTTGTTGCTGGATTGGAAAGACAAACTCGAAAGAGACAAAAATCTCAACAAAGTCAGAGATCTCGTAAAGACTCTTTAGATTCTTTAGGAAGTGTAGGATCTAGTACTGCCAGTAGTAGAAGAGCTTCTTCAACTGGTGCAACAGAGAGAACTTCATCTAGCAGAAAGAACTCATCTGGACCAAGAGGTAGGTCTGGAAGGAGAAATTCACTTGATTCTACAGGAAGTGAGAGGAAAACTCCAACACGACAGAGATCCATTGAAAGTAATCAAAAGTCAGAGGACAATATTTACAAAGTCTCTAATAATTTGCGTTCAAACTCTAATGCAACAATTGTTGCTGGTATCCCAATTGTAAACAGTAGAACAGTTAAGGAGCAGAAAAATAAGACAACTTTAAGTTCAGAAAGCAAGAAGCAAAAAAGAGGTAAAAGCAAAAAGAAAGCAAGTCAAATTTCTCCATCCACAACGTCAACAAATAGTCCATCGGATAATCCGTCTACATCTACACGTACATCTTCAAAGCGGGGTCATCAAAGGTCATCGTCAAGGAAGACAAAAGTGACAGACAGCCCCGATTTTCAACCTCCCATCAAAAAGGCAAAAGGGAGGCCAACTGGTTCATCAACTAAGAAAGACAAAAGTCATCTAGAATCTACTTCCCCAATACCTGATCATTCTTCTTCCTTAGCGCCAAAGCTTGATAGCTTACGGCGAACCACTAAAAATAAGAAAACGGGATCTTGTGCCAGCAGCAGGTATTTTACTAGATTTTTGTTACAAGTTTTACATGTAATTGATTGATGTGAACCTTTTCATGCATTTTGAATATTAATTATGACTGGATCCTCTACATATCACATTTGAAAGTAACAAATAAGGTAAAATCTTAGATATAGAATGATTACATCATTTTGACTTTATAGTGGTCGACGTTCATCGTCATTGTCAAAGCGTCAGGGAGTAAGTGGAAGTAGCACACGTGGCGGAGCGTGTGTAAACAGCACAGACACTTCATCAGGGAGTCGAGGTAGTAAATCACAGACAGGAACAAGTCTAATGTCTGGTCAGGAGGGTAGTAATGAAGCTAGTAATAGTGGCTCCAGAAACGATGATGAGGCAACACAGAATCCTGCTGGTATGCACATTTATGACATTCTGTATCGGTGTATTTACATGTGTAAATCTTTGAAATAATGTCCAAGACTCACTCACTGTTAATATCATAAAACAATTACTGTACCCAAGGTTTTGGTTTCCAATATCTCTACATAATTACACCTTAATATTATGCTGTATAAAAGTAATTAGCTTGCCAAATTGAACCATGGTTTGTATTGTTAATTTTTTTAATACATGTAAATCAACTGCTGTATTTTGCAAAATTGTTTGCTCTAGTTGAACACATATTTTTATACCTGTAATTGTTTCAAACATTATGAGTTCAGGAAATTCATCAGATATCGAAAATTGTCGATAAACTGTATGATTTCGATTTGTATTTTCCCTTTCAATACAATGGATAGAATTTTAAAACGATTGAAATAGAACCCTGATATACAGATATTTTTCTCCTGTTTTCAGCCTCAAGCTCGGGAGCTACTGCAGCATTAGCGTCGGAGAGTGAGACAGGAGGAAGCAGACATGGGTCGTCTCCAGGCTTTGTTAGAGGCTCGAGGTTTGCCGTCACAGCTATTTGGTGCTCTGGGACCCAGAATGCACCAGCTCTTACACAGAACCATGGGAGGTGGAACATGTAAGTCAAATAGGAATGTTTGTGAAGATTTTGGAACAGTTTTACTTGAATTTGAATTTTCATCACATCAAGCTAATGGAGCATACAAATTTGGTGTGCCACAGTCATTAAAAACAGCAAGTGATAGAAACAGTTGTGCTTTAAATCATCAAATTAAGCCCACAGAAAGTTAACTTTTAAAGTCTGTCATATTATATCTATGAAACTTGTTCCCATGTAAGAAGTGAACTGTGTATGCTTTATGTCACTAGCTAATAAAGCCCAGCAGTTGATCAGTGGTTTACAGTCCACTGGTAACGAAGATCAGCAGCTGACTGCAGCCATTGAAATGTGTCAGGTAAGTCCAAGCCAAAGTTCTGCTTCATGTCAGTCCATTCTATATTGTTCATCCAGCCTCTGAATAGATTTCTTATCAATCTCTACATTGTCAATGAAATCTTTGATATTCTACAGTGAACATAAAAGTTTTATGTTTTATTCAGCTATTGGTAATGGGGAATGAAGACACGTTAGCTGGTTTTCCTGTGAAGCAGGCAGTTCCGGCCTTGATCACACTTCTACAGATGGAACATAACTTTGACATGATGAATCACGCGTGTCGAGCTCTGACCTACATGATGGAAGCTCTACCCAGATCATCCGCTGTCGTAGTCGATGCTGTGCCAGTATTTCTGGAAAAGGTATCGGAACAGTTCATATAAACAACTGTTGTATATTGGGATTATTATTTTACATGTGTATTGTTAATATTGGACATTGTTGATTCTGATTTTATAATTATTGTTTCAGATTGATTAATAGCTCTAGCATTTGAACAATGTACATGATATTAAGATCACTCAATTGTATTTATATAAGTTTGTACCAAGGAAATGTACATGTATTTAAGAAAGTATATTTTGACTGTTTTTGTATTTCCAGTTGCGAGCTATTCAGTGTATGGATGTTGCGGAACAGTCACTTACCGCTTTAGAAATGCTGTCAAGACGTCATAGTAAAGCTATACTTCAAGCTGTGAGTAAAATCTCATGTTGTCCTAATGAACATGTTCTGCTTCTTTTCTACGTCATTTATGAAGGAATGTATATACATAGTCTCTGTATTAACCACAGTTATATTTACTTGAATGTTTACTTTTATGCTGTGATTTGCACATGCTCAATTTATACACAATATAATTGTACTTTTCAGGGAGGAATCCAGGCATGTCTGATGTTCTTAGATTTCTTCAGTATATCTGCCCAGAGGAGTGCCTTAGCTATAACGGCTAACTGTGTACAAAACATGTACAGCAGAGGAGTTCCACTACATCCGTGAATCATTATCGTTACTCAGCACCAAGCTTACACATCAGGATAAGAAGTCCGTCGAGAGCTGCTGTCTCTGTTTCTGTAGATTGGTAGATAACTTCCAGACAGACCAGAGGACTCTCAAAGAAATATCTGTACATGGATTACTCACTAATATACAACAACTGGTGAGCTTATATTGTCACTCCTGTTTGTTGACTTTTTAGCCGTGTCAAGTCCCAGGTACTGTAGGTAATGTCTTAGTCTTAGCGTTGGCCACCTTAGCTCTAATCCCAAGAACTAAACAGGGTAGGACTTTGATATTTCATATGTAGATTCCTCATGACATGACCTTTCATTTGGAACCTTTACTTTTGACCTAGTGACGTGACCTTGGAGTTTGACCTACTTTTCAAAAACTTGAACTTTGGCTATATCTCAAGAACTACATAAATAATAGAAGGGGCTTTGATAATTCACATGTAGATTACTCATGACAAGAGCTTTCATTTGGGTCTACCTTAACCTTGGAGTTTGATCTACTTAAAAAAACATTACCCATAAGGGTTGGGGCTTTGATATTTCACATGTGGATCCTTCATGACCAGACCTTTCATTAGAGTCCTTGACTTTTGACCCGTGATCTTAACCTCTGAGTTTGACTCCAAAAACCTGCATATGCAAGTACATGTATGTATAAATAGAAATACAAAGCCACTTTTCAAATTAATAAGTAGTCTTCCAAGCAATTAACTTCATGTAAAATGGATTTATTAATTCAGAAACTAACAAATGAACAAGTAAAATTATCAAATTCATGACATACAAGTGTATGAAAAAAATAAATATTTCATGAAAGTGGGATGAACAAGTATGTTGTACATGTAAAAATGATGGTTCGTTAGGGACTTTATTGATGTGTTGTTGATCATTTCAGCTTGTTGTCAATCCTCCAGTAATCAGTACAGGGACATTTGTAATGGTGATCAGAATGCTGGCCATAATGTGTTCTAGCTGCCCTGACCTAGCTGTCATACTTCTAAAACAAAGTAAGTCTTTAGGTCTTTAGTTGAACTTTAGTCAATAGTATTTTCATTAAATGTGTATCCTGCAGAATATGATAGATTGTTTTAAATATATTCGTTTCTGATATTGTCATGATTGTCTCATTTCAGAAATTGCGGATACGCTTTGTTACCTCCTTGTTGGAACTTCAGAACAACAGACTGGACAGAATATTGAAGTAGGTGACTGAAGTTGTAGCATGCTCTAATAATTACAACAAAGACACGACATTTCTTGTCAAAATGAAAATTGAGAATTGCATGTATGATGTTAAGTCTAATGATATACATACATAGTCATTGAAAACTTTCATGGAAAGCCGGATATTTTGGGATTTTTATTGGTCCAGATAATAGTTATAAAAGTGAGTTTCTATCGGCAAATCCAATAAACCAAAACTTTTCAGGAACTCATTCATGTCCCCTTAAAGTTAACTATTATCATTGATGTGCCTTTCTCTGTTTTCTTCCTCAGCTTATTGCCAGAACACCCCAGGAGCTCTATGAAATAGTGTGCTTAATTGGGTAGGTAAAATGGAGTCATTTATTTCTATGGATTATTTTTACCAAACTTGCTAATTTAAAAAAATCACCCATAAAGATATGTTTTTGTTGTCTCTATGATCTATTTCACTTTGTACAAGTGGCATTTAAGTCTTTGTAGAATTATTGTATTTTCTATACGAATTAATCCAATTTTCAGGGAGCTGATGCCAAAGTTGCCGTCAGATGGGATGTTTGCTATAGATACTATGTTAAGGAAGGGATCTACCACTCAGATAGATGCTGTAGTCTGGCAGTGGAGAGATGATCGGGGAATCTGGCATTCATACACACCAATCGACAGCAAAATAATAGAGGTATTGTATAAATACAATAGAATTATCGAGATGTATTAGACATGTGTTTACAGTAAAATCATAAGGGCATGATCTATTCAGTTAATTGAAATGATAGTGATATTTACAAATTTAGACAGTAATGGCTATAGTTTCCTTTATATACTATCTTATCTAACATGCAGGAATTCTCAATCATGATGAACTCCAAACTCTATATGAGTGTCAAGGTCATCTTCAAGGCCAAGGGCAGATATTTAGGGTCAAACATGTGACATACCTGTTCTTAATAAGTCTAGTTTTGAAGTAGAATTTACACTGCAATGAAAAGTCAGATTTTCTTTTATAATTTGTGGATCACTACTTTCACTGCAGGAATGAAACTTCACATCTGTTTTCAATTAAACTTTACTGAACCACCCGAAACAAAAGTATTCAACGGTGTGAATGATACATGCGTAATGGTATATAACTATATGTTAATGTATTATTATACAATTATGGACTATTGACTTGGTGTATATGATGTTATATTGACTTACCGTGAAAATATCCGCCTCGGCCGAGGTCAATATTTTCATAGTAAGTCAATATCACATCATATATACTGACTTAAAGTTCATAACTGTTTTATTCTATAATTTTATATTTAATTCACAATAAATAATGTTGCCATATGCAGAAGATAATGGGGTAATCCTGGTCTATTTTAGTGTATGGTGATTCATCCTGGAGTATTTGCAATGTTATCAGCCAATCAGAGGGTCACTATTTATAGTTTATAGAATAAAATATTTTATTTGCATCTTATATAGGCTGCCCATCAAGCAGGGGAGGATGAGGTCAGTTTAAACACCATGGGTCGTGTATACACCATCGACTTCAACTCCCTACAGCAAATCAATGAGGACACAGGCACTGCCCGTGGTGTACAGAGAAAGGTCAACTCCTTGGTAACGACTTCAGTACCATCCACCTCACAGCCAGCTGGTATGTAAAAAGTTTATCACAATCAAAGTTTATCAAACAAATTGTGCTTTCTGCTTTAGAGATCCTTTATTCGAATGTCAGAAAATCGAAATAAGCTTTAAATAGCATACTGGCAGGTTGAATGGGGAAATACTTGCCATACAGAGAGGTTATGACTTCTCTTATGCTTTGGATTGGTTTGACTTTCCATGTACTTGTGAGGAGGTATAAGCTTTGATAAACATAATAAAAGAAGTACAAATGGGATAAAATGTAGAAACACTCACAATCTAAAAACTGATGTATTGTTTGTAATATTGTATAACATCCGGAATAACTAGGCCTCATTGTTTTAACATTATATCAGGATCTACCTCCTCCTCCTCCACCTCCTTGTCGACAGCCTCAGAGATCAACCTCGAGCAGTGTGACTCCCGAGCTGAGGTACTGAAGGAGGACATGCAGCTGGCATCCATGTTTATACAGACTCTGTTTGCTGTACTGTACGAGGTCTATAGCTCATCTGTAAGTATGATACCGTATTTGTTGTTAGGACTTTTGGCATTTCATTTTATCGAATTTTGTTTCCTGTATGTTGTGACCGCATTTGTTGTTAGGACTTTTGGCATTTCATTTTATCGAATTTAGTTTCCTGTATGTTGTGATTCTTGACATGTGAATGAATACTCTTGTTGTGTAAAAGATTATTTGTCATGAATTATATATAATTTCAGGCTGGACCTACAGTCAGACACAAGTGTTTACAGACATTGTTAAGGATGATATACTATGCTGAAGCCAATCTTCTCAAAGAAATTCTCAAATCTCAACCAGTTTCAAGGTATGTGTGTATTGAAAACTGATTTTAGATTAGTTGTAAATATTATTTCATCTCTTGAGCAATGATACAGTGGAGTTGTTAATTATTTAATTTTCATTGTAATAATGATTCTGATTGGTTAAAAAATTTCTGGTATACTGCATACTAAAAATTTCTTGTCATAACGGACAATAATATTTTTATGCCCCCGGAATCAAAGATTCGGGGGCATATAGTTTTTGGCCTGTTCGTCTGTTTGTCTGTCTGTTTGTCCGAAAAACTTTAACATTGGACATAACTTTTGAATGGTAAGTGATAGGGCTTTCATATTTCACATGTGTATTCCTTGTGACAAGACCTTTCCATTGATACCAAAATTTTTGACCCTGTGACCTTGACCTTTTACCTACTTTTAAAAAACTTTAACATTTGGCATAACTTTTGAATGGTAAGTGATAGGGCTTTCATATTTCACATGTGTATTCCTTGTGACAGGACCTTTCCATTGATACCAAAATTTTTGACCTCGTGACCTTGACCTTGACCTTTGACATACTTTTCAAAAACTTAAACATTGGGCACAACTTTTGAATGGTAAGTGATAGGGCTTTCATATTTCACATGTGTATTCCTTGTGACAAGACCTTTCCATTGATATCAATATTTTTTACCTCATGACCTTGACCTTTGACCTACTTTTCAAAAACTTAAACATTGGGCATAACTTTTGAATGGGAAGTGATAGGGCTTTCATATTTCACATGTGTATTCCTTGTGACAAGACCTTTCCATTAATATCAAAATTTTTGACCTCGTGACCTTGATCTTGACCTTTGATCTTCTTTTCAAAAACTTTAACATTTGGCATAACTTTTGAATGGTTCATGAAAGAGCTTTCATATTTGACATGTCTATTCCTTGTGACAAGACCTTTCCATTGATTCCAAAATTTTTGACCTCGTGACCTTGACCTTTGACCTTTTAACCCAGTGACCCTGACCTTGACCTTTCACATACATGTACTGAAGGGAAAATAGTGTTTATACTAACAAAGATGCCACCGGGGGCATTCGTGTTTCACAAACACAGGCTTTATTGGGAAGTTTAAAAGTAGTGCAGGATTTATGACAGATTGCAGAAATTTTGGATATGGTTGATAAGAAATTAAATGATAAGGAATTGAAAAGGGCTATAATTTGAATTCTTTTATTTTTCTATTTCAGTCACATAGCTGCCATGATGGCGTCACATGACCTGAAGGTTGTTGTTGGGGCCATACAGATGGCAGATATTTTAATGCAGAAATTACCAGACATATTCAGTATCTACTTTAGGAGGGAAGGTAAGATATCTTAATATAAGTTTTCACACATTGAAAAGAAAACATTGATATAAATTGATATAGATGTAAATTTAGAAAGTATTCTTGAACTTGCTTAACATCAAAATTGTAACAGTCCAAAAAGTTTATACATTGTATTATGCAACCCATCCCCATACTGGTATTCTCATAAACAAAGTTCAAGGGCAGGGTATATGGGAGTTACCTTACTGCCTCTCTGCCCATCAAATGTATCTGGACCATAACTTCTTTGCTTTTAAAAGTGAAAAAAAAGTAAAATTAAGCTAAATAAAAAAACTTATTTATTCTGTAAGTGAATTCAGCCATAGAAAGGAAGGAAAAGTTGTTTGAATGCTTGAGAATTTTGACTTTTTTTTTTGGTCTGTGTTTAGGAGTAATGCATCAAATACAGAAACTGACAGAATCGGATCCCTCTGCCGAGTCCCCAGTCAAACCTACGGTACCGTCACCTACAACGGGAGTGAACACCGCAACACCATCCGTGTCTGGATCCACCACAAGTCTCACCAGCACCACATCATCAAGCTCTCACAGCTCAGAAAGTCTCAGTATGGCTGCCTCCATAGACACACCCACTTTACCTGAAGATCAAAAGACATCCACACAAATGTATGTTTGTCTTTATTCTCTGAATACTATGAAAATGATGGTTATAGAAGAAAAAGTAAAATTCTTCACTTTACATCTATATGAACTTCTTTAAGATAATACTCATACATGTTTCAAAGATTTTAGGACACTTTTCCAAAAATTCGAAGAAAAAATTACTTGGGATACTTGCATCTATATTACAGGAGGCTAAGTGATGTTTTAAAGAGAAAGAAGGCCCCTAAAAGATCACTGAATAGGAAAAGTAAAACCACTGAAGATTCGGCAGTGGATCCTACCCCAAAAACAACGCACAGTAGTAGGGCAACTAGTAAAACCAAGTCTGCATCATGTAAGTTGCCACATGTACATCATGACATGTTATATACTGTCAAATTTATGTTGCATTTAGTAAAAATTGTATAGGTGTTGCCAAAACATAAATTGTACATGGATTACTCAATATTTTTCTTTACCAGATTTTACATGTTTATTGCATATGAGAAGAAAGGGGAATTCTTTGTAATATGAATCTTATGCTGGCACTGAATATCTTAATTACACCTATGATGATTATTTTTTTAAGTTACATTTATGTTTTGCACTCAAAAGAGGAAAAGCTGAGTGTTATCCTATAATGTGAATGTGTAATTTCAAGTTGATTACTTTTCTTTTTCTAGCTTCAAAAGATGGTAAATCTGGTGCTTCATCTAAAATGTCTTTCCTGCCAAGCTTGAATCCACGTTCCTGGGGAAAGTTTGCCAGTTCTGGGTCATCAGACAGGTCCAGCGGGTCTAAAGTCGGACTGTCTAAGGTTGGTCAACCTAGACTTATGACCAGTGCCTTCATTCATGTAAGACTATATCATCTCATTGGCTTTTCATCATTGTTCATTATTGTTCATTATTCAAATCCAGCAGGATTTTTATTATGCCTGTGCATGTAGAGAAAGTAAACAGTGCAAGGTTATGGAATTTTTCTTACAGCATCTGGTAACAGTTCATCCAAATCTTTGTTTAGAAATTATTTTGAGTTCATTCCATCTGTAAGCCATGTTTTTATTTTATATCATATCATAGAAATAGAATGTATAGACATGTGCACCATGAGACTTTCACAAATTTATATGGTTCATTTCATTGATAAACCATAGAGTCTTGCCCACTTGATTTTATTCTTCAGAAATTGAACCTCAGCAATGGGAAATCAGAACTTATTATTTGACATTTTGATACAGGGATCTTTATGATTCCCTATTCCTGCTCACCATGATCCTTTGTTTTCTTATTTTATGCTTCATTAGTAATTAAACATTTACCATTTCAGGATGGCTTGACCCAAAGGGGACCTGTGATCTCAAACTCTGGAAACAAGGAGAAAATAAAGACCTGGATCAAAGATCATGGTCAGTTGTCAAGTTACATGTATTAGCATAGATATCTTATACATGTAATTATACCCCCGCCAAAAAAATGGTAGGGGTATATAGTGATGCACATGTCTGTCCGTCCGTGCATCTATATGGGGTCCCTGTAAAGTGCGAAACGAAACAAAAATTAAATGAAACGAAACAAATCGAAATGAAACGAAACGAAACAAAACGAAACGAAACAATACATAAAACTAAAAGAATATGAGAAAAAGAGGAAAAATTGCCGAGAAGGAATATTTAAAGACAAGATCAGCATGTAATATTGCCTTAATCCAACAGTTCTACATTAGTAACCAGTGCCGTGAGGGTTTCTTAAACAGTCAAAGTTGACAATTAAAAAAAGTAAATGTCAAATGTCATTCATGTATTTGAGAGGAATAAAGGTGAGGGGATAGATAACCACACTATGACACCGTAATGAGATAATTAAACGGGGAAGGGGCCACATTTCAGGAAAAAAAGCTTATCCTTTTTCAAATGCAATGCCCCCCCCCCCCCCTAGCATTTGTTCTCATTTTCAAACACACATAACGGAACAGTTCCGTTTCCTCTGTACTAGACTCCTCTCTGCTAAATAATATTTTTTCCGCTTAGGACGAGGTTATCCATCTCGTTCACTCTCTAAAATGCAATTGTGCTATATACATGTACCGTATATATTATGTTTTAATCGTCAACTTTGACCCTTTGAAAAACCTTCCAGCCACAAGAACTAATGGTTGAAGGCAATAATATATGCGGATATTGACATCCGTGCTAGTTCTCTGCATTTACATCAATTTTTCTGAAGTTCTTTAAGATTTATGTTTTGTTTCGTTTCGTTTCGATCTGTTTCGTTTCGTTTTGTTTTGTTTCGTTTCGATCTGTTTCGTTTCGTTTCGATATGTTTCGTTTCGTTTTGTTTCGATTTGTTTCATTTCGATTCGATTCGTTTCGTTTCGATTTATTTCGTTTCGTTTTTGTTTCGTTTCGCGCTTTACAGGGACCCATCTATATGTGTGTGCGCTCATCCCACCTGTGGATTCTGGACATTTAAAGGAAAACCGTTACAGTTATTCATTTCATTTCCTATATATAGCTTTTACACCAAGAAATACAGTTCAAGTTCAAATATGGGTCATGTTCCACAATTACATGCAGAGTTATGGCCCTTGAAATTTAGAAAAATTCAATATTTTACAGTTTCCAGACATTTTAAGGAAAACCGTCACAGAGAATCAATTAGTTTCAATTCTAGATCGTTTATCAGATACAGAATACGTCTCATGCTATCTGTCATGATAATTGTAATGGCATTGCATTTTACAGCTATTCAGTTCCTGAAGCAATATTTTAATGAGGAGAATCCGGGGACTAGTCATCCAGCTCTTACTGTCCTCAACAGGTTGTGTTCTGCTACTGATAATCTACAGGTCGAGGTAAGGATGATATTTTATATTGAATTGTTGATATTTTGTAATGTGCATGTTTTTCTCATGGGCTAGGAAGTTTACCATAAAAATTACTGTGAACCATTTGCTTCTATGAAACTATGAAAAATGATTTTTTTTTTTTTTTTTTGGAAAAGATTTATGTAACATGCAGTTTGAATCTTGTAAGTAAAGGAATAACACAAGTATATACATGTATGTATGATCATTGTAGAAGCTCTATATCCGTTGTTAAAGAAAAATGTCTGTGTAGCCACTTAATGATATAATAATATAATTTCAGTCTGACTGTGGGTTAGAAGGCCTCAGGACAATAGCAGCCATTATGAAGGAGAGTGATGTCTCTCCATTTGAGATCATCCACAGTGGTCTAGTACAGAAACTTCTCCAGTATCTGACCTCACCTAAAGGACTCGTACCTAGAGATGTCCGAATACGCAGATTCTTACACGTCTTTCTTAATTGTCCTGTAAGTAATTAGGAAATGGTGAAGTCTTTGTGTTTGTAACACTTTTCAGCCTTTTTTTGGGGGGGGGGGGACATGAATCTGCTGTGTTTGTCTTACTTAAAAGTTTCAACGCCAAACACATGTGTTACTGCTGAAAAGGATTTTCTTAAAACAAGGCAGGACTTGTAGTATTAATTTTGCCAAACAGATTATGTTCAAATAATACTTGCCATAGATATTACACTTTCTTCTAAATTATTGTACCAAAACAGAGATAACTTATACTTTTAGATGTATGAATCTAGTAAATACATGTACTTGTAGGCCCCTGATGTTTTACACATAGCCCAGCTAGACATGGATGAAGTTCCCTCCCTCTCACCTCTAGTCAGTAAACTTATTGGATGTCTACATCAGTTAGAACAAGTAAGTTTATTACCTTATTACCATTTAACATCTCTCATTCTTATACATAAGCTTTCTTTATGAGGGACGATATTTATGGACAGATATCTGTGCCTAGTACCATAACCTAAGAATGGTTTATAGGTAAGTCTGAATTCCAATTTTCTTTTGTATCAGCATGATATTAGTGATAATTTGCAATTATTCAAACAATTTTTCTAATTTCAGAGTAGAATAGAATTGGTTAAGTCAATACTTCAATTTTTCACTGCCTTGTTATATACATGTACATGTAGTATTTTGCGAATTCGACTTAGATTTTAGTCATTTCTTAGTTTATGTGCCAGGCCCAGATCATGTGACCAAACACTTGTGTTTTATATGATGAAGTTGCCTGTCATTAGTTTCAGGTCAAAGTTCACGACCTCCCTGGTGGAAGTACGTCTAGTGGTAGAGGATCTAATGCTCTTAGATTCTTCAATACACATCAGCTTAAGGTATTTATCTTATTTGGATGTTCATCTAAAATGTATTTTATTTTCAAGTTTAGGCCATACAAAATTAATGTTTAGTTTGACGGGCACTTTTTTAGAAAAAAAAGTGAGGGAGGCAGGTTTTTTTTTTTTTTTTTTTTGCAAGCGTGAAATATGATGAATGTACATTTTTTTGTAATGTATCTTTAACCAAATTTCTGATTCAAGTGTTTTGATGCTGAAAATACATTAAAACTTAAGTATAGTATGAAGTGGTAATGTATAGTACATGTACATTGATTAACAAGATAACCCATAACAAGATAACCCAACGTCTTCCTGTAATATACTTATTGCATTTCCAAACCTGAAGTTTGCTAGATATTCTGTGATTTGGTCACACTTATTATATGTATCATATGACAGACGATGTCCTATGGCAGACCAGTATGAAGATGTAGACTAAATACATGTATGGTGTTCATCTTATTTATGCTAAAAAGGATCACCAATCTCTAACCGTTGCCCTGTGTAAGGTTAAAACTTCAAATGACGCTAACATTTTGTGAACTACTTTCAGGTGCAACTAAGTGAGTGAAACTCGTAATTGTTGCTCAGTGCTTAGACCGAAAATTTGATCCGTTGTCGGCAAAATAGTGGGGAAAATACAAAGAAACATGTCCAGGGATTGGGATGGCCCATTCTGATAGAAAATGGCCCATAAAATCGGCAAATCGCTGCGCCCTGGTGCCATTATTCTACGGCGTCCATTTTTTTGTTTTTTAAATCTATGAAAAGTTCTGTTCTCGTATCTACGTTGTAACGTAGATCTAAACCAGGAGCAGTAATACAGAGATCAAAGCTTTCTGTACATGGCCAGTCAGAACTCTAAGGCACAAAATTCTTCTGTTCACTGACAATTGAAAGGTCCTTTGCTATTTTGATACAATATTGATTTTTCTCCGACATCTGCGCCTGAGATTTAAATCTCCAACGTCCACTTATGTATCTTATCTACGTTAAGGTACTTGTGTATGCGTTCGTCCGTAAAATTATCATGTCATTTTTTAAAAGTGGTCAGTCAATGGGTACAAATTGATGTAATAAAATTTGTCCCTAATATCAACAAAGCTGAAAATGAAGCCTGCCCATCCGTGGACACAAAAAATTCAGGAAAGGTGGCCGAAAGATTGGTCTTGGCTGTTCTGTGATCCATGCAAAAAATGTACTGTAAATTATTCATTGGAAATGGTCAAATGTGGAATCTCGCGACAAAAAAATGTGCTAACGTCTGATGCATAATGCATGCATATGCATAGCTTTTCGAAAATTGATCATTTTTGGAATGGCCCTTTCGTGAGGAAAGATGGCCCATTGTTTTTGAGAATGGCCCATTAAAGTCCAAGTGGAAGGGACCGTCGTCCCATTGAGCAAGTTTGCCTTCCCGATCACAGCATGTCTGACAATTTAGTTTGAATTTTAACGACGATTACACAAGGGTATCCTGATCGATTCGTCATCCCTTTTCACTGTCGGACTTGAGCAAGTTGTTTGCAAATTTGAATTTCTATCCCTCGGAAATTTTGAAGTATCTGCGATGTGCTTAGGGTTTAGTTGACTAATTTATCCGAATCGAAAGGAGCTGATAAGATAAGGCGTAAAATCTGCCCTGAAAAAGTGGAATTTTCAAAATGGGAAATTCAAGAAAATTCTTTCACAAAATTGATGCCAGTTATTGGTTTCATCATAATCAGCAGTTGGATTAGATTTATCGTGCATCGTTTTCCTTAATTTTTGGGCAAAATATGTCTTTTTTCCATAGAAATCAATGGAAAATGGAAAAGTTTTTTAAAACATTGTTCCCCCCCTAGCTACAGAACGCCACTTTTAAAGAAAGTGTATATCACTAATACACATCTTTTGACAAAGTGGAGTTCTGTAGCTAGGGGGGGAATGATGCCCCAGAGACGAAAAACTGAAAAAGGGAGGGTGGGGGGCTTTTTACGAATATGTGCTTTAGGCCATAATATAAGCAAAATTTCATTTTTTCCGTTTTAAATTCATTCATTTATTTATTCTAGACATGTTCAAATGAAATGCACAAGATTTTGGAATGATATAAACAAGAACATGCTGTTTATTTCTAAATGGTGTGTATTTCACGGTAAAATGCCTACTTCTTAGCCAATGAATACAAAATACAACCATATTTGAGATTCAAGATTCTAAAATTTATGGATAAAGTTGAGACCAGTCTTTTAAATTTGATTTCTAGTATCTTGTTTAGACTATAACTATGTTTTAAAGTTTATAGATATCCATATTAGCCAAATAGATCTTAATTTTCAACGTTTTTTGCTCAATATTAGCTTCTTTTCAACATGGCTACCCCCTACTCTTTGGACTGTAGCTTGAGTATCTAGAAATAAGCTTAACAAAATAAAATTTGCATGAGGAACCTCCAAATACATTACATTTTAGTAATTATCAAGTTTTTCTTGCGTAAAGATCATTGTGTAGAAGAAATACTTGATGAGATTCAGGGCTAAATACAGCCCTTATCTTATCAGCTCCTTAGGATCGTTTAGTATTTCTGCCCCTCCCCTCGATCCTGTCACCGGCGTTCCCGGCTGATCAATCTGATGTAAACTGTGAGTTCTAAACAAAAACGTTTTCAAATTTGAAATAAATTAGATAATTTAGTAAAGAATAATGCTCTTGCAGATTATCACAACAGAGTCAAGTATCATTTTACGTTACGTTACCTCGTCCGTGATATGGAATATACGCGTGGTCGCGATCACCGTACAAACAACAATTGAATACGGCAGCTCGGGTAAATAATATACTATTTTATGTAAACAAGTATTGAGTTACAACTTTACAATTTATATATTTAGTGAAGTAAAGAATATGTAAACAAACAATTTGTATTTGCACGACGATGTTCAATTGACTACTTCAAAATTATGGTAAAACACGCGATGAAAATCGGAAATGCGGCGGGTTTTTAGGCAATGCAGCGGTGCCCGTCAAACGAAATCTTAATTTTTTTTTGCCTTAGCATGATACATGTGATTACATTTCATGATAAAATAAATGATACTGTATATTTAACCTTACAAAATTCTGAAATTAAATATAAGCTACATGTATATGTATGAAATAAATGATTCTGATCATGTATTTTTCAGTGTAATTTACAAAGGCATCCGTCATGTACAACTCTGAGACAGTGGAAGGGTGGACCTGTAAAAATAGACCCGCTGGCTCTGGTACAGGCCATAGAACGATATCTAGTCATCAGGGGATATGGCAGACTTAAACCTGTAAGATACTATATAATAGTTTGTGCTTTATAGTATACTAAGATGAAAACTTTTCCATCTGTTGAATCAGCACGCCATACAGTGGTCATTTTTTCCAATATTTTAATTGCAGATTTATCATTATAGGATCTATGTTTTATGATGGTTTAGCCTCCTTTCAAGTTTTCCGATATTTTTGTTCACTAAGAAACTCAGCACTGACTATAATGACTTTGATTATCAGTTTATTTGTCTAGATAGAAGTGAAGAGGATGCTGTGATTTTTTCAATTATCTTTGAGAAAAAAGATCTGACCAAAGTATTCTTTTTCAGGATGGAGATGATGATCTCAGTGATGATGATAATTCAGATGATGATATAGACGACACAATGGTAAGTATTGATAATTCAGATGATAATTTAGATGACTCAATGGTTAGTATTGATAATTATTTTGATGATGATATAGATGACAATGGTTAGTTGATGATAATTCTGACGATGATATACTGTGAAATCATTATATTTTGGGGGGGGGGGGGGGGGGGGGGGGGCACAATTTGTGTGGTTTTTCATGGATAGCCTCGTAGTTGAAATCCTGATAAGTCGAACTTTTCTGATGGTCCCTTGAAGTTCAACTTATCGAGAGTAGACTGTAATTTTAAATAAGCACACTTGTGACAGCCTGCTATGAATCCCACTCATGTTGGTACATATACAGAATATAGATTTATTTATCACCACGTCATACATGTACATTAGTACACCATAATGGTAGAGTTGCAAATGATTTCACAGTCCAGTCACTCTTCCATTGTTGTATTTACAGGCTGCAGTGTTCATAAGTCAGGGTACAGCCAGACATAAGTTAGAGTTCCTGATTGGAGAGAGGATCTTGCCCTACAATATGACCGTTTACCAGGCCGTCAAAAACTACAGTAACCCTGGAGAGAGGGATGCCAGCGAGACGGACACGGACTCTGAGAATCCACTAGGACATGCTAGTATATGGGTACAGACTCATACAATATGGTGAGGTCAACATTAATGAGTAACTAAATTCTTTATATAGATAAATTAGCATCATTATTGTTTTATTTTTATAGCAAACATGTTTAACATACAATTTGATTGATCTGTACACAGGTATCGCACGGCTCCTGAGGCAGAGGAAGCGTCAGCTACCAGCCCTAAAAAGACAAAGGCCGATAGTAAAGTCACCAAAACCTCACTTAGACGCAAAACAGATGAACTATGGAATGGTATAACTTCATCTTGCATGATTATCAACATGTTCTTAATTGAAACTTCTTATATATCATGTACAGTATCAAAAATACATTTTCTCTCCTGCATTGCAGTAGTTTTCTCAGTAAATTTGAATTTTCCATTGTATAATAGATTTGTGCTATATGTAAGTAAATTTGATTTTTAACTTGCAGATGGTCACTGTCCAGTTATGGTACCAGCATTAAATGCTTACCTAACAGACAAACTACCGGCCTTTGTCACTGTACAAGATCCCTCACTGGATGTTATAGCTTTATTACGTATACTCCATGCATTCAACAGATACTGGTCCACCATGTATGAAGTAAGTACATCATAGAAACAAATAGTTGTCATTTTACGTGTAACTTTTATGTTACCAGAAATATGTTTTCTTAATAAAAGAAGTTCTTATCTTGGTAATTTGTATAAGGAAATCTTATAAGGATGCAGAATTGTGTGTATGTCATAGAAATAATAAAAATGAGAAACCACTACAGCTATTGCTATATCATTGAAAAGAATAGATAGCATCATAAAAAAGTAGCTTCGATATCCATGTTTCATTTGCCATTGTTAACCATTATCAGAAATGTGATGTAATTTCTCAGTATAATCTTATTAAGGCTATTGATCTCGGCATTTCTGAATAGTAAATTTCTCTGATTCAGGTGCCATTCTCAACAAAGCCAGTGCTGCCTTATAATGAATTCCTCAGCTCAAAGTTGACTGCCAAAGCAAATCGTCAGCTCCAGGATCCCCTTGTCATAATGACGGGAAATCTCCCAAGCTGGCTAGCTGAGATTGCCACTGCTGCGTAAGTATGGTAGCCAGTATTATGTAAAAACTTGTGGCTGAGTTACAAATGTAGCTACACATGTGTAATTATGCATTATTGATTAATATGTTAGAAATCTTGGCTGAGTTAATAACAAATGTGTTATTACAACCAGGAAGCATTCCCAGCCAAGTTTGAGATAGCCAGTGCTGTTTTAAGTACTTGTGATGTGGATTGCCATGGTTTTTAGTGCTTATGACTCTACTACTGACTCAGATTCCCATGTTTTGAGTACAGTCAAACCTGCCCTTGCGGTCACTCGTTTTCTACGGTCATTCCTTCTCAACGGTCACTTTTTACTCCATTCAACACAATTTGCTATACATAAGTACCTAAATCAACGGCCACTCTCGTAACGCAGCCAGAGGTCAACAAAATTCTGACTGAAATTGCTTCCTAGACTGTTTTCAGTGGTCATTTTAAGCAGATAAAGTAAATATGTATGTTTGAATGATTGATATTTACTAGTAGAAATATTAATTTAAAATGCATTTATTACACGAATAAGCATACTCATAAATATATCGCTGTATTTGTTCAATGAAAGATCAGAAATACAACATCGTTGTACCTTCGATAGTATAATCAGTTTTGGTTCCCTATATGGCCAACCTGGAATATAAGGCCACCTGTTTTCAGCAGCTACGTTTGGTTTTTCCCAAAGCTGACTGTCTATCACAGGTTTGACCGCACTAATGACTCTGCTATTGACTCAATTTCCAACGTTTTGAGTACTAATGTCTCAGATTCCCATGTTTTGAGTACCTATTACCTTATGGTTTTGTAACTTATCATTCAACTCTTCTATGAGACTGGCTGAAATATGTTATTTCTGCATATGCATTCCAAACTCAAATAGTAACTGCTGTGTAAAAGGCTATGAATGGCTTACGTATGTGAACAAACTGTGCATTTTCCAAGTACATGTACTTTGGTTACAGAAGCTGTTAATGAAAATTTTTTTATTGTAGCCCTTTCTTGTTTCCCTTTGATACTCGGCAACTTCTGTTCTATGCCACAACATTTGACAGAGACCGAGCTTTGATGCGACTTCAGGATAACACTGGTGACACAAGTATTAACGACAATAGTGAGAGAGTGGCTCCGAGGCTGGATAGAAGGAGGGTATGTGCTATTATTACTTTTACCAAATGTCAATCTAAGCATACTTTATGTATTTGTCTTTCTGGAAGTTTGTATAAATAAAACATAAAGTCATTGCTACTTATATGGCATGTTTGGTTTACTAGTGAAGTCTTTTATTCATAATCTTTACAGAAAATGGTCAGCAGAACAGATTTGTTGAAACAAGCAGAGAAAGTAATGGAAGATTTGGGCAACTCCAGAGCGCTTCTGGAAATCCAGTATGAAAATGAGGTAAGAAAAATTTGTGGCTAAAGGTCAATTTTATAGAAGTGAAACCTTATTGGAATCTTGATTTTTTTTTATATAAAAGATTAAATCTGTGTGCATGCTTGTTTTTTATTAAAGAATTATATAATTATGTGTAAGGTTATATTTAGATTAATCACTATTTGACATAATTGTTATAAGTTCCGATCCTCTACAATTGTAACTTGTTGTGAGTACTGATCTTATACATTGTAGGTAGGGACAGGTTTAGGACCTACACTGGAGTTTTATGCCCTGACATCAAAGGAACTACAGAGGGGTGATCTAGAACTGTGGAGAGGTGATACTATATCAGAGAAAAATTCATCTGGTAAGAATTTTACATAAACAGGCTGGTACTTTAGGGATCAATGCTTATTTTTAGATCTCATGTATACATTTAAAAGCATGATAATGTACTCTTCTCTGAATTATCATGACATCTAAGCTTTTTTCCTGAAAATAATTAGACAATGAACAAATAAGACTGTTACATATGGATTCAGACTCTTACATGTGTAGTTAGGCTCTAACATTTGTAATAAGACAGTAACATGCATATTTTCAGGTACAGTTACAGATACCCAGTACTCTCACTCAGCTACCTTGCTTTCCTACCACATACATGTAATGCTGTTACATGTGTATTTATACTATTACATGTGTATTCATAACATTACGTGTGTATTCAGACCGTTATATGTTTATTTTCAGGTACAGTTACAGATACCCAGTATTATCACTCGGCTTCGGGTCTCTTCCCTGCTCCACTACCACGTAATGCTGTTACTTGTGTACATATACTGTTACATGTGTATATATACTGTTACATGCGTATTCATACCGTTATATGTGTATTCAGACCGTTATATGTGTATTTTCAGGAACAGTTACAGATACCCAGTATTATCACTCGGCTACGGGTCTCTTCCCTGCTCCACTACCACGTAATACAGTTGCATGTGTATTCATACCATTATATGTGTATTTTCAGGTACAGTTACAGATACCCAGTATTATCACTCGGCTATGGGTCTCTTCCCTGCTCCACTACCACGTTATGCTGTTACATGTGTATATATACTGTTACATGTGTATTCATACCATCACATGTGTATTCAGACCATTATATGTGTGTTTTTAGGTACAGTTACAGATACCCAGTATTATCACTCAGCTACGGGTCTCTTCCCTGCTCCACTACCACGTAATGCTAAAGCAGCTACTGTGAATAAGGTCAAAGCCAAGTTTAAATTCCTAGGAAAGTTTATGGCTAAAGCTCTAATGGACTCTAGAATGGTTAGTAGTGTAAACTAGTACATTAGTAAGGCTATTTGAGTAATGTAATGTTATAAAAGGTCATTTACATGTATTCATTTCATTTTATGAAGAAAATTTTGAGAAAATGTCATGTATTGCAAATACGAAATAATACATAATCAATTTCATTTCCTTTTTATAACTAAAGTACATGTACCTAAAAACTTAATGCAACCTTTAAACCTTTGATTACAGTTGGACATGCCCCTTTGCCTTGTATTTTACAAGTGGATATTAGGACAGGAACACAGTTTGACGTCCAGTGATTTACAGTACATTGACCCTGTGATAGCAAAGTCTTTCCAGCAGTTAGAAGATGTTCTTCGTCAGAAACAAAGAATTTTAGCGGATAAATCTCATGTAATTAGAATTTGTTTAATGAAATAATCTTGTAGTGGAAATATTTCTTTCTGGCCTAAGGAAAATAATTATTACTCCTACTTTACATCTGTTTTGTATGTATTTGTTTCAAGTTTGCTTTTACTGTACTAGAAAATCTGAAGATTTGGTAATGTTAATTTTAGTGTAGACATGGTAAGACATATTCAAGAGTTTGTAAGTAAAAACATGCCTTAAATACTGTAAACGTGGTTATTTTTGCTGGGAGAAAATTTCGTGATTATAGCATCGAGACATTACATCGATACATTACGTGTGGGGGAAATATTCGTGAAGTGCTTTGATTTGTGAAAAACGCAAAAATTACCCCCGCATGAAAATTTCCATGTTTACAGTACATGTATATATGATATTTGTACAGACTGAGGAGAGTCGGCAGTTGGCGTTAGACAGCCTGACTATGGATGGCAGCAATATAGAAGACCTAGATCTGGACTTTACGTTACCTGGACATCCTAATATAGAACTAAAGAAAAACGGCAAAGACATCTTAGTCACTCTGGAAAACCTGGAGGAATACCTACAGGCATGTGAAAATCTTCATTTAAGACATTTTCTCTAAACTTACAATATTGAATAATGAGCAACTTGGCATTTCCTCGTTAATTGGTGGTTCCAAGTGTAATTAAACTATATTTACTTTCTATCAATAGCTGGTGGTACATTGGAGCTTGGTAGAGAGCGTTTCCCGACAGTTTGAGGCATTACGAGAAGGATTTGAGGCAATATTTCCACTGAGTACTCTACAGAGCTTTTACCCAGAAGAAGTAAGTTTGTATAATTTGTTATTTTTAGATACCCCAAAATGAGTACATTTTGTACTTAATGATCCTACAATGTAGGTCCTGTTTTCTTTTTGTCTCTGATGAAAACAGCTTTTCACCCGGGTTATTGTTCTCTTGCTTATTTGATACATTTTACATAACTTTTAGCTGGAGCAATTGTTCTGTGGGAACATAACAGAGACTTGGGACGTTAAGATGTTGATGGAGTGTTGTCGACCAGATCATGGGTATACTCATGACAGCCGAGCTGTTAAATTCCTCTTTGAGATACTTAGTTTATATGACGACTCACAACAACGAGAGTTCCTACAGTTCGTAACGGGATCCCCTCGGCTACCTGTGGGCGGTATGTACATGTTTTAGTCTTTTGTTGCAGTCATTTCTAAAGCAGTTTCTTCAGAAATACATGTACATGTACGTTTGGATTGATTTTGAAGTATTTTACATATGTTAAGTACAGTGTATGTGGAAACTTAACCCAGTGTATTACTCAGCACTATTTACATGGTAGTCCTCGGATGGCAAAAGTACTTGTCAGCCGATCTACATACCTTGATTAGTGATAAATTCAAATTATTGATAGTACATGTATCAAGATATTTCAACTTTGTATTTTAGCAATAATATATATACATATATCATTTATGGACTCAGTAATTTCCAAGCTTTCCATAGTTTTTTATGTGAATAGATTAATTAATTTGATTTCAGATGTACATGTATGTAATGAAATTTTATGCTCTGATTTCTCGTGACAAAAACATTACTCTTTCAGGTTTCAGAAGTTTAAATCCACCTCTTAACCATTGTAAGAAAATCCTTTGAAACAACGGAGAATCCTGACAATTTTTTACCGTCTGTGATGACATGTGTGAATTATCTTAAACTACCGGACTACACCTCTGTAGAAGTGATGCGCGAGAAACTGGCAGTAGCTTCCAGGGAGGGACAACTCTCCTTTCACTTGTCATAGCATATCATGTACTTACGGTTATTTGTTAAGTTTCCTGAAAGACAACATGTGGTCGGGAGCGATGCGTTAAAGATGGAAGACTTCATATTTCATTGTTTTTCAAGACCTGCTTGACAAACTGCTGCGTTGTTGATATGGAATAGTTGACACATTTGCATTTACAGTGATTCCATTTCTCCACTGCAGACTTTATTTGTAATTTCTCTGTCTAGATTATTTAATGTTAGAGATGTTTTGATATTTATTGATAATCCTGGAGAAATTATGTTTATACTAAATGCAGACTCTGATGAGAGCATGTATGGGAGGGAAAAGACAGTATGAAGAGTTAACTATCATTGAATGAGGCACATTCACATGTAACAAGTATCGACAGAAGTTCATTATTCACATGTAACAAGTACCAGTATGGCCAGAGCCTACCGATTGGTTAGTGTTATGGAGGTGAAGATGGATTTCAAAAATAAAAATAAAGCAATGTTTCTCTGAGAAAAACAATCTCAATATTATGCATTATGAAATCAAATATCTTATTGTTTATTTAAATTCTTTCTTGTGTTATTTTGAACCAAACTGTCTTGCATATAGTTCAGCTGATTTTTCATCTTGTCAGAACAGGCATTGAGGTACAAAGTCAGGTGAATTCTTAGTCTCTTGCTATAAACACTCATAAGTATGGCCTCTTTTTTTTTTTTTGCAGATTTTGATACTATATCATTTCAGTTCTACAATTTTTATCTTTTTCTCAAATGTATTCTTTATACTCTTTTTTGACATACTAACTTCTATAGGAAGAAAAAATAAAAAAAAGAAATGTGAAATAAAATGTGTATAATAATACATGGACTTGTAAATCCTTACGAAATTTTTTTTTTCTCAATGTTGAATTGTTTTGGTTTTTTTAATCATTCCTATCCGTAAAATTTAAATTCTTTCTGTCCTTCAGTTTCCCTTCTATTTTATGATACTTTGTGCAAAATTTACCATTAATATCTCTTGAGAGATATAAAAATGTAGATCTTTTTACTATGGCATTATAAAGACTAGTTATGCTTAATGTATTAATAGTGCCAAACATGAGTAAAACAAACCAATGCTAGATCAACAGTGGTAAGGAATCATATTTGTTTTATACTTTTAAGTTGAGACGAGAGAGAGGGTGAGTGTGGTTTCATAATTTACAATGTGTGTTCAAGTCTGGATAAAAATGGTTTATTAAGGTAAATTTTGAAAGAATTTATATTCTTAAAGGTGTTTTTGTTGTTTTGTAAGCCATCGATGGTCATGCATATGAGTTAATAAATCAGAATATGAATGTTTGAGGGAATTCATTCTTGACTTATTATTTGAACACAAACAGATTATTACTTTATTTAAGAGGTCCTATATCAGAAAGTTTGGAATCCAACAGATAAGATATGACTTTTTACCTATTGATCTGTCATAAAATCTATTGGCTAAAAGTTGTATAGACTGGTTGATGAGATTCTACCACTGAGCTATATACATGTGTAGACCCCATCCATAAGTATCTTTAAAAGTTGGATGCATAATGAATATAGATTGACACAGTTTCATTTTACAAAAGTAAGGTTATGCCCAAGTAAGGCTTTCAAAAGTTTGTGGAAAACATGTCACAGTGTCAAAAGTTTGGTACAAGTTGAAAGGTCTTGTCACAAGGAATATGCATGCGAAATGTGAAGGCACTTTCACTTTCCATTTAAAAAAAAATGCCCCCTATTTTTTGTGAGGGATGGACAACACAAGTATTAGCTTTTACAAAAAGCTTGCCGGCAGTTAGCTGACATTAAATGTTGTAAAATTCTAGTAAGGAAAAAAATGGAATAACGATTTTTATTCTTGTTAGACCAATCGCACATTTCCGGGCTTTTCCGTTTTTATTTCCGAGTCAAGCTACGGAAATTTCCGAGGATCTGTGATTTGTTGTAGGACGTATCGGTACAAAGACTTTTCGATGCATCTTTCGGAAGAAAATGCACTGATACGATATGACTTTCATTTGTCAAGTCATCTAGACTCTTTAGCCGACCTGATGGAAGCATCTTATGCACAGATTCAGAATAACCTTGACGAATATTTGCATATTTTGTAGATGTCCACCAATCATATTGCCAAGAGTTATTTTATCCGTGCAAGTATGTCACGATTGATTACAGTATACCGGCAGTCATGACTGCCGGTAATGATTGGCCGAAGTGGACAACAAGAAACATTCAAGATAGTTGATTGTGTCTGATTAAATGGCTTATGTCGAAATTCCTGGATAGGCTAGTGGGACATTTAATTCACAGACATTTTTGGGGCAAAATGGTACTTATACAGTCAAACCTGCCTTATGTGACTTTGCAAGGGCCGACAGAAAATAGGTCACATGAGATAGGTGGTCACTGAATACAGGTTCAAGCTTATCTGACTTTAGCCAACAACATTTTTGTAGTATAAGAGCAATACCATAAAATGAATCCCTGCATATATCAATTTGTGTATTTATTGATGAATCGTATTGCACATATAAAATCATATCAAATTTTATCGATCACAGAAGATTTAATTATGAAAGACACTGATGAAGATATTTAATGTAAAATATTATGTAGTTTGGGTCCTTTGCAACACTAAAAGTCGTAATATACAGGTTCGGAATCGGGTACGGGACAGAAAAATCACGGTCGTTGTCGCGTTAGACAGGTTGTCGCTATATACAGGTTTATTTGATAGGAAAATTGCTCGGGAGGAATGATAAAGGTCACAAAGCAGGAAGTCGCTAAAAAGAGGGTCACTTTAAGACAGGTTTGACTGTAATTCCATAGAAAATTTCACAATCCAATAAAGGCAATGCAAGCTTAGCATCCCGCAATTGCATGTTCTATATCACTGAGCAAAATGATTTTAAGCCAAAGTCCACAATGACCTTGACCTTGAAAATCAGTAGGGTTCATCCTCTCCCCATGGGAAACATTTGTGGAAGGTTTGATATTTCTATGATTATTACTTTATCTTCTGTGATGTTCACAAGAATACAGATGCATGGCAGCAATGCTCTATCCCCTCAGAGTTGCGAGGGGATAACAAGCTCTTCACGTCCTCAAGTATGTGACTTTTGACCTGATCTGTTGACAGAAAAGGCAACTAAACACTGATTGGCTGATCCAACTCCACTTCCTCAATTGGTAGGAAGCAACAACCTGATAATCTATATCAAGTTTTTTCGGTTTTGGAGAATGCAAATAATATATGCATTATTTTGGGCTTTGGCCTAATCAGTCAACAAATATACATGTATGTATTTATGCCAAGGTCAGCCATAGGTCAATGCATTTCCAACTGCTTTGAGATTTAGGGAGCAAGCACTAAAGGTCCTAAATCAGTGGGTGTACTTCACTGTTCAAAACCCTATTTATACTATTTATAAAGAACTCGGACCAGAGTACACTCTTACTCACGTAAAGTGTTTCAAAAGACTACGTCTTCAGAAATTTCAGTACAACGTAATATGGACAGGAAAAAATAATTTTCGGAGGGACTGCCAGTAAAGTGAGTTCAATTTTAGCCATGCCAACTGCATGTGAAAACCTTTGACATGTCAATAGCTTCATGTAAAGGAATGTCAGGCAATTGGTGATCCAGATAGTACATGAACCTTGGAGGTTATGTACCAAGGAAAGATTGGACATACAATATTGAAGTAAGGTCATTCCAAAGAATTGAACTATAAGGCATATTCCTGTAAGCTTGTGGATATGCTATTCCAAATGTACGGTATGTTTTTCATTACGAACTTGAATGCTTTTTAACTTCATTAAAGGCATCCTTGACAGTATGGACCAATGCGACATATACATGTACAGCTGACACTCGTTATCTCAAACTCGGTTATCTCGAAATTCCGTTTATCTCGAAGTCGAGCGGCGGTCCCATCTTTTTTCTTCATATTCTAACCAATTTGACTTCGGATAACTCGAAATCGGTTATCTCGAAATTTCGCTTATCTCGAAGAAATTTCGAAAGTCCCAAGTCATTTTCTTCGTGTATTTTATACTCGTTAAGTCGAAGTCCTAATGTTTGTATAAACAAACCAATTAACGTACCAAACAATAGTGAAATCCCATGGTAAACAAACAATTATTGGTACAGGTAATGCAGGTTGACTGATTCGCCGTTGTTTGATTGACCGTGACATCAAAATTAATTAAGGGGGATAACAGTTAATTAGATAATATCATTGCGGAAACAATGGTATGTGCATGTTTCATTCATTAAAATTGCATTGTTTGTTATGTTGAAATTCTCATGAGAAGCGACGCCAAAAAAAATAAACAAACCAATACAACGCCCCCCCCCCCCCCCCCAAAAAAAAAAATTCCCAAGATTTATCGTAACTGAAATAAAGCAATTTGAGCAACAATGATTATACTGATGATCTACAAAATAATCCATACATAAAATTTCATTCTTATGAAGACATGCATACGACTTTGAAATCTAGCAGACGAAAAAATTAAATAGCGTACGAACAAATGTCTTCATTGAACTTTGATGACACAACGATCTAAAACTCTTGAAGGTAAACGGCTTATGACAGATTGATAAGACAATCAAACTTGCATTATATCAGGGCCGATGCGATCGGCGCGGAAAGGGGGGGGTCACACAACGAATAAAAATACCTGACGTTCTCAATGCGCCTTTTTGTAAAATTTCAATATTAAGAATACGTTTAAGGCACTTCTAGAATCTATTCTACGTTGTTAAGTAAACAATACATTGTCAGCATGAGTAGCCTTTTAAGCTCCGATATCTACTGTATAAAATACAATAGCAAAACGATTCTTTTAGCCTTATACATGTAGGTGGTACAATACATTCGAAAATATACCGTAAATTCGACTGACGTTTATCTCGAACTCCGCTTATGTCGAAATATTTTCAGTGGGCCCATCGACTTTGAGATAACCAGTGTCAGCTGTATATATAACACCAGTTTTCCTACCTCAAATAATCTTAAGTCTGGATTTTTTTGTGACAAATAATTCATACCGATACATATTGTAGTATTTATTTTGTGTTCACATATCACCATGTAAACAATGCCGTGCTAACAAAATGCCATGTAAAACCATATCTCAAACATGATCCATGGACATTCTAGTTTGGCTTAACATTAATAGCATCTTTGTAAATCTGTAAATTCTAAAGAAATCGTAACAATAAGTGAAAAGTACATGCATAAGAAGATACATGTAATGATAAATGATCTATCATACAATGATGGATGGTACTTCATGTACAAATGGCAGTTTTATTTCATTCACTAGAATAGAAGGAATCAAAAAGCATAAACATCTACATATACACAAAAATTTACAACTGTCTCATTACTTTTTCTTGGAGTAGGCAAGATGTAACATGATAGTAAGAATCTTCATAGTCAAAATAAAAGGTTGGGTGGGGGTGATTGTCATGGTTGGCTTGTAGTCTGGACATCGTAAACAATAGTGCTGTAAGTATATATACATGTAAACGGGTCTTGTTTTGGTTTCAAAATTTCCATGGCACTTTGAGAAATGACATTTGTATAACTGGATTTCAATGAAATAAAGTGTGGTAAATGTTACACTGAAGGCTTTATGAATGACATATGAACGGGGAATATAAACCCACCTAGCACACTCCACATTGCTGATTATGTTTTCTCACATTCTCCTGCCTGTACAATCATACCGTTACAAAAGGCAAGATAACACAAGAATTCTGAAAATAACACTAAAACGTCAACACATATCACATGGTAATAACTCAGATTGTTTACATCAAGTGTATGGCATATACATTGTACATGAGTACATTTGGATACAAGCACAATTTTACAATATTTTACAGTTAAAAAATATAAACATCAAATCTTTGTTCAAGATTTTTTTTTTATAAATCTGACAGAAAAGATAGAATTTTCTTTGTTTTCAGATATCTACTTTGTGGAATGTAAACTACAAAAGTTCTGAAACTATGTCATTTATTTCAAATTTTTAAATAAGATACTGAACAGCTCAAAGGTTATCTATCACATAACCAAGAGAGAATTGGGTTAAAGTCAAATCATTTCAAATACATGTAAGTAGAATTCATCAATTTTACAACACATATATACTTTCAAAATATACAGATATACTGGTAAATATAAAAGACAACCTATAGAAATTTCACATCACAGTTTAGGATCAAATTAGATCTCTCATAATAATGGTTTCTGTGATTTTACTGAGTTATGTGTGGATTATCATCCATTATTACAACCTTACTATCAACTTACACAAAAAAGTAGCACAATATTCCTGCACCAAAATAACCAATAGCATTCTATTGTGTATGCACCTTTTTCTCAAATCAATTTTGAAATTTAAAGTTCTTGCAAGTAATTATTCAAAGCTTGATTTCTCCCTTCTATATGATCTTAATTCTAAAATTTAGCATTATTTTATTATTTATTAAACTGTAATAACAGTAGTGATGCAAAATACATTTTTGAGACAAAACATACATGTATATTAAATAAAAAGACATTTACATACAAAAGTGATTTGCACAACTGAAGCCATATTTCATTACTTTTCTTTCTATAAAAATATGATTTTTACATGCTCTGCCAACAAGAATCCCATATGATTAGGAGATTCTTACACTCTCCATGCAATGGAATGATAAACGTTCACAAAATCTCACGAGGAATTTACACATTCTCCGAGGCAAATTGTACAGCAAGTACCTCACATCCTAGTTTACACACTAACAAGAAATAACCAGACTTAAAGACAAATCAAGCAACTTACTAACACTATACTTCAAACTAGCGTCATAACATACCATAACAATGATGTGTTATATAACACTTAACAGTACACAGAAATGGAGTGAAAGCCGACAAAGCGAAATCTAACAGGGATGACAGATGCTAACTGAAGAGGTAGATACATGGTTACAACTCTACATTCTCTCTGTGTAAAGGTAATCCTATCACTCATATCACCTTCACAACTTTTGCTTCAAAAGACTGGGCTCAACATGAAAATAGCAAAAATGTAATTCCGGTAATAAATAAGTTAAGATCCAATTATCATATACATCCACTTCATCAATGTTCTGTTAAAATACATGTATCATGACAGAAACTCTTTTTTTTTTGAGTTTTTTTTTATCTTATATATGTATGCAAGATCTGAAATTTCAATGGTCTTCTGCTTTTGAGACGCGAGCCCAGGTATTTAGTATGAAAGTTGTAATTGCAATAATTCAGAGCAAATTATCTTCACATAGAGAAAATGCAACTATGTAAAAAAACAAAACATACTTATTGACAGTATATATACAAGCATTTCAAATATATGTACAAACCTATAAAATTAACAATTTGACAACCAAACAAAACTGGCAGTATTTCTTTCACTAGTAAACTATAACACTGTTAAAAATAAGAATTTGTAGAAAAGCTTTATAATTTTGAGCCCTTATCATTATTATAATAACAACTGTATGTGTGTGACCAGATCTCTACAAAATTTTAGTATGTGCGTTAGTGTCTTTTGTACTAAATGTATGTAAAAAATTCACAAGAAAATATGCGAAGGCATACACATATTCTGAAGGAAGGCTGCTGCCTTTAGAGGTAAAGTCATATACAACTCTCTATCAATAATAATAATGTGATTGTTTACAAATATTAACCACAAATAGGGTATAAAATGCCCATTTTCAGTTAAAAATCATGGATTTGCATAAAAAGTCACCTCTTCTGTGTATTACACAAAGACACATTAGTATATCTAAGTAAGTCCTTGAGATGATACAAGAGCTGTCAATTACTTATAAAAGTACTGGCTTTAAAAAAGGAACAATCTGAACACACTGTCTGTCCATCTGTCTGTCCTCAGACAATACTGAATAGAGCTTTAAACAGCATAGTGACAAAAGTCCATGCAGAACAGCATACGCTCCCTTTATGTTGGACATCATTAATAAGCCTCAAGTTCTTCTAATACGCACACCTTCTCTCAGCGATCTTTAACAAGCTTCATTTGTATCCGATCGAATTTTAAATAGGGTATTAAATATTAGCACTTAAATTTAATATAACACAACTGGCGAATTTGTTGTCACGATGAGGACTGAAAGTCGTGTAAGTACGTGTTCAGATAGTCAAACGTTGGTCGTGATGGAGGATTGGCATTCCAACACGTAAGAATGACATCGTACACTTCCGAGGGACAGTTATCAGGACGAGGTATTCGATAGTTCTGTTGCACATGCTGAAAGGCTTCTTTTGAACCCATTCCTGAAATATAATAATTTTTTTTCTGCTAATACAAATAAATACTTGTTATTTCGTGACTGAATGAAAGTAACATATCCAAAGCAAAAGAAGACATCATTAAGATTAATATTAAATAAAGGTTCTGGGGTAAATCACGAAACATTCTTTATACTAAATCTCATTTAGTCACAATACCTGGTTCTTATCATTTTATTCCTTTAAATCTATATTTGAAATGTAGATTTTTACTTTTTTATTGCACATGAGTATTCCAGAATAATTTCCTTGCTTCTTCATTCATATATCAATAAAGAGTGTATTGTACAAATGTATCTGTAATGTAGTAGATGACCATCAGTAAAGGGTTAAGTAATATGCAAGAGTCAAAGTCATAATTTCAGTTGCCAAACATGTTTAGGTCAAGTCATATATTGTGTCAAGATAACAAGATTTTGCCACCAAAAGAAGGCCTTAGTCATAAGACATCAATCAACACATGTAACATATGAATGCCCTATCACTTTCCACCCAAAGTTACAGTATGTGCACTTATTTTAGCTCGATTCATATTTAAACACGATTAGCGCTATTAACACTGCCCTAACACTACACTCAATCATGCATTTATAAAGAAAATAAATCAAGTGCACCAATAGACCATTTTCTGATCTTGTAATTAGGCTCTCAATGTCCGAGCCAACCTAATTTGGCGTTGTTTTTCATTATGATGTCACTAATGAAAGACATAATTCCACTGAGAAGTAACAATGAAAAAGAGCGCAAAAGTTGCCCACCTCAGAATTTTTGGTCATTTTGTCAGCCATTATGAATTACAGCAAGTGGTCTATTCATGATTATGCTCATATGTTGTTTGCCCAATTTCCGCTCAAATTTGATTACACTAAATAAGTAAATATACAGTATTTGCCAGGCGAGGGTTTCAGATTGTTAAACAGAGAGACAGACAGTCTGGATTAGTACAGTATATCTCTTATCTTTGATATGGGGGGATATTGCTGGATATACAAGTATCACTCACCATCATAAGGCTCCTTGCCGTAGGTAAAGATTTCTATAAGTACTATACCAAAGGACCAAACATCTGCCTTTGTACTGTATTTGTTACAAAGTAACACTTCTGGAGCCATCCACTTAATGGCCATCTTCAAGCCTGTAATAAAAAATATGACATTCTACATAAGAGACATGCTATGACCGATTTTTAGATGATAAATTCTAGTTAATTATCTATTCTGCAACTTTTTGAATGTAAATGTACTTTACCAACCTCATTAATAATGAATTAATGCATTATTCAAGTAAGATTTAAGCATTTTATTAGTAAAACATATTAATATAAGAAAAGAGAAATCAGAGTAAGTTGAGACAAAGCCTACCTCTTCGGAAATTAAAATCAGGATCATCTACAACCTTTGTCATGCCAAATCCTGCTATTTTAACAACATTTCCATCCCCAACTAAAATGTTTCTAGCACCAAGGTTCCGATGAACAAATTTCTCTTTCTCCATATAGGCCATCCCTTCAGCAATCTAGATAACAAGGTGGAAGGGAAAGATACAATCTACATATGCCCCACTCAAAACCACCTATGTTAGATTCCATCACCTTCTTTACAATTTTTTTGATAAAAGAAAACATTTTATGTTTCTAATCCAATTGCTACATTAGTTCAACAAGTATGTTAATCACCTTTCCAAAATTTTTAAAACAAAGATGGTGTTTGGGAATAATATCTACGTCTTTATCATATCTTTATCAAGGTAGAGTATCCCTCAGGTCAGAATTGCTGGTAATTTTTTGCCTGGATACCCTACTTTTTCTCTTCAGAATATTGTTCAGATTATCAAACTAATATAGTTTTGGGAAAAGAAACTTTTATAGTTACATTTTATCACCTCTAAGTAGGGATTTTTCTTACTTTTCCCATAGGGTCCAATGTTAAAGTTCAAATGACTAATCATGAAACCACGAATGATGTTTTGTTTGTATATCAGGTTTAACATAAGCTTTGAATATATGGAAATGAAAATTTTGTTGAACTTGTTATTTAGGAAATATGAGCATTTCAGATCTGAGGGATGCTCTACCTTAGGCTCATTGTAAGTGTAAATTACAGATATACTTGTACCAATCTATTCACTGCAAAGTTTTCTTTGATAATTTTCAAGTCATCCTACACTAGCTAAACCTTATAAATTCCTGCCTCCCCACTCACCAACTTGAAAATCTACTAGTAACTTACTTGAGCGGCTATCCACAGTAGCTGTGTGGATCCTAGGTCCTTCCCATTACCCTCCCTTAGGTACATAGACAGTCGCCCCTGGGGCATGTACTCCATAATGAGGTATATGGGCTCGGCTTCGCTGGACACAGCCAACAGGCGTATTATATTGGGATGCTGTAACTGTTTCAATATCTGACTCTCATCTAGAAATGCTGCAGTCGTTACCGAATCCTTCTTCTGCATTTTGATGGCCACTTCCCTTGAACTGTGCCAGTTGCCTGTTCATATTGTAATGTGATTAATTATGGATTCCTGAAACCTCATCCATTTTATGTAAGTGTATGAAGTTAATTTAAAGATGATCAAGAAATACAATTTTCCTACTTAGCTCCATTTAACATTGTTTATTAAAACTCTTCCTAAAAAAATTGGTGATTGAAATTAAAGATTCTTTGAAAACTAGTTTGTTCATTTATGTTTTCTATGAGATACATGTACATTCAGAAGTCAAGATCAAAAAAGAAAATTCCATTTGAAAAATTTAGTTGTAGGGCCTATATTTAGTAGGAGGATCAACAAGAAAGACAGTAAGCAGCATGGTACTGTAATCAACATGGATATAAACTCACCAAGCCAGAACCTCTGCAAACTGACCACTTCCGAGTTTCCTGATTAGTAATATAGTATCTCGGGTTGTACCAAACTCATCAGATTTTCCCCGATCAAAGGCCCATATCAAAGATCGAGGTTTTATACAGGGCTGTGCTAGCTTACAGCATAATCCATCTGCAGACACTACAAGGTACAAATGTTTATATATAAAAAATACATACTATGAATTATGAGTAAAGAGTGTGAAAACCTGATAGGCAAACAAGTTTCTATAATACTTATGTTAGAGGGTTTACTAATCATCTTCATACATGTATCCTGCAATATTTCAGTATTACTGTGTATCGAGTATTATACAATGATAACAAGAACTAATAATATCAGTACACCTAGAAAAAAAGTTTTAAATTATTCCCTAATCTGTGCCACAATATTAACTTTTTCTTAAAACATTGGATAACCACTTATCACAGAAGTAATTCAAACTTTATGACCTACACTAGTACCGCTCATACTTCTAAATAAAGTACATTAGTAAGTTAATGAGCTCTAAGACTTGTTGAATAAATCCATCTCTAGTAACAATTCAAGAGTACCAATTCAACACAAGTATCAAATACTATATAAAGGATGGATTGCCACTTAAATATAGAGTAATAGCACTGATGAACTAGAAGTCAATGACCACTTGAAGCCAATTTCAACTGCCAAGCCAGATCTTGTACAGTTTGATAAGACTTACAACGATAGGGGTCTAGTACAATATTGTTATACTTTTGTCACTAAAATTACACATGATTTTTACTTCCATAGACAACATAGACGGGATTTAGGATCATCGAAATGAAAACCTTGTTGTCATAACCATGGTCTAGCAGTTATGGTGTAAGGTCAGCAACTTACAGATTGCTGCCTCAAACCCCGCTAATCTTAAGTTGACCAATATAAATCATCATTACGTTATATTATGTAAAAGTTCTAGTATGTGTTCTGAATACGTGTCTGTGATGTTTACTTTAGAAAAAAAAAATCTTTCCCATTCTGCTTCTATATATTTAAAAGATATTTAGAGAAGATTCTGAATAGTTTTGTACTGATGAAAATTGATATCATATACACCCAGTGTTTATTTTATCTGTTGCTCATTTCTGAAGGGTCCCATGGGGGATCATAATCAGCTGTGGTATATTGTACAGTAATTACCCCTTGTAACATTACACCATGTCATCATGTCTGTGCAGCTTTTATGTCTAAATCACTTCATTATGAAATTTATAAGTCTAAATTGCATAAAATGTTCAATAATTCTAATATCATTCACTTGGTCAAGATTTTCAAAATGTTGCGGCTTCCTCTCTTAAAGACTTTTCAATTCACTTGTACAATAGACATAGTAGATACATTGCCAGTCTAAATGAAAACTCTCAAGCCCATCATCCAATGCTTTTAAAAAAATTCAAGACTACAAGTATAATTTGTAAAACAGACTACACAAGACAATAGACCATTTTCATATTACCGTTAGGAATTCCATTTTAGACACTACAAGACCAGACATCACAACTTTTGACGTTATTTTTTATTATGATGTCATAGATCTGTGATGACACCACAGTCAAAACTTACGTCAAAAGTTGTCATGTCGGGTCTTGGCCTGTATAAAATTCAAGTCTACTGCGGTAATGTGAAAATCGTTTATTGGCCAGTAGAATTTTTCTGTGGGCTAGTGGTTGAAAAAAAGTTTTTGAGAAGACTGCATTTGGTTGAATAAAGTTATTTTGAAGACTACATTATCATAATCATTATAAAGTGGGGTTTTTTTTATCTATAAACTACTTCAAAAATCACTATTGATAACTTTGCAGTAAAACGACTTCTTTGAAAGACAAAAATCTGCATTCCACGAACAAAAGGTGAGTACATTACAAGGGTTCGTTCATTAAGACTCACAAAGTACAAGAAGCATTCCTATTGGTTAGGATTCACATCATACTGAATGACTCTCCCCAGAATACAGACGTACAATGCTTGGCACACACCCCTACATCTGACAGTAAAGGGGGTAAAACTTGAAATGTTTAGCATCTGACAATATGCTGGTGAATGGAGAGGAAGTAGCTTAAGAGCCAGGCAATAATATAACAGATTGGAACTTCTCCAAAGCAATTATGGAATCAAAGTAGAAAGTAAGTCTACCTTGGCCACAGGTGAACATTTCGTTCCATGCTTTCTTCCCAACCTTCTCAGGGTCTTTATGAGGAAACACACAAAAAATCGAGAGGAAAAAGTCATTAATTAAGTATCGATCTACTGGCAATGATCCTAGGCCTTAACTCTGACCAGCTGATGTATATATAATAACTAGATATGTGTTTTATATTATACAAGCCAAAATGAGGCTAACATGTAAAACGTTCAAGGAAAATAAGACCAAAATCTAAATACAAACATTTCAGAGCCCCTCCTTCCCTGTATATAAGACAGACTGTATATAAGACATAAGTGAACTGTTTCCTATTCTAGTTTTCCTCATCACATGACAATCATTATCATGATTATATATATACATGATATAAATTGGCATTGAAATATAGTTTGAAGCAGGTCCACCAGTTTATTGAATTCAAAGAGAGGAAGAGTCTCTGATTCAGATACCATCCAGCAAACACTTTACACTAACAGACATTACACAGTATTACACAGACAAGACCGATGGATATCATCATAATCTGACTTCAGACTATAACATGATCCTAAATGCTGACCAATCAAAGATAATTGTTATCACATAACACTGATCTTCATAACACAATTTAAAATTGTTTTCTTTAATTTTTTCACCAAGTACAACAGCACACAACTTGCTCATAAGCAAACTCATAATTATGTCATAAACTTTTTAATTTCAATGTGTGCATGTTACAGATTACATGTTCATGTCATGGAATTTGACATACGCATACTGCCAAAAGCAATTAAAATTTCAGGGCATAAGATGTGCATATCGACAATTGCAATGTGTGCATGTCGGAGATTGTGTTTTTAGAAGATTCCTTTGAACGAATTTTCTTGCAAAATCAACAAATGTATCTAGCTAAATAGAAAATGAGACCATACAACTTGAATACTTCCTTTCTGTGAAAATTACCCCAAAAAAAATAATAACTTGTAAACATCACTCACCTGTGTAATGTGTAACTAAATCCAACAGAGATCTAAATGTTCTTTTCGGAGTAATATAATAGAATTCTACAATCGAGTCATTTGTGCGTCCAGTATAAATCTTATAATGTTTCACTAGATAACCTCTCAATTCATCACAGTCACGAACAGATAAAGTATACGTATCTGGAATAAATGAAAATAAATAATTAGAATCGTTTTACATTCATTGTTGGTATAATGTCCTCTCTACATTTCTCCAAAAGAAGTTATGTCTTCAGACTTCTTCAATAATTTTCATGTTCTAGTGACTTTAATATGCATGAAGAACTTCTGCCTCCTATAATAGAGTTTACGTATTAACTTTTTAAACATGTTTAATATGACCTAATTATAAAATTTTCAGGAAGGTAAAAAAGTACCTCTATGAGTATCTACTGTAAGCTGTACTGTAAATGAACCCATTTGAATAATTAAAGATTGAAATACACAAATCAGATTGCTTAATGTGTATCCAAAACATTATACAGTGGGGATTAATACTGCTATTCTTCTATTCCTCCCATTTTTCTTTCTTTTTTTTTCAATTCATATGAATCCATAGTTTACACATACCAGGGGCTGCCTCTCCCTGCCGCAGGAGGAACGTGCCTTTAGGATAGCCAGGGCTTAGTAACCAATCCTCTGAAGCATGACGGGAAACTTTTCCAAAGTACCAACTGTAAAAGACAAAGTAATGCTAGTTACTCAATTTTGCGTAACTTCATCCTTAGTCTGTAAATGAAATATAATGGTGGATGATCAGTTTTCTCATCTTTTATTACACAACTGTACTTTAAATATCCCCACAATAGACTGTTGGTCAACACTGCCACCCATTGCATCCTGGCACAGCTAAAACTAACTTTGACCATTAGTCCTAATCCAGGCCTAAAAATGATAGAAATCCTCCTTTTGATCATTGGTAAATTAATAGAGAATCCTTATTGGTCAAAAATAACTGGAGTTTTTTTCAAATTTTTTTATAAACATGCATAGCTTGACCTTGAGCTTTGACCCAAATAAAAGTCCTAGATTCCATGAGTTATAAATGTGGGTCCATTTGTCCACTGACAGACATTTTGGACAGACAGGCAGACATGGTGAATCCAATATACCCTAATTGATTCTATTTCTTCTTCTTCTTCCGGGTGATGTACAGTACCGCTCTCTGGCGTATTGTCGTACATTGTCTATTTGCAGGGGAAGGGGTTATAATTAGTTAATGGAGATAGTACCTCCATACTTGCTCCACATTTTTTTTCATACTGTGTACTCACTTCCTTATTTGCTCCAGATCTTTTTTCATATTGTGTACTCTTTATCTAAAATTTCTACCAGACAAACAAATATTAAAACCAGAATGCACATTATAAAATTTTGGTCTGTAAAATAAAAAGAAAATGATATGAATAGATATGATTTCCACATTCCATACTTTCTGTACTTCATTGAACTTGTACATAATGAGTTCATGAAAGACTGGTGAAGACTTCTCTGGCATTAACTGTAATAAGTTACATAAAACTGTAATCTAGCCAATCAGAGGCTTTCTACCTGACAAGATAAGGACACGGAGGGAGAGCTGTGTAAATGATAAGGGTAAAGTGCTGGATTGTGAGATAACAGGATGACAGACATGTGATAACCGGGATGTGATGGTAATATGTTTGTGATATAGAACTAGATACCAAGGCATACCATACCACTGTGTAATAGAGTGTGTACTATATCCCTAAATCCTAGCTTAAAACTCTGTCCTACAGTGCAGCTGAACTGAATGGACCTTTCAATGTTAAGCAGGTATAAGAAGACAGCAGTCATGTCAACAATACTAACAGAAAAGGACTACTCCTCCCATAGATGTTATCAAATATTATATCTCTAGACAGTGTGTGTCAGAGCCTTAATAGAACAGATGAGAACATAGATCACCAGATTAAACTGAAGCCTCTCTATTACATTTCATACTTCCATGGTATGCCATAGATGTGTAGAATTGGCAAAATAAACTTCTTGCAATTCATTCTCTGACTTTTGATTCATAGATTGCCTCCAAAAATAAAATCAGGATTATAATATAAATATATACTTCTCAAAACTACATGGTGGCAATGTACAATACACACCCATTTGACTAGTATAAATTGTTTCTCAATCATGTCTCAATACACTAAGTGTAAAATGCATCTCAAGACTCGAAACAGTGTACAATTGAACATGTGTACAGACCAGCACAAAAATGTATCTTAACTTAACCAGTATTTCAAATGAAAATTGAACCTCATTCAGCATACCCAGAGTATAATTGCAATTCTAATATGACTTGATTCTTTTTCCCTATTAAGACAACGGACGCGAGCCGGGCTCTATTCTCCAATATAGGCCCTATAGCGATAAGCCACGCCTACCCATTTTCTGAAAGCAGATAAACCGGCAGGAACTGGTTTTTACCAAGAATCGAAAGGTCTAAGTTTGGTCATCATTAGAATAGAAATAAAAAATGACAAGCCGGGCTCTATTGTCTCATAATGCCCTCGCGTCCTCAGCCAATCACATTTATCACCTCGCCGCTGACGCGGCTCGGTAATAAATGTGACTGGCTGAGGACGCTCGGGCATTATGAGACAATAGAGCCCGGCTTGTCATTTTCTATTTCTTAAGTATTAAACCAGTGAAAATTTACCAAAGCTCCATTAACAATGTTAACTAAAATGCACCTCAATCATATCAATGGAACAACTGTAAAATAGTCTTATGTGTTTCAATGAAAATCTCCAAAGTTCTCAACATAAGATCTTACTCTGGTAAAGCCATAAGATGGTATTTTGAATAGACATATAATAATTTGTTTCAACTTTAGCATGACGATTTACCGATATGATGAAATGCTAAATGCAATGTTAAGAAAACTAGGCATTTAATGCCATTAAACTATTTTTTCCCAAAATAAACACAACCTACAAAATATGAAGGGCTGATAGCCTCAATTCTCAAGCTGTAATTAATTCTCCTTCACTGTATCATGTAGAAGCATTAGATGGTGAAACACCAAATTTTCCCATGACTTGTGGAATCAAGATGCTCGTGATCAATTACCTTGGATAATTATGTCAATAATTATCTTGCTGATAAGCATGGGTAATTACCCAGAAAACATCGACTGCACTCAATGTCTGTGGTTAAATTTCTATTCTGAGCAAAGCCACAAATGTTGTAAGAATGCTGAGGATAAACCTCTCTCATTTACATGTTTGTTGTGAAATAAGAGTTGGAAAACTGACAATTATATCGCATATATAAATATTTGTCTGTCACTAATTGTTGCATATCTCTATATACTAGTATTAAATTACTAAAACTATTCACGCTAATTACTACCAGTAATAGAACTGAGTAGCTGGTACCTCCTTAATGATTGTAATTCTAAAACATGAATATAGATTCAAACTGTATAGATTAAATTTCCATGATATATCTAAGTTGCACTGATTTACATTGTTTTCTTTGTATCACAGATGTATGCTTTACAGGTCATGTAAGTAATGAGAAGTGCTACATAAATTATCAATACCATAAATACAAGAACAGTTAATATTTGTTCAATAATTCATGTCTTATCAATATCAATATCTATATGAAATGTTAAATCGATGACCAAAATTATTATATCAACATGCATTTATCATTGTTTATACCAATGCATTTTACTGGCATAGGATGATAGGAGACACTAATACTTACTCGTAAGTGCGTAGATGTTGTTCCTGTGGTGTGGGTGGGGCTAGTGTCCGGGGTGGGGATATATGAGTACTACTACGTACACCCCCAGGGGAGTGCTGAGGGATAGTCCAGTGATCCTCATCTTCATCTAATGTATCCGATAAACTTAACAACAAGAAATTGTCCGTGAAATCACCGATACCCCCACACGGGATGGGTGTGTCCTTACGGCACATAGGGCAAGGAAAATGTCCGGGTTTCTCCCCAGGGTGTCGCCGTACATAATCACGTAGGCAATGTTCACAGAAGCTGTGTAGACAGGGTAAAGCTTTAGGTTTGATGAAAGGCTCCAGGCAGATCTTACAAGATAGAAACTCTTCTTGCAGTTTTTCTTTGAGACTGGTTCTATTGCTGGTAGACCTGGCCATGGTTAGCCATTCTGAAATTATACAAAACAATCAACTTAGTCAGTCTCAATTTTTGATAACAACATTAGGATGAATATATCAATTACCAATTTCTTCTTCATGATGAAAATTGACAGAACCTGTATAATAAACAAGTATCTAACTACATTGTATACTGTAGCTCAACCCGTCTAGTATAATATCGTGTATAAAGTATCTTGTACACTATATTGTTGCTCATTCCATGTAGGCAATATCATGAATATGATATTATATAAAAACAAAGTATCTGCGGCTCATTGCAGATCAGCAAAAATGATCTTAACAAAAAACAAAGACTTGAAAGACACAAAGCTTCCAAATGCATTTTTCCATCCCCCATAGTCAGTAAAATATAACGATGTATTTGATAGGCGCCTGTCTTAATGAAAACCATCCCTCATCAAAGTCAGCACGCTAGATACCACATTGTTATTCTCTACAATACTAAACGTATATACCTTCATTATACCATCGCTTATTATGTAAAACCTTTATTAACAAATGAAATTGGCGTTCTACACTTCTTTATACAACGTATTATAAAACTTCAAAGTTCTTCAGTTGCCGCAAATAATGAGAAAATGTGCATTAGAAATAGCGACTCAAAGGGATATTTCGGGTGTACTTTTGTCAACACTAGAAATAAATTTCGGGCCAATATCACAGAGCTTAGAGTTTATAATCATCATCAAAGTATGCAAAAAAACTATATCTAAAAATGCTTACCGGTTTTCATCTTCATTCTTACAGACTACTTTTAACTTGCTCTCCGATATCTATGATTACAATGTAATTTTCAATCCATATGTACAAGACATGTGATATCCGGTCTAGCCCGGGGGTGGTGACGCGCGTCACTACGGGTGATTCCTATCACCCGCCGTGTTACTATTCGCATTAGCACCTCCCACCCAAAACAACTTCCACTTTCTACTTCAAGTAGTTAATTCGATCAATTAGATATAAAAAGATTGATATTAGGAAGTGAAACAATATGATAATAATCATAATTTAAATTTAGCGTGCATCTTATTTTATTTATTCCGCAGTTTTCATACATCCATCCATCTAATTCTAAAGCATGTGTATTATGAGTACATAAATAAGATAAAATGTATTTGACTTGTTCACCCCCCCCCCCCTTTTTTTAAACTGGTTGCTTTATTTAATTTGTTGTGTATTCTATTCTCTCTCTCTCTTTTTATATTAAATCCATTTCTTACAAAATGTTTGTGCACTATGCTTCAATGCATTTAACCAATTTTTAATTCCTTTGATGCATTCATTTCAAGAAGAAAAGAAAATTTTATGAAGAAAGCAATCATCTCCCCAAAAATCATTCTGAATATTGACCCCTCATTTTGTAATTTGTTGGTCAGAGAGTCTAAGGGGACGTTCAGATCCCCCAGGTGTGTTACAGGTATGATACAGGATGCAGCCGTTTCCGCGGCCAATCAACATACTTCTCACAATTGTTAGTCTGAAGTTTCCGGTGTTTTTACCTCCCCTGTTAAGAGGATGCAGGGTGTTGGACCTCTGCATACACTAGCGCCAGGATAACCCAGTACAGTTGGTGTGTATTAATTATAGGGTTGGCAAGAAAGCAAGTTTCTTTCATGCGAACGTTAATGTTTGTTGCATGCACATTGTACATGTAATCAGCCACCATTCAATCTCAATGATACAGGAACTAGAAAAAAGCCCTCTCATCTCAATCCCTAAAGTACATATAATATTATCTATCATCTATATTATATATACTGAACTATTCCTATTGTTGGTTAAAAATGAAAAAAAAAAATCGAGTTCGCCGTAAAAAAAAATCAATTTTATGATAATAATTTATTTCTAGAAAATAGGAACTGATAAAAAAAATTAACATCATGTTTGAATTTTCCATACTTCTGAAAAATCACGGCAAATTCTCCGAATAACGTTCAGATTCTAAGTAATTAGTTTGTGTACCTAGCCTATAACATTAGATTTTTAGGATTTATTAAATATTTATATACCTGGAACAAAGAATCTCTTTTTCTTTCGAACACGTTTTTTCGGCATTGTGACAAGCCCTTCCACAGCGGAGGTGTCTGATAGAGTTCCTTCCCCTGGAAACCAACAGTTATCCGAACACTCCTCTCCGTTTTGGGAATAACTGGGAAACACTAACTGAATTCCAGAACTTTTCCTTTCCCCGGAGCTTGCGCAGGCTCCCGTAAGGAAACTTCGCACGTGCCGTATGGCGGACTTAGGCTTACTGATCTTATTTTCCATATCCTTATAGTGGGTGCAGAATGCACAGGGTCAGAAATAATCCCATAATGGTATGTAAAGACCTAGAATCAACAGTCACTTCCAAGTTTAATCTTTTTCACGTAATACTTATGATATTAGATAGCAATTCCCTCGGAATCCATCAAAAATCCTAGTCACGGGGGCTACAACCTCGCCAATTCCGTGGTTACCACTGGCTAATTTTCGTGAGACCAACGCCAACTATTTAAAAATTCTATTCAAATTTGTTATAAAACATTCAAATGTTGTAATCAGATAAAAAGTTTAAACGATTATTCGATAAACATAGGTAAAGAAATTTATATGTACAATTTAGCAGTAATTTGGTGAATGCCTCATACAGTAAAAATCTCGCACGACACTCCAATAGTAATATTATTTTTGATGTCACGAATTTCTAGTTAGTGGATACTGTCAAGTGGGATAGATCAGAAGTTTGAAAGAGTTTTGCTGAGATTCCATGATGTCCGTTACTATCAGTCTATCGTTTATATCCTCTTAATTTAGATCCCTGATTCCGGTGTCATTTCACAAAGAAAGTAGGGTTTATGTCCCTCATTAAAGAAGTGCAGGTGATTAAGATTACGACCGGAGTTAATCCGCACAAGAAATCCTTCCTTAATCAGGTACACGCTTCCGATTGCTTTGTGCACGGTACAGTTGAAACAACAAGCATTCTATGACCAAATTCTCACGAAATCCCCTCACTTCTCCCTATTTCTATTCCGACAAAGAGAAAATCAACAGGTACCACTGGCACAATACCCAAAATCTCTACAGAACCACCGGCTATAGAATCTTAGAAAGCTGTTCACCAATCACCTAAATGAACGGCTTCAAGTTCAGCTGCTCTTCAAACAGAATTTAAATTTGCGTTGTTTGCAGGACAGGGAAGATTCCTGGCATGGTTTTTAGGGGAGCTGCGCTCTCTGCCAATTACCGTCTGACACTGAGAGTAAGGTTGGGCTTGAAGGGCAGATGCTAATCACCAAAGTTTTCCTCCTAGCTGCATTGTACTCACATACGAATCTTGTCAGTAGCCAGCATTTTTTTTTTTTTTGCGTTGTATCCGTGATCTATTCAGGTAGTTTCATCGTTTATTCAAAACCTTGGGGCGTTGTAATACACACTTATAACTATATGACTACAAAATTTAACTTTTTAAACATCTTCTTCTCCATTGTTCTACTAAATAAACACGACTCCCGTTATGGCAAAACTTAAAATGTTCTGTTTTAATGATATACTGTGATTTCGGGATGCTAAGGTGAGTCATTCGTCAAAAGTCATAGAAAAACTCGAAAATTGTTGAAAATTCTACAATTACTGGGAAAATTGTGACATTTTCCTTCAGATAAAATTGTTGCAAACTGTTCCAATTTGAACTAGATAGGTTGTTTAAACGTCATTATCCACTCTACAAATTCAAACTGTACCAAGAAGGGGGCAATTTGCGGAGTAATTCGTATTGATGCTACTCGGGTCTATCTGTCTAGGTTTTATATTTAACATGTGCCTCACTTCCTGTAACTCATTAGTGAGAGGTACCCCATGGGGAATTCAAATTACTACCACCTGCTGGATACCAAACCAAAGCAAATTAAACCTCATTAACTCTCAATCAACTTTATGAGTTATTTCTTTTCAATGCAGTCTTTTCACAAGATCAAAGCGCCCCCCTGTATACTTACTATTATACTCTCACGCTAGGGTGCAACTCCTATCAAAATGCACTAATTGTTTGATACTCTTTTGCTCTTGAGGGAACAATGCAACTTTAATAAATCTTTTATATCATTGTCACTGTATCACTTTTAAAGTTAATTTTGTTCTATGTAACATATTTATCTTTGACACCACAACCTTGTGCAGATTTCGTCCTAGACTTTGACCCATCTGATGATCATGCATTTATTTCTTACATCATAGCAATATTATAATACATATTACAACTTCTGTAAATTTCATACTGTTATCAAATAGAAAGTGGTCTTATCTTCTTTTTTTTTCAATTGACTATCTTGAAAGTCTGGCACTTCTAGTCTACATGGTGAAATATCAGAAAGTATCATCTCAATAAAATGCTTTCATTCACATTTTATACAACCATATATAATATGTAGCAAATATATGATTTTGAAGACTTGAAATTTGATAACCTGACACGATTTATACATGAAACAGAATCCACAAATTCTACTTTAGTTACTTCAAAATCTTGATAACATACAATATGCATGAAGCAGAAAATTATAACTTTCTACTATCACAGACAAAAATCTGACAAAAATCATTATTTGACGAAAAACTAAAATTTGAGCTGAAATAAGGCATTATGTATTCCCAAATCTGATATCAAATACCCCATAACATCACACAAACTAAATTCATATTGCAGATTTTGTCATTCTGGTTTCATTAGAAGATACATGAACTGGAAAAAGTGAATTCATTTCATCTACGAGTTGTAGGTTCATATTTCAGCTAAAACAAGAGAAATGGGTCAACAAGTTCAAAAATACCAGTATGCAACTATGCATGTAGGAATTAGAGTTTAACTAGAAGTCTGAACTGCCCTAAAAGTGACGATTTATACCCCCGCAGGACGTTTTTCTCTAATCATTTGTGACACAACACAGATAGGTCTGGTCATAAGGAATCTATATGTGAATTATCAAAACCTTACCCTTATAATTGATAAGTCAAAGGTCAAGATCAAATGTCATGGTATCAAATGAAAGCTCTGGTCATGAGGAATCTATATGTGAAATATCAAAGCCCTATCCCTTATAGTTAAAAAGTACTAGTAGGCCAAATCTCAAGATCAAGGTCACTAGGTCAAAAGTCACGGTATCAAATGAAAGCCCTGGTTATGATGAATTTATATGTGAAATATCAAAGCCCCACCTCTTATAGTTTAAAAGTAGGTCAAAGGTCAAGCTCAAGGTCAGAAAGTCAAATACTTGTTATGATAAATGTGTGTATGAAAGAGATATTCACTTTCAGAACATCTTAACCAAAATATTAAAATAAGGTCAAAGTTCAAAGTCAAGGTCGCTAGGTCAAATGTCTTGGTATCAAAATGTAGTACCTATTATGGTGAATGTATGTATAAAATATGAAAGCCCTATCACTTATACTTGAAGAGATATTCGCTTTAAGAACTTCTTAACCAAAATGTGACTACAAGGTCAAAGGTCAAAGTCAAGGTCACTAGGTCGAAGCTGACCTATGATAAATAAAGCTAGGTACAGTTAACTCAAAGGTCATTATCAATTGATATCAAAGTTCAAGATACTTTCTATGCTTTTCTGCTACAGTTCATATAGAAATGATAACAGTAATGAAGATGAAGACCTGATGTATACATGTAATAGTAAAGGTCTATCAACAGAATTACCTTGAAATTCAGACTCAGACCAAGCAGCAAAAAGTTTGCATAGCATTATTTTTTACTTTTGTACCAAAAATACCGGATTCATGTGATGAATTTCTAAAATATATGACTTTTATAGGAATAATAGGACTATGACCCTTTGAATTATTATAGCTGATCAGTAATCAAGTGTGTACACTAAAAAAATATGGCCACTTTGCCCTTTTATTATAGTATTATACTATGATTACAGGTTCAAATAACAACATATGCATAAACATAAATATAATGATTTATAACATTTCTCAGTTCAAATAGATAGTAATCTCATTCCCAAACCTGCAGAAAGAATCAATAGAATCGACAATCTCTCGGTTAATTCAAATGTTAACTTTTCTTGTCAAACATCCAGAGTTTGCAAAAATATTTTTCTTCAAACTGTGTTGTTTTCAAATTTCTGCCAAAACTTAATAGTGAATAGGTTTTAGCTAAATGGAAGGCTAGATAAAGGAATTCCAAGGCAAACAACTTACAAGATTTTGTACATAGCTAGAGTGTTTCAACTTAAGTACAGCATCCTCTGTATCACATTCCATCCCTCCGATCTATTACCACACAAGTCATACGAGCATTTGTTAATGTTCCGTGTAAATTTTACGTACATAAATTTGTTTTCTTTTCTGAAATTCACCTTTTAGACAGTGCAAAACTGGTCTCTCATTGGGAAACAAAAGGCCAAAACAGTCCACAACTGAGTACTATTTATATGTCTTGAACAAAACCTTAGCATACAGTATAAATAGGTCATACTGCCAGATTGTTCATGTTTTGACTCCATTAGCTCACAGACAAGCTCCATACATGGTCAACCTGACCATTTTTGCATTTATAATCAAATTGTATACCTTGCTCTTAATTCTTATCCCATCATGTTCTATATTATAGTCAACACAAGATGAGCTTGTGCTTCCATTCTAAAGAAGTTTGTCAAAGGAGGGTACCAAAAATAACAACACTTCTTATTAAGACATCTCTCTAGATCATCCTGATGCTGTTGGTTCCTACCAAGTTTCATGAAAATATGTTAAGTGGTTCTGGAGAAGCGATTGAAAATGTCGAAAAGTTTACGACGGACGGTGCGCTATGACAATACATGTAGTTCACTTGAGCTTGGACTTTCAAAAATCAGCGACTATCATCACATCACTGAACATCTCAGATAGCAAATAATCTTTCTCAAAGTCTAAATTTAAGTTATTTATTATAAAGTTAATGAGAACAACAGCAGTGGGAGACATCAAATTGAGGATGAATGCCATTTTTAATTAATTGTGATAAACATCTTGATGCAAGGCTTAACCTATTTTTCATTATACAGAAAGAAGTTCAATTATTCACAAATCTTGATGTTATATTTGCTAAATTCTGAATCAAAGCGTATTCTGGATAGTGTTGGAAAATTTGTGTATGATAATATGAGAGTAACTTCAACGTCATTTGTGCATGTACAAATTACAGATTAGTTCTCTGTTCTGATCTAGTCGTACATAAGACTCATCTTACCTTATGAAATCGTTCTTATTTCAAATGAAAATTCTCGTTTTTGGACACTTTCATACATGTAATGCATGTGTGTGCCCTTAACTGAGCCCAAATTGGTAATAAAGTATCTTGTATCTTGTATCACTAGTCATGACCTACATTTGAATGAAGATTTGTGATCTACTCATCTGTGCAAGTTTGGTCTACCTAGCACTTAAAGAAATAAAACGACTTAACATACTACTGTGGACACCGACAAGGATGCAGACGACAGGGTGATAGCATAAGCTAACTTCGTGAGTTGAGCCAAAAAAATTTTTTTCACAGTAATCATAATATGCTGAGGTACCGTAGTATCATAGAAAATCCCAATGTAAAAATAAAATCCTTTTTCTGATAAGGTACATCAATTGCATCACGACAATTTATTGATACCTTTTAAGTTGAGATATGGTGTCCTTACTCCCTTACATGGTAAGTAAGTTGTTTGTGATTGCAACAGACTCACAACATGTGTGTCTTATACTTGGGATAAATCTGTAGACCGCACTAAGACCAAACGCTGCACAACTTCCACCACTAAAACTTCTACATGTACTCCCAAGTCCGTATGGCGGTCATCCAGATCAAAGTGATTGCCGCATTGCGTAACAACGGACTCCCAAAGTTTGCACATGGAAAATATGTAATTGCACGTAAAGCAGGTTGAAACCGCATTTCTGTCTTCTTATTTTTTTTTTTTCATAAGCATCAAAATTGGCCACTTTGAATAAAAGTATCTAGGTAAGTAAAATTGTTTCTGTCTTTCTTGAGCGACAACAAAAATAGCTCCAGATACGAGCATTCATATCTTTAGACCTATGTATAGGTTCTGATTGGTCTGTAACTGTCACGTGACTTGGGTCATGTGACTCGGGTCATGTGTCCATAACAGAGAAATAGGTTGTATTTTGTAAGTATATCAAGGTATACGAGTTTATTCTGCATACTCAGTAATTAGGCAACCAGGACGAAAGCCTATTTTATTATAGTGATCACTAATCTTACAGTAATAGACATGCACTTGTCAGCTACCGTGAGTACTGATGTTCCATCGCTCAAGCGGAAGTTGAAGATTTTGAAAATTGTGAGAAGATGACAAATACGTACATCATTACATGTCAGGGGTTTTTTTTCCTTGTTTTGGGGCCGAATTTCGGCCCCTTCCCAATGCCAAATTTCCTCTATTTTTCCCAAAAAAATCACCCTGAAATTCCCAAAGAGGAATTATGAAAAAATCACCTGAGAAAATAAGACTCAAAACCTGGAAGTCAGCACAAAATGTCCTATTTCGAAGTGCATTTTTTAAAGTTTTTATTCATCCCTTGTTCAGTTCAAGCAAATCAATAGATTATCAGTGTTAATAAATGATACTTTAGGGTTATACTTTGGTGAGAATTTGTTCCAAAATTTTCCCAATTTTAGCAAAATGTCGCAAATTTTCCCAAATGGGACAGGCACTGGCACCTTCCCCAAAATAAAAAAAAACCCTGCATGTATCTATGCAACTGCTTTTTACTTATTCACTTTTCAGAATATGTCACAAAAAAGATACAATTTGATCACAAGATGCCTAGCAAAAACCAGAAGTCTCTGATGAGACTGAAGCTCTCCTGGTTGATTTGTACATATACATTCAAGAGAATAAATGCTGGACTTCACCTTGCCTAATACCACTTTTTTCATCAACCCAATATATTTCTGTATCCCCCCTGTAAAACACTCTGTAACGAATTTATCCCGCTGAATCGCTTTTGGTTTGTGTATGTTACGTCAACATATTCCAAAGCATTTTGGTGACGTCAAAAGCATAAAGCATCTTAGTAGAAGCAGGATATCAAAATAATATTCTGTTAGTAAAATAATACAACATAATATTTGGTTCTTTTTGACCAATCAGATTGCAAGAAATTTGCCAGAGGCGGGATAAATGTGTATCAAGTTTTTTTTTATTAGAACCAACAACCACATGCCAATGCATATCCATCAATTCCTAATTAATTTTTTTCATCAAAATTCAGAGCAAAATTTTTTATTTTGAAAAAAAACGGAGTCCCCCCCCCCTCCCCCAAGAATATCAAATGGACCGTGCCTTAGATTTCTCTAGAATGTGAGAGAATTACTAAAAACGTGTATGTATACAACATGTATAACATACCATATGTATCAAAACTAAAATAACAGATGTTTTTATTTTTCAAAAAAATATGGGTCAAAGGTCAGTGATGGGGTCAAAGGTTAAAAATTTGGCTCCAAAAGATGAGCCTTCTCAAGGTTCATAGACATGCAATATATGACAGCTCTATTATCTTATACCCTTTCATCAGAATTTAGTTGAATGGAATGATATACTGACAGTCGGATGGATAGACAAACAGATGAACAGACAGACCTACCACTATATGCCCTTTTATAAAACAAGTTAAAAGTCATGTTTGTAAAACATTAATGCCCCCCTACCCCTTCTGTGATTAAAGTCTGTCACAACTTTATACTTGCATTGATACAACCTATGGGGGTATAAAGTAACAGTTTCATTTCAATATGTAACTCCATTCAAGAGATATTGAACAGAAACCCTGAAGTTTTGGTATTTTTCAAAGTGCAAGGGGCATAACTCTGTCCAAATTTTTTTGATCGGACCTTAATATGAACTTGACCTAGATTTTCATTTGATGTGTCTGTATACAAAATTTCATTTTTATATGTAACTCCACTCAAGAGATATTGAACAGAAACCCTGAAATTTTGGTATTTTTCGAAGTGCAAGGGGCATAACTCTGTCAAAATTTTGTTGATTGGACCCAAATAAAAACTTGACCTAGATTGTCATTTGATGTATCCGTATACAAAATTTCATTTCAATATGTAACTCCACTCAAGAGATATTGAACAGAAACCCTGAAATTTTGGTTTTTTTCGAAGTGCAAGGGGCATAACTCTGTCAAAATTTTTTCGATCGGACCTTAATACGAACTTGACCTGGATTTTCATTTGATGTGTCTGTATACAAAATTTCATTTCAATATGTAACTCCACTCAAGAGATATTGAATGGAAACCCTGAAATTTTGGTTTTTTTCGAAATGCAAGGGGCATAACTCTGTCCAAATTTTTTTTTTCGATCGGACCTTAATACGAACTTGACCTAGATTTTCATTTGATGTGTCTGTATACAAAATTTCATTTTTATATGTAACTCCACTCAAAAGATATTGAACGGAAACCCTGAAATTTTGGTATTTTTCGAAGTGCAAGGGGCATTACTCTGTCAAAATTTTGTTGATTGGACCCAAATAAGAACTTGACCTAGATTGTCATTTGATGTATCCATATACAAAATTTCATTTCAATATGTAACTCCACTCAAGAGATATTGAACGGAAACCCTGAAATTTTGGTTTTTTTCGAAGTGCAAGGGGCATAACTCTGTCAAAATTTTGTTGATTGGACCCAAATAAGAACTTGACCTAGATTGTCATTTGATGTATCCGTATACAAAATTTCATTTCAATATGTAACTCCACTCAAGAGATATTGAACGGAAACCCTGAAATTTTGGTTTTTTTCGAAGTGCAAGGGGCATAACTCTGTCCAAATTTTTTCGATCGGACCTTAATACGAACTTGTCCTGGATTTTCATTTGATGTGTCTGTATACAAAATTTCATTTCAATATGTAACTCCATTCAAGAGATATTGAACGGAAACCCTGAAATTTTGGTTTTTTTTGGAAGTGCAAGGGGCATAACTCTGTCAAAATTTTGTTGATTGGACCCAAATAAAAACTTGACCTAGATTGTCATTTGATGTATCCGTATACAAAATTTCATTTCAATATGTAACTCCACTCAAGAGATATTGAACAGAAACCCTGAAATTTTGGTTTTTTTCGAAGTGCAAGGGGCATAACTCTGTCAAAATTTTGTTGATTGGACCCAAATAAGAACTTGACCTAGATTGTCATTTGATGTATCCGTATACAAAATTTCATTTCAATATGTAACTCCACTCAAGAGATATTGAACGGAAACCCTGAAATTTTGGTTTTTTTCGAAGTGCAAGGGGCATAACTCTGTCCAAATTTTTTCGATCGGACCTTAATACGAACTTGTCCTGGATTTTCATTTGATGTGTCTGTATACAAAATTTCATTTCAATATGTAACTCCATTCAAGAGATATTGAACGGAAACCCTGAAATTTTGGTTTTTTTGGAAGTGCAAGGGGCATAACTCTGTCAAAATTTTGTTGATTGGACCCAAATAAAAACTTGACCTAGATTGTCATTTGATGTATCCGTATACAAAATTTCATTTCAATATGTAACTCCACTCAAGAGATATTGAACAGAAACCCTGAAATTTTGGTTTTTTTCGAAGTGCAAGGGGCATAACTCTGTCAAAATTTTTTCGATCGGACCTTAATACGAACTTGACCTGGATTTTCATTTGATGTGTCTGTATACAAAATTTCATTTCAATATGTAACTCCACTCAAGAGATATTGAATGGAAACCCTGAAATTTTGGTTTTTTTCGAAATGCAAGGGGCATAACTCTGTCCAAATTTTTTTTTTCGATCGGACCTTAATACGAACTTGACCTAGATTTTCATTTGATGTGTCTGTATACAAAATTTCATTTTTATATGTAACTCCACTCAAAAGATATTGAACGGAAACCCTGAAATTTTGGTATTTTTCGAAGTGCAAGGGGCATTACTCTGTCAAAATTTTGTTGATTGGACCCAAATAAGAACTTGACCTAGATTGTCATTTGATGTATCCATATACAAAATTTCATTTCAATATGTAACTCCACTCAAGAGATATTGAACGGAAACCCTGAAATTTTGGTTTTTTTCGAAGTGCAAGGGGCATAACTCTGTCAAAATTTTGTTGATTGGACCTAAATAAGAACTTGACCTAGATTGTCATTTGATGTATCCGTATACAAAATTTCATTTCAATATGTAACTCCACTCAAGAGATATTGAACGGAAACCCTGAAATTTTGGTTTTTTTCGAAGTGCAAGGGGCATAACTCTGTCAAAATTTTTTCGATTGGACCTTAATACGAACTTGACCTGGATTT